>WNGS01004511.1:22294096-22305821 GCA_020271785.1 Procambarus virginalis | reverse complement strand
CACACACCAAACACACACACACACACCACACACACACACACCACACACACACACACACACACACACACACACACACACACACACACACACACACACACACACACACACACACACACACACACACACACACACACACACACACTTCATTATTCCACTCATAAAGACACTACACACACCTGCCCGTGTGAGTATTTATAGGATTTTGTTTGTGTACCTGGAGCTCCGGCAATTGACTCCCGTGTTCTTAATATTGCCGGATATTACGGCAATATTACACGGGTTACGTGAACTTTTGAGGGAACAACCGGGAATTTTTGTACGTTCGACCAATAGTTGAAGTAAATACTATAATTTTTGGGGGAAACTTGGTTGCAAAATGTATTGTAAACCGGAGATGAAATTCTTCCTCAATTATTACTCTTTACTATGTGTAAACTTGGACTTCCGTGTAGGAGCTGGGGGTCAGACAGTGCAGGTGAGGGGTCAGGAGTAGAGGTGAGGGGTCAGGAGTAGAGGTGAGGGGTCAGGAGTAGAGGTGAGGGGTCAGGAGTAGAGGTGAGGGGTCAGGAGTAGAGGTGAGGGGTCAGGAGTAGAGGTGAGGGGTCAGAAGTAGAGGTGAGGGGTCAGGAGTAGAGCTGAGGGGTCAGAAGTAGAGGTGAGGAGTCAGGAGCACCTGGAGACCATTGATGGGTCTGGGGCGGACCAGACAAAACGAATCCGTGATGAGAGACGTTCCAGTCCGAGGGTTTAACTTATGGATGAGCGGGTGGATGAGCGTGATCTCAGCCACCAGAGCGGATGATCAGGTGGCTGAGCGTGTTGCATGGTGCCACTGTAGAGATGAGTGACATCACTCTCCAGCGGTCGTCACACCTCTTCTGGTCCCTGTCTCCTGATCCCCAGATAATTGAGGGATGGGCGCCGTGGTCTTGGCGGGGGGGGGGGAGGGGCACTGATGGGGGGTGATATGGACGTGGGGGTGGTGGAACTGATAGGGGGGGGTGGTTGCAAGAGTGATAATGAGATAATGGTTGCATGAGTGAATGATAGTGGTTGCAAGAGGTGTGTGGTGAGAGTCTGGCCCAAGCCGCGGCTTTCCCCCTCGTACCACAACGAAGTAAAGCCGTAGGAGACGGGCCCTCGGCTAAGAAACTAGTCTGAGTAGGTATGAGGGATGAGGAGGGTGAGGGTTGAGGAGGTAGCTAGGGTGAGGACTAGTACATTACATAGAGGCAGGCGACCACAGTCCACAGCCCCGCTCCTGTGCCAGGTAAGTCCACTACGGGCTCACCATAGCCCGTGCTACTTTGGAACTTTTGTTCTAAGTAGCTGAATCTTAAACAACAACGACTACAGTCATGACTAATCCCTTGTACTTTAAGTTATCCCGGAAGGGTAATTATTTGTAGTGACGAGTACAAAGCAATTTACTGATAATATTATTATTATTCAGCAATCAACACAGTACTGCGAACTAACACGAGACAGGACTCAGTCTACAGTCCACCAATAAGTATGATTGGTGCTTAGTGATGAGTTACCTGTTACCATCCCGGATACTATTATACCTGAAATGTTTTGAAACGTTGCTTTAACGCATACTAACCCATCTGCAAGCTTCCCGCCAAAATGTGTGAGGGTGGCGGGAAGACCCGCCTGACACTCGTCTCCAAGTTCCATTTTTTCCACCCTTCACGCTCCATCGACGGCGAAACCATATTAAATTCCGAGTATATATTATTAGTCCCAATATTTCAAGGTGAGATAGCGAGAGAGACATTCATTTTTATCCATAATTATCATGATTGGGACCGAGCGGAAATACCAGTTGACGGATGCTTCCTCCTGTACCAGCAGCATCCACACCCTCCATCCACGCGGCTTGCCCCGTCACTGCCACCACTATCAGGGGTTAGTGCAGTTGGCTCACAGCCATTGGGTCCTGGCTTCGGTTCCGGGGTAAGGCGAAGCCTATACCTGCTTGATACCTGCTTGATGGGGTTCTGGGATTGATTGATTGATGAAGATTAAGCCACCCAAAAGGTGGCACGGGCATGAATAGCCCATAAGTGGTGGCCCTTTTGAGCCATCACCAGTATCAATGGATGATACTGGACATCTGTGGAGGTGCGACTGCACCCTGCGTGACGGGAGATGTCTCCCGCGGGGTTCTGGGAGTTCTTCTACTCCCTATATAGGCACTCTTCACCCGGTGCCTCTGTTGCGGGCTACTCATGCCCGTGCCACCTCTTGGGTGACTTAATCTTTATTAATCATCAATCGGTGACTTTGTTCACCTAGTATTTAGTCAACTGTTGGGGGTCGCATTCCCGGTGGATGGTTGTTGACTTGTAGCAACTAGTGGTGGACTAGTAGCAACTAGTGGTTGACTAGTAGCAACTAGTGGTTGACTAGTAGCAACTAGTGGTTGACTAGTAGCAACTAGTGGTGGACTAGTAGCAACTAGTGGTTGACTAGTAGCAACTAGTGGTTGACTAGTAGCAACTAGTGGTTGACTAGTAGCAACTAGTGGTGGACTAGTAGCAACTAGTGGTGGACTAGTAGCAACTAGTGGTGGACTAGTAGCAACTAGTGGTGGACTAGTAGCAACTAGTGGTGACTAGTAGCAACTAGTGGTTGACTAGTAGCAACTAGTGGTTGACTAGTAGCAACTAGTGGTTGACTAGTAGCAACTAGTGGTGGACTAGTGGCAACTAGTGGTGGACTAGTAGCAACTAGTGGTTGACTAGTAGCAACTAGTGGTGGACTAGTAGCAACTAGTGGTGGACTGTTAGCAACTAGTGGTTGACTGGTAGCAACTTAATACGAGGAACAAGCTTCTTGTCCTTGAAATCTCTCTCGACCTCTGCCCCTCGCTCCCTCCTGATGATATGCGAAATGTTTGTCAAATCTACCACCAGTTGATTGATTGATGAAGGTTAAGCCAGCCAAGAGGTGGCACGGGCATGAATAGCCCGTAAGGGGTTTATTCCCCTTACCACCAGTGGGGGGGGGGGTAAAAGTTTCCAATATCTCGCGGTCAAAGGTGCAGGCGAAGCACACAGGTGAGGTTCCTCTCCCAGGGTAAGAGTTATACACCCACCCCAATAGGCGTGGGAGGGGGTTGGTGGGTGGTGGGGCGCACTGTGTTGGCCCTGGTGTGCCACTCCCCACCCCCCCACCATGAATGAGGCCCCACCCACTACCCCCCCCCACCCACCGCATCAATGAACGACGGAACGTCCACCTTAGAAACGCACGAATTATAGGTGACGAAACAAGACTATTGGTCATGTTCCTTGATTTATGTCTCTTGGCGCAGCAGCTCTTCCAGCAGTCACTAACCCCGCTGAAGATACGCCCTGCCCAATCACCCTTAGCGCAACTAAACGGAAACGCGAATTTCGCTTGGCCCCCTACTGGGTGGGTTACGTCCCCCCGGACAGGGAAGAGGGGTGTCTGGTGAATGCATTTGCTCATTTATTTTTCATCGCGGGACACATGATGCGGCCGTCAAACAGTCAGAGGGTCGCGCTCTTCCCGACGGCAGCTGCTGGCTCTAGCAGGAGCCCCAGTGTGGCCATCCTGCTGGCTCTAGCAGGAGCCCCAGTGTGGCCATCCTGCTGGCTCTAGCAGGAGCCCCAGTGTGGCCATCCTGCTGGCTCTAGCAGGAGCCCCCGTGTGGCCATCCTGCTGGCTCTAGCAGGAGCCCCAGTGTGGCCATCCTGCTGGCTCTAGCAGGAGCCCCCGTGTGGCCATCCTGCTGGCTCTAGCAGGAGCCCCCGTGTGGCCATCCTGCTGGCTCTAGCAGGAGCCCCCGTGTGGCCATCCTGCTGGCTCTAGCAGGAGCCCCAGTGTGGTCATCCTGCTGGCTCTAGCAGGAGCCCCAGTGTGGCCATCCTGCTGGTTCTAGCAGGAGCCCCAGTGTGGCCATCCTGCTGGCCACACCCACAACGTTTCTATCACCACCTGTGGTAACTCTCAGTGTTCACATGCCACATCACATTATCTCACCCCAGAGGCAGCAGTGAGGGCGGTAGTGAGGCTTCCCTCATTACCTCACCCCAGAGGCAGCAGTGAGGGCGGTAGTGAGGCTTCCCTCATTACCTCACCCCAGAGGCAGCAGTGAGGGCGGTAGTGAGGCTTCCCTCATTACCTCACCCGCAGATCCTACAATTTAAAAAGTCAAACCTCACGTCCATCACAATCAAAACTTCAAACAAATGAATATAAATTACTTATAAACAACCTGCGGTAGCCCTACTCAGGGTCAACAAGGTTGTAGTAGGTTACATCAGGGAAGCCGCCGCACCTCTCACGCCTCCCTAAGTCTGGGCGTCGTAAGGACGTTGGCAGGAACTGAAACGCTTAAAATCCCGGGATTACTCTCGGGTTTGGCGCTAACCCCTTAATGAACTGTTATCCGCAGAACTCGGTCATCACAGCAGCAGTTTTTGCATAATTCCTAGTGAGAGCGAAGGCATCCAGCATGACCCAGAAAGCCTGACCAGCTGACCAGGACTATGGCGGGAACTTTTGAAAGTGGCGCGCGCGGGAAGGCATCCATCACCCCGTCAGCGTCTGCAAGCAACTCCAGCATGAGGCCGCTCCCTTCACACACATTTCGAGGATTTTTCCTCTGTAGTTAATTATAGTTTTGGACACAAATGGGTGAAACGAAAACACTGGGCATTGTTGTGCGTGGTGGGCGGGAGACGGAGACCACATTGTGCCCGGGATCAGAGTGTACACTCACCATGTTTGATCACTCCTCATATATCAGTGGCCGCAGACGTTCATGATCTCGCGCTCAATACAAAACTTGCAAAGCCTTTTGTGAAATGTTTCAAAATGTAAAATTAATGCCGTTTTTCGCCCTCCTGGAAGTAAAAGTAGACGAATTGCGAAATTAAACGGGCATAATTCTGCATGGCTACTGTTTCTTGACACAAGTGACGAGCAACTTTGTGCATTTACAGAAATTAGATATTATATACGCCTACAATATCTCCCGTAATACACACACACACATATATATATATATATATATATATATATATATATATATATATATATATATATATATATATATATATATATATATATATATATCATTTTGAGGCAATTTATTGACTTGAACTTGCGACCTGGTAATTCCCAGACGCCTGCCTTAACCGCTCTGCCACTGTCGTTAAAAAAAGAAAAGAAAAAATGACCACTCCAGAACTCTACTGAGCTCTCTGAGAGATTCTGAAGGCCCCCAAACCTGAGCCCAACCAGAATTTCCTATGCCCAGTCAGATCACAATGAACCTGACTGGGGTATAGTGTGTGTGAGCGCCATTACCGTAGGCCCGAGTGTGGTCGGGTTGGTTAGAAAAACCCCAGTTTGGGCCCCTGCAGAATTTCCCCAGAGAACTCAGTATAGTTCTGGGTTGGTCATCTTGTGTACCACTATGGCCGAGCGGAGATTCAACGGAAGGTTTCCAGGGCACCATCGAGCAGGTCCAGGCAAAACACATTGCGTCGATGTCATGTGATTTGTAGGCCCTACGCAAGGGGGGGGGGGCCAACCTCAAATATTTTCAGTGCATGCCACTTTTAGCCTATGTCACTATCGCCAATACAGCCGTTTTTAAGGGGGGGAACAAGAGGATGTTTTCACGTCATTCGCTTGGCCGCAATATATTAACTGACTCAGGATAGATCGTTCGAAACCAACATAAACACTGTATCGAGAAAATAGGTAATTCACTGCTCCTGCTCCTGCTGCTCCTGCTCCTGCTGCTGCTGCTGCTGCTGCTGCTTGTATCAAGAGACAAAATAATCCAAACCGAGGATCAAAGTTTAAGTACGCCTCCGAAATGCATTGTGGATGGGGAGCGTCCCAGAGAGTAAGCGTAGTGCGGCCCGGAGAGTGGGCGTATTGCGGCCCGGAGAGTGGGCGTAGTGCGGCCCGGAGAGGGGGCGTATTGCGGCCCGGTGAGTGGGCGTAGTGCGGCCCGAAGAGTGGGCGTATTGCGGCCCGGAGTGCTGCTACGATTCAGCCATGGACTTCACAAACAGGCGGGCAAATAGAACCGGCGAACGCCTCAACTCAACTCTCAAACAGTTGGGCTAAACGACAAGAATTTTGTGTGGGGGAGGTTACTAACGACCCAACTTGGGAGCAGCAACGAGGCCGCTCTCAGATGTTACGATCCAACGAGTTGGTGGAGACGTCGCGAGGGACGACCCAACTTCTCAACTACACGACCTCCCGACAACGTTACAGATCCAGTCACCGTAAGCACCTCTCATGGAAGGGGCTTAGTGTTCCCATACCACCAGGGAGCCGGTCGGCCGAGCGGACAGCACGCTGGACTTGTGATCCTGTGGTCCTGGGTTCGATCCCAGGCGCCGGCGAGAAACAATGTGCAGAGTTTCTTTCACCCTATGCCCCTGTTACCTAGCAGTAAAATAGGTACCTGGGTGTTAGTCAGCTGTCACGGGCTGCTTCCTGGGGGTGGAGGCCTGGTCGAGGACCGGGCCGCGGGGACACTAAAGCCCCGAAAATCATCTCAAGATAACCTCTCAAGATAACCACAGCACCCCCGTCATCCGCAACCACACAGTCTTCACCGCTGATACTCTTTGATTCATATCACTATATATCGCCTTCATCACTATCATTATTCAGTTGTTATAATCACCGCAGCCACCCTCATCATATTGACCACCACAATCACCACTTACCACCTCCGCCTGCACCATCTTCACCACTACAACTACCACCAATACCTCATCACCACCATTATCACCACCAAAAACCCGAATTGTCACCCCCTACCCCACCCCGTTGCTCTGAAATTATACCTCTTTCTGGAATTAGAACAAATTAATCATAACTGTGGCCGCCAAGCGAAGACGAGACAAGTGGCAAATTCTTCGGGTCCCGATGAAGTGATAGTGAGGCATGAGGGAGGACGAGGATGGTGAGTGAGGGCTGTGAGGGCCAGCCAGGACCCGGCTAAGCGGTGACCTGTCAGCTTGAGCCACCCTGCTATTGAAGGCACATTAGATTTACGGCTAACCTTTCCACCCGGGATATCTGACGCCGGGGCCCCCGATAACGCTAACTGTCCTGGGGAAATAAGGCTGATTTTCACACTTTTAGTAACGTACGAGTGGATTTTGTGGGTACTCGTGGCTTGTCATTATCTTGTACAGAGCGCTTCATATCTTACCCCCTTTATTCCCACCGTTATCCCATCTATCCGAACACTTTCAACCCATTTAACCGGATACATTTATACTGCGTGAATGGTTTGCGTTGCCCTCGGTAGGCCTAAGACGTCGTGCCTCGAGGAACACCTTCGAGTAAGACGTCAAGGATTTGACTAAAAGAGAGAGAGAGAGAGAGAAAAGGTAGAAAGGTTTAAGCAATAAATCAGTGTAATCTAGCGAGCTGTGGACTTGTGTGATGTGGGTTGTGTATGAGGGAGAGATGTATCTCCTGGGCCTGGAGACTCCTGGCAGCCGCACACCCAAAACCACCGCCCTCCTGTGCCTCCGAAGGGAAATTTATTGGCTGCATTACTGTTCCTTTCTTCCTTATGACGAACGGGACCCGTGACGTTCTGTTGCCATAAATTCATGAAAAGGCCGGCGTCACATCTGGGGCCATTACAGACACAGAGCTTCGCCTGTAAGTTATGTGGCAGCGTGGCTGTTCACCCCCCCCCCCCCCAGGTAACATAACGCCTGGGCCTTTATCCTAGCCCCAGCAGTAAGCACCGTTACCGCACAAACTCGTAAATTACGCGGCTATGGCTTCCAAAAGGGAGGGACAGAGGGCATCTCAGTAGACTTTCAGGATATTGTTTTCTCTCCCCCTGAGCTGGTGGTGGCTGCGACAGGAACCGTATGTGATGGGCAACGATCACCATGCTATCTTAAACAGGAAATTTTTGGATACTTCGCTAAGATTCCTGGCAGGTACATCATTATGAATGAAGTACTTACGCATTTCTCGAACTCCATTGAGGGTGTTATCTCTGAATTCCGCGATTTTGTTCACATTCCAATTATATATGACGCAAAGTATGCACACTTCAACTGTACTCCAGAACAAAATAACAGCTTCTAAATCACCAGTGCATCAAAACTACTAGGCAAGTAAACATCAGTCCCAAAATTAACAGCGTTACCTAAATCCCCGCTGTCCTGACACCACCGCTTCTCCTCCATGTCCGGAGTCTCAACATCACCAGCATCAGTAAACCACTAGAGGCTCTAAATATCCCCGGCCTTCCTCTAGATCCCTAGATCTGGCGGTTTTGCAAGCTTCAACTTCCTAATCAATAACAAATTTCAGTTCGCTACTGGTCTCCCTGACCCAAGAGTTCCGTACCAAAACAGAACTGTGCTGAAGAGCTTGGCAATGCCCCAGCGTTTCTATCAGTTCTATGCCCTAGCGTACACCCACCTATTAGTTCTATGCCCCAGCGTTCACCCACCTATTAGTTCTATGCCCCGGCGCTCACCACAGTTCTATGTAAAAAATGTGAGCGCTACACAGTCTGGAAAAAGCAGATGTCCAAAATGGGAGAGAATGTCAGTTTGGGAGAAAAATGTCCATATTTAGTGAGTGTCCCTGGAGAACGACGAGTGCCGTTGATGGGCTATTGTCCATGATGGGTAAGGTCCGCCCCGGCCGTCCATCCATCAGCTGGGGGAAGGGGGGGGGAGGGAGAAGTCGTCAGGGTACCCTATCACTCAATGTCATCCACTCCTCACCCCACCCCCCCCCTTCCAGCCATCCTTTCACTCCCCCCCTCCCCTCCTCCCTGTCCCATTTCTCTCTCTCTCTTCTCTCTCTCTCTCTCTCTCTCTCTCTCTCTCTCTCTCTCTTCTCTCTCTCTGTCTCTCTCTCTCTCTCTTCTTTCTCTGTGTTATTCGCACGCGCCCACACACACACACACAAACACACCACACACACACAAACACACACACACACACACACACACACACACACACACACACACACACACACACACACACACACAAACATTCCCGGGAATATTTTAGAACGTTTGTTTAACAGTTGACACCCTCATGCGCTCGCACCTCGGCCATATGAACAGAGCTTCTGATTAGGCAGCCACTGTAAATTTTTATAGCATACCAGACTACCATTCTCGGTGGGGTCCCGGGCAGCCCCCGAAGCATCTGAGCCACGACTCTCCTCTCCTCACAGCTCAACCACGACCCCTCACAGCTCAACCACAACACTCACAGCTTCAAAAGCCGTACCACAACAACAAAAAACCTTGAAGCAAGCGAAGCCTTGCATGAGAGTAAGTCATGCTCAACCCCAAGGAGGCCGCCATCGCACTGAGGTAAGGAAGCTGGGCCTTGCTGGTGGGGGCGACGGGGTCAACTCACTCCTGTCTCCTGCCCCCAACCACCACACACACACACACACACACACTCAAGCGTCCTTCAATCTTCAGGTCCCTCAGATCATGACGGCCAGACATATCCTAATGGATGGGGTCGCAGGGGGATTGTGTGACGTGAGTGTGTACGAACTCCAAAAGTCTTCTGGATAAGTGACGCGAATAAGGCAGGTTCCCACCAAGACGGTTTCAGAGGCCTGGACGTCAGTGGCCCTCGGAAGTGATCTATTAGTGGTGTAGGCCACAATGCAGTCATTACAGGAGCCGGCGGTACCCATCCCAGACATTTGTCGCCTCCCGCCTCTTCACAACGCGCACCACCACATTTGTCTCTTCTTCACAACGCGCACCACCACATTTGTCTCTTCTTCACAACGCGCACCATCACATTCTAAACCAGTCATGCTGGACAGTGTGGCAGTCTTAGGGGGAATATTCCATAATACGTAACGGAGGAGCTCGTTGGGTGTTCTCGTTGTGTAAGCTTCAACAACCTTATTAAATCATCATGGTTATATAATGATATTTTAAATAGAAAAGAAGCTATTATGAGCCTCTGAGCTCAGATGCCAACTTGTACATCATTTTACATCAGCATAGGTTAAAACTACGATACTGGCACTCACTGCGTTCCGCAGAGTATTTACGCGTTCACTTACGACATACGACACCTTATCTCTTATTTAGTAAAAGGTTAACGAGCCCCGTAGTGCTTCAGAGTCATTCTCAACCCAAGGTATTATTGTTATTTTGAACCTCGTGGCGACTCGGAGCTCGTAAATGCAGACTAGTATTAGACCACGATCGAGGTAAGCGGTACAGCTCTCGTAAGTGTGCACATGGTACACACTTACGAGAGCTGGCTCTGTGAATCGTAGGTGAGGCGAAGCTGACAGAAGGCAGGGAGGAGTCACTGGCAGAGTGCGGGAACTATGGGGCCGCTGCGGTCAGGGCGGGGAGAAATTTGTCACCATCACCCGGTGAAGGAAATTCAAAGAAAGAAAACCCAAAGGATGACACTTTTAACCCAAACTCTACAGGCCACTAACCACGCCTCAGTGAAGATGACTGTGGTCGCTGAGGACAGCTGAGGAGTATTCGGTTCTTACTGATCTACTGAGACATACCTCCGCGGCTCCCACAGACGTACCTCCGTGGGTACAGGTAGTGAGTCTTTGTTTTGTTTTTAATGTTGCCCCGAGGGGCGAGTTTATTGGGCAGCGCCACTCCTCCTGTGAGTGAACACACCGCCATAGTGACAGTATTGGGCAGCGCCACTCCTCCTGTGAAGTGGACACACCGCCATAGTGACAGTATTGGGCAGCGCCACACCTCCTGTGAGTGAACACACCGCCATAGTGACAGCATTGGGCAGCGCCACTCCTCCTGTGTGGACACACCGCCATAGTGACAGTATGGGCAGCGCCACTCCTCCTGTGAGTGGACACACCGCCATAGTGACAGTATTGGGCAGCGCCACTCCTCCTGTGAGTGGACACACCGCCATAGTGACAGTATGGGCAGCGCCACTCCTCCTGTGAGTGGACACACCGCCATAGCGGCATGTACAAACACTCCCCAATAGGAAGAAAACCCGTGGGGTTGTTCATCCTGTCACTTGTACCCAGACACAGCTGGGACACGTGTCGAGGGGTGTATGTTTGAAGGCTGACTCTCGTAGCTTCCGATAGTTTCCACTTATCACAAACTATTATCTAATGATAAACGTCTACCATAGCAAAGCAACATTCACTTAATACCACAAGAAATGCTACATAAGTATCTCCAGGAAAAATAAGTAAAGAGCAGAAGCTACTGTCACAAAGATGAACAAACTAACTGGCAGGCATTTTGAGTCCATTTATGTTAGATCGATATTATGTGAGCTGTGAGTTTATCTATTTATTATTTTTATTATTATTTATATTAATAAAGAAGGTGGTACATTGGGTTGGGTTGAGGGGGTACATACATGCGGGTTTGAGGTGTAACATTCTTGCAATTTGCAGATGTAAAATACTAGGGGTGTACAAATTTCTATAACGTCATAGAATGATCAGTTTATATATTAGTTCTATTCTAATACCTCGTCATTTAATTTTGATATAAGTTGTGCCAAAACAGATCTTACCGCTCTAATGGTAAACCTCACTTATATGGTTTACAATATTCAGTATTACCTTTCAAATTATTAGCGAATGTCACTCACTTTATGCCTAAAATGTAAGAGTGATCTAGACACCTGTACACTGTTTAATCCTTGAGGTTACCTAACCTTGAGGTGTT
>WNGS01004511.1:22256891-22271103 GCA_020271785.1 Procambarus virginalis | reverse complement strand
GTCAAGACTATACTGCTCCAAACACCCAAATCCAATTTGAGAGAATTACTGACTCCCAACGACATGAAAGCACCAGTATAAAAGGCTATGATTTGTTCAGATCTGAAACCTATGTTTATGAGCAGCAGAAAAAGTCCACTAGACTGTGCGACACAGTGGTTGCCAGGATCAGGTTGGGTTACCCTTATGATGGCAGGTGGCTACAGGTGACGGATCTCCCAATCCTGAGCACTCCAGGTGCAAACTGTGAGCAGGAACTGCGGCATGATCTCCCACACTACATCACCGAATGCCCAGTTATTAGACCTTTCAGACCTGTTGGCATAAGGTACCTGGAGCTTTGACATTACTTTATTAACTCTCGTGTTCTTGAGGATATCCTCACAATGCACTCAGTGTTTGCCAGTGCAGGCTACTGATCACATGCCTCTGTATAACTAACCATCCTGTGTGGTGGAGACTTTTAGCATCACGTAGCTAGTTCTTCACAGACACTGTACTCCCCCTTCATATAGTCTAGGGGCAGCTGCACAAATATACATGTACCAAAATGTTTAATACATAAAATTCATAATACCCAACTGACACCCGACGTAAAACGATTATAACGTCGCATTAAAATATAAATGATAAAAATAACATGTGTTTACGCTGCAAGAGGAGAGACAGCGAGAGACAAGTGCTGTACTGGCATACTTCAAGTACTCTACGGGTATATTAATATTTTAGCGAAGCGTGGTAGGAGTGTGGAGCCTCGTAGCGTGTAGTGGTGGTGGTGGGAGGGTGCAGTGTACCGTATGTGACGGAGCAGCGCTGTATTAGTGGTCCAGCGACACTCACATTCCCTTGATTATAATGTACACAGTTGATGTACGACGCGTACAGTTCGTTCACCGCTGCTTTAATTATAGAATGTTTTTTGTGATGTACTGGCGAAAGCTGACTGCCTGTGGTGTCGACCTGTCTTGCTCTCAAATCAAATAAATCCAATGTGGATTTTTAATATTAGAAACTATTGAAAGTGTGGGAGATTTATGACGTACTTTGTAACTCGAGGCATTAATGACACCGCGGCAATAGGTCACGTGAGGAACTAGTTCTTAGCGCTTGACATAGCTAAATCATCAGCTTTACGTGAGAGCCAGTCGTTAAGACCAGGTCACTGCTGCTTGGCTCCAGCTCGTCTCGTCGTTACCACGGGTCACTGCTTTCACTCCAGCTCGGCTCGTCGTTACCAACGAGTCACTGCTGCTCGACACCAGCTCGTCTCGTCGTTACCAACGGGTGACTGCTGCTCGACACCAGCTCGTCTCGTCGTTACCAACGAGTCACACTGCTGTCTCGAAACCAGCTCGTCTCGTCGTTACCAACGGTCACTGCTGCTCGGCACCAGCTCACTGCTGCCCTCCAGCTCGGCTCGTTACCAACGGGTCACTGCTGCTCGGCTCCAGCTCGGCTCCGCTCCTCTCTCTCTCTTGTTTCTATAGAACTTGGGCTTAGGATTCTCTACTTTGGTCTCTCAAACCCATTCACGCTTCTCCACTTATCAATAAACCTTTCATGTTGGCTAATGAGCGAGCGTCAGTGCTGACATAGCGTGATGGTATTTAATAATACAAATGTTTCTGTGTCGGAGTTTCATTCTTATGTGGGATGTTGAGATGAGTACCAAACACAGACTCGAAGCGTTATTCTTAACGTATACAAATAATTACAATTAGACCTGTACGGGCTCACCATAGCCCATGCTACTTGGAACTTTTGTTCCGAGTAGTTGAATCTAAAACAACAATTAGACCTGGACTAAACAGGTGTACAGGAGTTTAAGTCAAACTTATATTTTTTGGCAGAAAGTAACATTTTAGCTTACAAATTTGAAGGGTGATAATTGGGGAAAAAAAACAGTGTAGCTTACCATTTGAGCGGTAAGAGAGAGAGAGAGATATTGGCACAATTTTATATCATAATATTAGGATAAGAAAATTTTGAAGAACTAGCATATAAATATGTTTTGTGGAGACAAGCGGAGAACATATACCGTGGCAGGTATGTTTGGGGTGACAGACACACACACACACACATGGCTCTTAATGAGATAATTCAACGGGTTTGATATTTATTCTCAGGTTTCAATTTAGATTAATTAGATTGGCGTAGGAATAGGTTTGGTTTGGTGATTTAATAGGTTTGAATAACTTGCACTATTGGTGATTGCTGGAATATGTTTTGCATTGAACTCCTTGTTGGCTGTTCAAAATGAAAAATGCTGGAGTAGGAGTTATGTTGAACTACCTCGTCTGTTATTGAACTACCTCGTCAGCACATTATGCAGATAAATCACATTATCGTGATATATCAATATCAATTACAAAAAATCCACAGGAGCCGTGATAGTTTGTCTGCTATTGAACTAGTGTATCTGTCCTTAAACTAGTTCAGTAGCAGATGAACTTTTGAACTAGTTGACCTGCTACTGAGCTAGTAATTCATCTGGTGCTGACAAGAGCCAAGGCAGCGTCAACCTTCACGTGACGGAGGTGTCAGCGGCGGCAGTACCAGCAACTTCACTGGTCAACATTTAACCATCGGTGGCCAAGATCCCTCGGCGCCTCGACTGACGGGTAACAAACACACACACACACACACACACATTGGTCCCAGCACACCGGTGCTGGGACCAATTCTATTTCTTGTATATGTTAACGACATGTTTACGGGTGTAGAGTCCTACATGTCGATGTTTGCGGATGACGCAAAGTTGATGAGAAGAGTTGTGACAGATGAGGATTGCAGGATCCTCCAAGAGGACCTGAACAGGTTGCAGAGATGGTCAGAGAAATGGCTACTGGAATTCAACACGAGCAAATGTAAAGTTATGGAAATGGGACTAGGAGATAGGAGACCAAAGGGACAGTACACAATGAAGGGGAACAGCCTACCTGTGACGACGCGCGAAAGAGACCTGGGTGTGGACGTAACACCTAATCTATCTCCTGAGGCACATATAAATAGGATAACGACAGCAGCGTACTCTACACTGGCAAAAGTTAGAACATCATTCAGAAACCTAAGTAAGGAGGCATTTAGGGCTCTTTACACTGCCTACGTGAGGCCAGTCTTAGAGTATGCCGCCTCATCATGGAGTCCCCATCTAAAGAAGCACATAATGAAACTGGAAAAGGTTCAGAGGTTTGCAACGAGACTCGTCCCAGAGCTACGAGGGATGGGGTATGAGGAGCGCCTGGGGGAACTATGCCTTACGACACTAGAAAGAAGAAGGGAGAGGGGGGACATGATAGGAACGTATAAAATACTCAGAGGGATTGACAGAGTGGACATAGACGAAATGTTCACACGGAATAGTAACAGAACGAGGGGACATGGATGGAAGTTAGAAACTCAGATGAGTCACAGAGATGTTAGGAAGTTTTCTTTTAACGTGAGAGTAGTGGGAAAATGGAATGCACTTAAGGAACAGGTTGTGGAAGCCAATACTATTCATAATTTTAAAACCAGGTATGATAGGGAAATGGGATAGGAGTCATTGCTGTAAACAACTGATGCTCGAAAGGCGGGATCCAAGAGTCAATGCTCGATCCTGCAGACACATATAGGTGAGTACATAAGACGGGTGACGGGGACGGAGATCACGACGACAACGTCGCCTCTATCGTGACGCCCCGTCCGCGGCTCCCCCCAAGGCCAGAGCCTACCCCCCCGGCCAGAGCCTACCTCTCCTGGCGCCTCCGAGGAAAGAGGCTCACCCCAAATTAGTAGTGTGATAACAATAAAGAATTAAATTTATATTACAGACACACAGTGTATCCAAACAGGTACAACATGCAAATATTGGAGTGTGGTGGAGTCATGCGAACCTTTCGACCGGGGGGCGTGGCCCCCCTGAGGATGGTATATGTATGTAGGTTATAACGAGCTGATGGCCAGTGATACAGTCGGCATTACAGTCTCCTAAATACACCCATTATGAATTCACATTTTAGGGACTCGTGTGAAATGTCAATCCCTTGCAAATTGTCTATACAGTATACCTAGGTCATAAAAGTATTTGTGTGTACGTCTGATACCATACTACTTGTGAAGGAGGAAATGTATATGTTTATCTCTCAGATTGTTTGGTAATATGTTTATTGTTTGTGATGTGTGTATATGTATGTATTAACACGATGTACTGAACGGGGTGAGAATAGCTTGAGCTACCTCATACCTTTGTGTGTATTTTACATCAATAAACTTATTTCAATTTAAATTTCAATCCCTATAAGTTTTCATATAGATTGACTTCTATAGATTTTCATATAGATTGACTTTCATATAGATTGACTTCTATAGGAGGCCAGCGATAGCTTGCCTCCTGCGTTCATCATCCCTCCTGGATTATTTAAACTCCGTCGTTTTAACTCGAATTACACTCAATCAGCTCAGGCCTAAATTATCATTCCTAGACCTGACATCCAGGCCTAGGTGAAGTGAGATTTAGTTGTTGCCTTCTTACTCAAAATTTCTAGTACAATTTTTTTTTGGGGGAGGAGGATATAATATTCAGTATTTTGTATTTTTCATTAACAGGAACTGTACCATAGATGCTATAACTTAGTCGCAATCCTGCAAGGCATTGGTAAGGTCAACCCGTCCTCGCAAATTCGTATAGTCAATATTGACTTATTAAATATGTGCATAGGTGACATACTTAACATAATAGTTTCCCCTTGAAAAGCTTCATAGAAAACACCGATCTTACCTAACCTACTTAGTATGTTAAGATAAGCATCTTATTGCTTCGTAATTACAATTATTACCTGACCTATACCTGTAATAGGTTAAGTAACAATTGTAATTATGAAGCTATAAGATGCTTGTTTTAACATACTAAGTAGGTTAAATAAGGTCGGTGTTTTCTATGAAGCTTTTCAAGGGAAACTATTATGTTTAGTATGTCACCTATGCACTAACAAATAAGTCAATATTGACTATACGAATTTGTGAGGACGGGTTGGGTAAGGTACCCCCTGCTCAGGTACGGCTCAGTGAGGTAACCCTTGCTCAGGTACCGCTCAGTAGGGTACCCCCTGCCCAGGTACCGCTCAGTGAGGTACCCCCTGCTCAGGTACCGCTCAGTAGGGTACCCCCTGGCCAGGTACCGCTCAGTGAGGTACCCCCTGCTCAGGTACCGCTCAGCGACGAGCGGTACCTGGGCAAGGAAGCTCGGTCGAGACACAGTGGAATGACCCACATATAAAAGTTGTAGTCTTCTAGTTTTTGCTGGAGGGAGCGGGTGGGAATGATGGATGCAGTAAGTGGCCAGACCTGCCGGCTAGTAGCGGATAGTTTACACCCTAACTATCCCTTGCTAATGGTAAAATACGAGCCCACGTTTGGCCCCCACCGTCATGAGGTGTAATTGTAGTTATATGCAGTAGTCAATTGTGGGGTAGGCTGTTGTGTCGGCGGCGGGGGAGGGGGCGCGAGCAACAGTGTTTGCTTGGATTTTTTTGTGTCGGGATGGAAGATGGAAATGTTGTAGGTGGCGGAGGAGGGGGTGTTGTAGGTAGAGGAGGGTGTTGTAGGTGACAGGACATGTGTGAAACATAGAGAGGCATGGAGATGTGGGTTATATCTGACGTGGTAATGGATCAGCTCACGTAGATGTAATGTTGTAGGTGATTTATATTTATTTATGTGCGAAGATAAATGGGAAGTTGAAACCCGAGTACACAGTGTTGTGTGAGGCTGTTGGGTGTGTCCAACAACCCGTTATTGAGGCGACAAAGAGGTACAATTGTGGCTGGTAACTGGGCGGCAGTCACCCCGGAGAACGTATGACTGATCCATCGCTCTGCTAAGCGCGGTATGTAAATACAAAGACAGATGAAACCAGTTGTCCGCGCTTTGCCAAAACCAAGTCTAACCTTACCAAAGAGGGACTATTAACCCCGAAAACACAACGGAATGTCGTCCGGTTTTGGTCGACCGGGCAATGACAATATGTTTCTCATTTAATCTGTTGAGAAACCGATAGTAGGCTTGGATAGCCTAGTCAAGCGGCCGGCCCTCGTCCATCGCCGGCATTCGTATACAATCCAATATATTTTAAATTGGGAAGTCGCCAGTTTAAATTCGCAAGATTATTTCGCAATGGATTACGAGATAGGATATGTATTTTTTAGGGATATTTCATACATACATTAAGATACATTCCCGGCTTAGGCAACTTCCCTCAATCAGCTTCGATCGAAAGAAAATCATTTATATATTTGTTTTTTTTTTAATTTCACGTTTGGCATTTGAAAGATGATGATATATTTTTTAAGTAATGTTCAGAAAGAATTTTTATTTAAAGAAGAGTTGGAGGAAGAATTTTGTATAGCGTCTGGTAATTAATATAATCAAAGTGGTTTTGATAAGTTACCGTCTGAATAATTTGTGTTTTTATTTGTAATTTTTTTTAAATTTCTCTCTTGAATCCAACTTTTTTTTTTTAGAAACAAAAAAATTAAAAGTTATCTAGGGGAAAACCGGAAACTTAACATTCAAGACTACGAAGATGTGCAGAAAAACACACTCGCACGCACGCGCGCCTGTGTACTCACCTATTTGTACTCACTATTTGTGCTTGCGGGGGTTGAGCTTTGGCTCTTTGGTCCCGCCTCTCAACTGTCAGTCAACTGGTGTACAGATTCCTGAGCCTACTGGGCTCTTAACAAATCTACATTTGAAACTGTGTATAGAGTCAGTCTCCACCACATCACTGCCTAATGCATTCCATTTGTTAACTACTCTGACACTTACAAAAATGTCTCTATGTCTCTGGGTACTAAGTGTCCACCTGTGTCCCCTTGTTCGTGTTCTACCCGTGCATAAGCGTTTGTACTTTGTATGTAAGTGCGTGCGTGCATATACATGTTCTGGACTTTCTCTTCCGTTTTGTGGGATGTGGAGTAGAATCTCCCGTAAAATATTTTAATATTAGGGCCCGGTAATGTACTGGTGTCTTTCATCAGAGGTAGCATGGCGGCTCACCTTTCTTTTACCTGCTTGATACCTACTTGATGGGGTTCCGGGAGTTCTTCTACTCCCCAAGTCCGGCCCGAAGCCAGGCTCGACTTGTGAGGGTTTGGTCCACCAGGCTGTTACTTGGAGCGGCCGCAGGCCCACATATCCACCCAGCCCGGTCGGTCCGGCACTTCTTGAAGAAAATTATCTAGATTTCTCTTGAAGATGTCCACGGTTGTTCCGGCAATATTTCTTATATTCGCTGGGAGGATGTTGAATAACCGTGGACCTCTGATGTTTATACAGTGTTCTCTGATTATGCCTATAGCACAATCGTCACTGGTTCCCTTCTGCATTTTCTTCCATATCGTTCACTCCAGAATGTTGTTATTTTACTGTGTAGATTTGGGACCGGGCTCTCCAGTATTTTCCACGAGTATATTATTGATATCTCTCTCGTCTCCTTTCTAGTGAGTACATTTGGAGAGTTTCGAGACGATCTCAATAATTTAGGTGAACGGTGAAATTTAGAAGTATAGCACGGAAATTCGCTTGAATGCATCTTTAAGCTGTAGCACGTTTTCAATATCAGGTACCTGCAGGAATATGTCCTCTAGGTACCTACGGTAGACGCTGGGTTTTAGGCCCCTGTCAAGAAAGACTTTGTGTTCGATGGTACCAAAGTAAAAATTTGCATATAGGACACCAAGAGGGGGGGGGGGGGGCGGACCGGATATCGACGCCATCTACTTGTATGTCGTTAACGTTCGCTATCTCCTCTCAAACGCTCTCCAGTTGCTATTATCTGTACATTGATGAAATATATAGGAATGTCCTCTGACTCAGCAATGCTTTCAATTTGAAACTGTGTCCAGTGGTTATATTCTATATATGTTTAATAATTGATAAATGTCTGTTTGGTATATTGATCTTGTAGGTTGTCGGTCTTTAGTTCGTTNCAATTAATTTTAAATTTCTGGAAAAGTTAAGAGTGGCCAGTGACAAGTGAGTGCCTAAACAAAAAGAATTGAAGGAGTTTACTGGACGGGGGACTCCCTTCAGACGAAAGAATATCATTTGTGAATTATTTCTCCAGGTGGACATGAGGCCTGGTTTGAGATGAGTGCGACGATGGTCTCCCCAAGATTCGTCTTAAACCTTTCCTCCATTCATAATTAACCTTACCAAGAAGGTGAAGGAGGACGACGTTTCGGTCCGTCCTGGACCATTCTCAAGTCGATTGTGACTTGAGAATGGTCCAGGACAGACCGAAACGTCGTCGTCCCTTCACCTTCTAGTGTGTGGTCTGGTCAACATACTTTAGCCACGTTATTGTGACTCATCGCCTGCATAACCTTACCAAGATCACCATTTTTATGGTCTAATATTGTTCACATCCATACAGTCTGCTGTTGACAGCCATATTGACTTAAATAACTTCCGACCAGGTATCAAAATGACCGAATTCACTCAACAATGATGTTTGTTTTAACTTTTAGGTCTCCAACACCATGAGAAAAGTGTTCAAGTGAGCCCTTTGAGCACACTTGTACTTGGTTCCGAAAGGGCATCTTGTTTAGATGCCCTTCGTAACTACTCGGTACCTAAACAACAATCGCGAAACAATATATATATACAACATACAGATGTTGTGTATGTGACCTTTGTAAAGGCATTTGGTAATTGTGACCTCGGAGTGATTGCCATTAAAAGAAAGTCGAGAGGAATAGCAGGACACTAATATTGTCCTGCTATTCCTGCTAATAATAATAATAATAATAATAATAAATAATAATAATAATAATAATAATAATAATAATAATAATAATAATAGCAGAATATTATATATTTTTTAACGAATAAGTCACAAGTGGTAAAGGTAAAGGCAACAAAATCGGCCCTGAGATATGTTCTTAAGTATGGAAAAAAATAATAATAAAAACAGGAACTTGAGTACAGATACAAGAACGTAGTCAGATCTTCTCATTAAACATTAACAATATATAAAACATCTAATCATGATGATGGCCGAAGCTGGCTCCGTATAGACCTTCGTTCTGGACCGGCATCAGGTTAATCTTTAATACTTGATAAGTCTCCACGACGAAGCAAAATGTCGTCTGTACCTTCATGTTCAGATGCGTGGGCTGGGAGGGAAATGTTCAACTCACATTATTGTGGGTTGACAGGGGGGCGTCTGTTACTGCATTTTCAACCCACTGGTCCTGGCTCGCCTGGAATTCTGATCTATACTCACGTCCCTGTATACCCTGGTATACCCCTGGGATACCTTGGTATACAGGAAGCCTTTACTGCTTGCGTAGACTAAAACATTTAGATCTTTTGCGTATCGGCTTCACAGGTTGTGAATCTACCACTCATCTTCCATTGTCAGTCCACTGAGAGTGTTAATACTGAAGACGTGGCGGTAATTCGTACTGGTGAGAAACCCTAGCACATGCTCACGAGCAGCGGTGAAATCCTACACAGTTATCCTCTCGTACGAATCAAGGTGTAATATGATTGGCTGATTCAGTCAAAGCATTCGCCGGGTGTACCAATCACAATGTCACTTGCCGCTGCCTGGACTCCCCACTGGCTAGCGCCGCTGAGTGTTCATTATTCATGCAAAGATGCAGGATTGGTTTCATTGGGCCTCGTGATTAGGTCACTACCTTGTATTACATCTCTGCCTTTAACTACTTAAAGAGTAGTTAAGATAAGGAGTCCAACCTCCTGTGTAGTTAAGCAGGTTGGAACCTCCGATCCGATCTTCACTAGACTAGACATCAGTATTTCACGAGGATAAAATGCCCATAGAATCTAAAATCTAGAATCCAGCTGGATAATAAAACAATCAGGAAAAATGGGGGGGGGGGGTTGCGGGACCTTTGACAAGCCGCCGGACAGGAAAGACCTTTGACTTCCTGTCCTAGTCGAGGCCACTGCAGAGATAGTGGCCCTCAGGTAATTTCAAGGAAATTAAAAATATGTAATTATAATAACTATGAGAAACTAAGCAGTACACAGTGAAACATTCACTCATAGTGAGCCCTTTGAGCTCACTTGTACATGGTTCCGACATTTTATAGAATGTTTTCTATAAAGGGGAGCCGGTCGGCCGAGCGGACAGCACGCGGGACTTGTGATCCTGTAGTCCTGGGTTCGATCCCAGGCGCCGGCGAGAAACAATGGGCAGAGTTTCTTTCACCCTATGCCCCTGTTACCTAGCAGTAAAATAGGTACCTGGGTGTTAGTCAGCTGTCACGGGCTGCTTCCTGGGGGTGGAGGCCTGGTCGAGGACCGGGCCGCGGGGACACTAAAGCCCCGAAATCATCTCAAGATAACCTCAAGATAACCTCAAGATATAGTTGAATACAAACTACATTGCAGCCAAATTAGCGTGTAACAAAGATGAAGTTAAATTAGGCCCAGGTATCCTCATCTCTGTTGTCAAGACTATACTGCTCCAAACACCCAAATCCAATTTGAGAGAAATTACTGACTCCCAACGACATGAAAGCACCAGTATAAAAGGCTATGATTTGTTCAGATCTGAAACCTATGTTTATGAGCAGCAGAAAAAGTCCACTAGACTGTGCGACACAGTGGTTGCCAGGATCAGGTTGGGTTACCCTTATGATGGCAGGTGGCAGGTGGCTACAGGTGACGGATCTCCCAATCCTGAGCACTCCAGGTGCAAACTGTGAGCAGGAACTGCGGCATGATCTCCCACACTACATCACCGAATGCCCAGTTATTAGACCTTTCAGACCTGTTGGCATAAGGTACCTGGAGCTTTGACATTACTTTATTAACTCTCGTGTTCTTGAGGATATCCTCACAATGCACTCAGTGTTTGCCAGTGCAGGCTACTGATCACATGCCTCTGTATAACTAACCATCCTGTGTGGTGGAGACTTTTAGCATCACGTAGCTAGTTCTTCACAGACACTGTACTCCCCCTTCATATAGTCTAGGGGCAGCTGCACAAATATACATGTACCAAAATGTGTTAATACATAAAAAGTTCATAATATCCCAACTGACACCCGACGTAAAACGATTATAACGTCGCATTAAAATATAAATGATAAAAATAACATTGTGTTTACGCTGCAAGAGGAGAGACAGCGAGAGACAAGTGCTGTACTGGCATACTTCAAGTACTCTACGGGTATATTAATATTTTAGCGAAGCGTGGTAAGGAGTGTGGAGCCTCGTAGCGTGTAGTGGTGGTGGTGGGAGGGTGCAGTGTACCGTATGTGACGGAGCAGCGCTGTATTAGTGGTCCAGCGACACTCACATTCCCTTGATTATAATGTACACAGTTGATGTACGACGCGTACAGTTCGTTCACCGCTGCTTTAATTATAGAATGTTTTTGTGATGTACTGGCGAAAGCTGACTGCCTGTGGTGTCGACCTGTCTTGCTCTCAAATCAAATAAATCCAATGTGGATTTTTAATATTAGAAACTATTGAAAGTGTGGGAGATTTATGGACGTACTTTGTAACTCGAGGCATTAATGACACCGCGGCAATAGGTCACGTGAGGAACTAGTTCTTAGCGCTTGACATAGCTAAATCATCAGCTTTACGTGAGAGCCAGTCGTTAAGACCAGGTCACTGCTGCTTGGCTCCAGCTCGTCTCGTCGTTACCAACGGGTCACTGCTTTTCAGCTCCAGCTCGGCTCGTCGTTACCAACGAGTCACTGCTGCTCGACACCAGCTCGTCTCGTCGTTACCAACGGGTGACTGCTGCTCGACACCAGCTCGTCTCGTCGTTACCAACGAGTCACTGCTGCTCGACACCAGCTCGTCTCGTCGTTACCAACGGGTCACTGCTGCTCGGCACCAGCTCGTCTCGTCGTTACCAACGAGTCACTGCTGCTCGACACCAGCTCGGCTCGTCGTTACCAACGGGTCACTGCTGCTCGGCTCCAGCTCGGCTCGTTACCAACGGGTCACTGCTGCTCGGCTCCAGCTCGGCTCCGGACTCCTCTCTCTCTTGTTTCTATAGAACTTGGGCTTAGGATTCTCTACTTTGGTCTCTCAAACCCATTCACGCTTCTCCACTTATCAATAAACCTTTCATGTTGGCTAATGAGCGAGCGTCAGTGCTGACATAGCGTGATGGTATTTAATAATACAAATGTTTCTGTGTCGGAGTTTCATTCTTATGTGGGATGTTGAGATGAGTACCAAACACAGACTCGGAAGCGTTATTCTTAACGTATACAAATAATTACAATTAGACCTGTACGGGCTCACCATAGCCCATGCTACTTGGAACTTTTGTTCCGAGTAGTTGAATCTAAAACAACAATTAGACCTGGACTAAACAGGTGTACAGGAGTTTAAGTCAAACTTATATTTTTTGGCAGAAAGTAACATTTTAGCTTACAAATTTGAAGGGTGATAAATTGGGGAAAAAAAAACAGTGTAGCTTACCATTTGAGCGGTAAGAGAGAGAGAGAGATATTGGCACAATTTTATATCATAATATTAGGAGGATAAGAAAATTTTGAAGAACTAGCATATAAATATGTTTTGTGCAGACAAGCGGAGAACATATACCGTGGCAGGTATGTTTGGGGTGACAGACACACACACACACATGGCTCTTAATGAGATAATTCAACGGGTTTGATATTTATTCTCAGCTTTCAATTTAGATTAATTAGATTGGCGTAGGAATAGGTTTGGTTTGGTGATTTAATAGGTTTGAATAACTTGCACTATTGGTGATTGCTGGAATATGTTTTGCATTGAACTCCTTGTTGGCTGTTCAAAATGAAAATGCTGGAGTAGGAGTTATGTTGAACTACCTCGTCTGTTATTGAACTACCTCGTCAGCACATTATGCAGATAAATCACATTATCGTGATATATCAATATCAATTACAAAAAATCCACAGGAGCCGTGATAGTTTGTCTGCTATTGAACTAGTGTATCTGGCCTTAAACTAGTTCAGTAGCAGATGAACTTTTGAACTAGTTGACCTGCTACTGAGCTAGTAATTTATCTGGTGCTGACAAGAGCCAAGGCAGCGTCAACCTTCACGTGACGGAGGTGTCAGCGGCGGCAGTACCAGCAACTTCACTGGTCAACATTTAACCATCGGTGGCCAAGATCCCTCGGCGCCTCGACTGACGGGTAACAAACACACACACACACACACATAAGACGGGTGACGGGGACGGAGATCACGACGACAACGTCGCCTCTATCGTGACGCCCCGTCCGCGGCTCCCCCCAAGGCCAGAGCCTACCTCTCCTGGCGCCTCCGAGGAAAGAGGCTCACCCCAAATTAGTAGTGTGATAACAATAAAGAATTAAATTTATATTACAGACACACAGTGTATCCAAACAGGTACAACATGCAAATATTGGAGTGTGGTGGAGTCATGCGAACCTTTCGACCGGGGGCGTGGCCCCCCTGAGGATGGTATATGTATGTAGGTTATAACGAGCTGATGGCCAGTGATACAGTCGGCATTACAGTCTCCTAAATACCCCATTATGAATTCACATTTTGGGGACTCGTGTGAAATGTCAATCCCTTGCAAATTGTCTATACAGTATACCTAGGTCATAAAAGTATTTGTGTGTACGTCTGATACCATACTACTTGTGAAGGAGGAAATGTATATGTTTATCTCTCAGATTGTTTGGTAATATGTTTATTTCTTGACCCCGCCTTCTAGTCATCGGTTGTCTAATGCAATGACTCCTGGCCTATCATATCTGCTTTTATAGTTATGGATGGAGTTTGCTTCCAGTAGCCCTTAGTTCATTCCATTTGTCCATTATTCTTACGCTAAAAGACAACTTTTTAACCTCTCTAAGAGTCATCTGAGCCTCAAGCAGCCATCCATGCTCTTTTGTTTCATTGGTATTCATAGTGAACATTTCCTGCGTTTCCACTGTCAGTCACCCTAATTATTGTATTTTCTCTCTCTCTCTCTCTCCTCTCTCTCTCTCTCTCTCTCTCTCTCTCTCTCTCTCTCTCTCTCTCTCTCTCTCTCTCTCTCTCTCTCTCTCTCTCTCTCTCTCTCGTTCTTTTATCTTGGAACTTTATTTAGTTCGTTATGCATTATTTCCCTTCCCTAAAACATGTTGATGTTTGTTTACACACCTAATTCTCTATAAATGTATAACTAGTTTTATCCCTATTATTATGTCAAATATTGTAAAG
>WNGS01004511.1:22157272-22179656 GCA_020271785.1 Procambarus virginalis | reverse complement strand
GTGTGTGTGTGTGTGTGTGTGTGTGTGGTGTGTGTGTGTGTGTGTGTGTGTGTGTGTGTGTGTGGTGTGTGTGTGTGGTCGCAACAGCACTTCGCTCAGGAGACATTCGTTCATCACTTTCTACAAACCCAAAGTTGGAGCCAGGTTACGTCGTCATGCAACTGAATTGAACTTTAAAAAAATAAGAAAAAAAAATTCTGTAACCCTAAACATTATATAAACATTAAACAGCATGGACGAATCAACACGGAGAGGCAACAGCAAGGTAAAACGGGCAACTGTGTTATGCAGGAACGGGGAGATGACCCCCCCCCCTCACCCCGCCCTAGAACAGCAATGAATTAGTAAAGAGGGAATGTTTTCTTTAAGGGGAACATTGTGCGGTAGAGGTGAAGCATAAGAGTAGCTGAAACTTAGGAGCAATGTGTGGTCCGCTAGGCTAGTGAAATATTATGTCATGCAGGCAAGCAACTAAGAAGCTTTGGGTACATAAGAACGATGCTGAGAAACTATGAAAAAAAGTTCAAGAGATATTACAAAAAATTATAACCTATCTTAAAGCAAAATACATTTTATGAGTGTAACGAGAGAGGGGAACTGGAGTCTTGTGAGCAAAGAAACTGAAATGTAGCGATCGAGGAAACAGAAGTGTAGCAAACTAGGAAACCGGGGTGTAGGGGAGCGACGAAGGAGCGACCAAGTAGCAGCGGAGAAGTGGACAAGGAGCGTGAGGTTAAGAGAGGGGTGGGGGGGGTGGGAGGAGGAGAGTGAGGGGAGTGGAGCGGGCAGGCGGACTGACGGCAGATTGACAGGATCAATGATTCCCTCCTGGACGACCGGACCCGCGCTCTGCCACGACCACCCTCACTACCACCACTTGCACCGCCGCTCTCTTAAAAAAAACTCGAGCAGCTTTGCCCTCACTCTTCTGCGTCTGGCGACGCGAGGTTAAGATTACCGTATTATCGTTAACCATCTTGTAAGATAATGCTTAAGAAGATCTTGTAAGATAATGCTTGTTGTCTATTGTAAGGAGTCATATAGCACTATGATGTTACTTAAGGACTTAAAGAATAATTAAAAACATGAAAAGTTGTATTTAGTTTTCAAAGCCTAATCTCTTATCATATTACATATTGCTACAGAAGCAACAAATTTCACCGTGTACAGGTTATCGCCTCGCCCTCTGCCCATCACAGTCAAAAAGAAGCTAAAAAGTGATTGAGCCAACGCTGCACTTTCCTCCATCCACTTCGCGTGCAGTCTTCTTTTTTCGCGGTGGGCGTCTTTCTCGCCCGCGTTGGCTCGGATAACCCATCATCACCATCACGTCAACGGTGCCGAAGGAAGGCCCCCGCATCCAACACCACCACCACCCTCCACTAACACCTTCTCACCTGGATTGCAAACCCTCTCTTGTTTTAGCCGTTGACTCGCTTATGCGCGCCACCTCGATTTACAGATTGCTTCAGGGTAGCCGATTCTCTATCAAGTCGGCTTCTGAGGCTTCACAAGGATTCCAATCTGATTTTGACGATGGTTTAGGTAACCCAATCCTCGCGCTCCTTTGGTAACACTATGCCATATACATTTGTGTACATATTGCCGAGATGTTAATTAGTTTCTGAGCTAGTTTGATCGTTTATTAGATACAGCTAAGCTCTTAGCGCGGAAACGGCAGAACCATACAGTTCTGTATGATAAATACATGTATTTGTCAGTTTCATCCAGTTTTCGCTCCACTGTTTGAGTACACACACGCGCGAATCTCAGGCAAGGAAACGTTTTATATTCTAATCGATTCTTCTTCAGAAACATCACACTACAATGTATCTTCTTGCTAGGGTTATGGTTTGTTTTTCGGATGTATGAATCGCTATCAACACTTAGACTTATGGGCAATTGATAATTTTATTAGAACCAATCAATATAAGAGAGGTATAATGCTGTTAGGGATGAGAGGTGCAATTCTTTGGTGAGTGTCTCGGTCAAGGTTGGATCAATGGGTGCAGGTTGACGTCGGGAATTTCTTGTCCACACAGAGAGCCGACTCCGACACTCTCATTACCCGCTCCGGGTGTCTGGGGAACCTGGGTGCTGGGGGAACCTGGGTGTCCGGGGAACCTTGGGTGTCATGGAAGGGGTTGGAAAGTGTTACTCTTACGAAGTTGGAATCTTGGGAGGATGAGAGGCCACATGGAGAGGTGTAAGGCATTTGGGATAAAGGAAGGAGGATAAGGAAAGGTTTCACTTGGAAGTCGCAGAGAAAGTTGGGATCAGAGGACTGGTGAACAAGGTGTCGCAAGAAGAGATGCACGGAAATTGGGATGTGGGGACTGACGAGTCAGTTTGGG
Source organism: Procambarus virginalis (assembly GCA_020271785.1). NCBI lineage: Eukaryota > Metazoa > Arthropoda > Malacostraca > Decapoda > Cambaridae > Procambarus > Procambarus virginalis. The sequence goes on along the minus strand of WNGS01004511.1, from coordinate 22,177,302 downwards.
AGGCACGGAAAAACTAGAATTACATTGAGTAGCAGAATATAGTTTGGATATGTTGACCAAACCACACACTCGAAAGTGAAGGGACAACGACGTTTCACAATCGACTTGAGAATGGTCCACGACGGACCGAAACGTCCCTTCACTTTCTAGTGTGTGGTTTGGTCAACATATTTCAGCCACGTTATTGTGCCAACTCGTCTGCATAGTTAGGCTATTTAGAGGTGGGTGAGGTGGTACTTGGGGATGTAGGAAAGGGCATGAGGAGACAAACATGTTGTTCACTGAAATGGGCAAAGGTGTCAGTCACATGGGGAAGCACAAAGAAACTGGATTTGGAGAAGGATTTAAAGGTGTCATATAGGGAAGTTCCTGGAAACTGGGATCAGTGAAGGAGGACAAGGGGCCATATGAGGTGTTGAGATCTGAAGATGGAGAAGTCACACGGACATTGAGCTGAGGAACTAGGATGTAATTTATGCGAAAGTCGGCCTAGAATCTTTCCAGCCGCCTAGTTGGTTGGGGTTTGCAGACACATCGGCTTGGGTTTATTTTGTACCTATTTGCAATGGTAACATTTATTGTATGGAGAGATTTCTCTTCTGTATTTCATTATTCCAGGACAATCCTGTTTTAAGTGAAAATGTTTAAGATCTTGGAGGCAAAACCTATCTTCTAGACAAGCAAGTCATTATATTCGAATTATTCAAAAATTTCCTGTACTAGATAAAATTGGGTATTATCTAGCAATTCTTTCAGTGACTATTTTCTTCCGGCATTGCCAAATAACCGACAATTCATAATGTAATCCCTGCTTTCTTGAAGAATATGTCTTAGGGTGAGGGGTATCATCACACATACGATAACACCTGCTATCTCGGCTGTCAAAACTATATTGCTCCAAACATTGCAATCTGGCTGGAGCGAAATGAATGATAGACTCTACGGCTAGAATTTTGTTGGCTCTATGAAGTTGAATTCCTTCATCTATGAACAAATCCACAAGGGCCGTGATGACGGTTCGAACCTTCATCGAAGGTTTGATGAAGGCCCAGGATAATCCCAGACGCTGCCTTAGTCGAACCCTCATCACTGCCCCTTGTGGATTTGTTCCTTCATCTATAGTTGTCCATTTCGGTTTTATAATGGGTCAGAGTAAGAACTTATCATAGTTAACCTGTGATGATTTACTGGATGTAAGGGGCCAGATTCACGAAAGCACTTACGCAAGCACTTACGAACCTGGCCATCTTTTCTCAATCTTTGGCGGCTTTGTTTCCAATTATTAAACAGTTAATGAGCTCCGAAGCACCAGGAGACTGTTTATAACAATAACAACAGTTAATTGGGTAGTTTTCATGCTTATAAACTGTTTAATAAATATAACCAAAGACGTCAAAGATTGAGGAAAGATGTACACGTTCGTAAGTGCTTGAGTAAGTGCTTTCGTGAATCTGGCCCCTGGTCTGTGTGAAATGCTCCAGTTGTACTTCTCAGTTTGTTAGTCTATGGCGGACTATGTCCCAACATCTGTTTACTTGACCCAAATACACTTGACAGATAGGTGTATATATATTCCAGCCTTGACCGTAGACCGTATCATTTTACATTTGGGGGACATTTTTAAGAATGCAACATTCATCTTTAGAAGTGCCTGTAGGTTAGTTTACAATTATCTTTTAAACATTTAAGAGTTATAATCTACGATATTTTGTTCTTGTTGGGAAAATCAAGAGGTCTGGTTTCGCATCTTGTCTTGTGTGTGTAAAAACATCCAGTGCTTGTATTGTTGTTTGAAAAATCCATGTGATGCTTTAATGCGTTCTGAGAGGCTCACCTATACTATGTCCTATCTCTTTCAGATCAGTGTGTGACTGCACAAAATGTTCAGATTAGGCAGGGGGGGTACACAAGACAATGTTTCTTCTGTCCTTTATATCTAAACCTGCTTAACTGTATTGCGCCTGTACCTGATGCCACACCCGCTGAACTAATTGATTTCTTATTTCTTAATTATTACTAATTGATTTCTTGCTCCGAGGGACGAGTTTATTGGGCAGCGTTACTAATCCTGTGAGTGGACACACCGCCATAGCAGCATGTACAACACCCCCCCAATAAGAACAAAACCCGCTGGGTTATTTATCCTGTCACTTGTACCCAAGACAACTGGGACTTGCTTAACTGTCTCAAGTTAACAACTTATCACACAAGAAGATTAAAATTTGTCAACCCTTAAAAACTTACGTTATCTTGCCGGTGTAAAAAATATTTTAGTGAGGCAGACTGCATAGGTAACAACGCAGCCTCCTCCATTTTATCTACATACATCTGTAGTCGACATAATGGAGTCTATGGTTAGCCCGATTACCTTGCGATGGTTTGGGGCTTAGCGTCCCCGCGGCCCGGTCCTCGACCAGGATTCCTCGTTGCTGAACTGATTAACCAGGCTGTTGGACGTAGCTGCTCGCAGCCTGACGTATGAGTCACAGCCTGGTTGACCAGGTATCCCTTGGAGGTGTTTATCAAGATCTCTCTTGAATACTATGAGGGGTCGGCCAGTTATGCCTCTATTGTGTAATGGAAGCGTGTTGAACAATCTCGGGCCTCTGATGTTGATAGAGGGTACTGGGGTATTCTGCACATCCTGCCATGCCTCCTGGCCTCATGTGGTGTTATTTCTGTGTGCAGGTTTGGGACCAGCCCCTCTGCTATTTTCCACGTGTAAATTATTATGTATCTCTCCCGCCAGCGTTCAAGAGAATACAGATTTATGCATGCTGGGGAGCCGGTCGGCCGAGCGGACAGCACACTGGATTTGTGATCCTGTGGTCCCAGGTTCGATCCCAGGCGCCGGCGAGAAACAATGGGAAGAATTTCTTTCACCCTATGCCCCTGTTACCTAGCAGTAAAATAGATACCTGGGTGTTACTCAGCTGTCACGAGCTGCTTTCTGGGGGTGGAGGCCTGGTCGAGGACCGGGCCGTGGGGACACTAAAACCCCGAAATCATCTCAAGATAACCTCAAGATATTAGTCGGTTCGAATAGTTTAGATGTTTTGCTGAGTGGATTCTAGCAGTAACGGATCTCTGCACGCTCTCCAGTTCGGCAATTTCTCTAGCTTTGAAAGGGGCTGTCATTGTGCAGCAGTACTCCACTCTAGAGAGCACTAGCGTCTTGAAAAGTATCATCATCGGTATAGCATCTCTAGTGTGAAAAGTTCTTGTTATCCAACGTGTCATTTTTCTTGCAGTTGTGACGGCTACTGTATCGTGTTCTTTAAAGATAGAGAACAAAGGAGCCACCAAGGCCTTTTCTGGTGCTGCAGAGAAAAAAAGGCACCCAGGACTCCAAGGGGTTGCGGCCTAATGGGCTACATGTGCAGCCGAAGTTGCCGTGAGGGTGACCAAAGAGGGTCAAAGGACCGGCTGTATCTTGTACACGGGTAGAATTTATGTTCTTGTTCATAGGAATTGGCATACGTTTGATAGAAGGTCGAGCTTTGGGCTGGTAGAGATCCGAACAAGATTTCAGCCATGGGCGCTTGTGCGATCCCTCAGAGTATTGCAGCTGAAGCAACATTAGCTACAGTTACTTTGGAATACTGTATGTATGTATTTGAAGAACTTTCCTTCTTCATTCTTCATTCGGTTCAACGACATACTAACGTTGTTTGCTCCGTGAATACACACACATAAGTTTTCCTCTTAACAGTTGAAGCATTACTTATCAACATTTGATCATTAAGATTATGTGCGACCCGTCTCTGTACACTTGTCACAGGGCTGCAATTCTTCCCATCACCGACTAACCCGTACACACACGAACCGCTCAGCACTAAATGATCTGAAAATGTTTTGGAATGAATCATCTAATTCTAACTTTCGGGTATCCTATTCTGATTGATTCTGACGCTCTGCATATACATAATGTTGCCTAGCTAATATTATTTATTAATATTTTAGAAAAAAAAATAGTTTTTTATCACACAGTACGTCAAAATTTACGAATACGTCTTTGGAGTCTGCTGCACGTTGTTCGATAGAAAGATGGGGTCTTGTGAATAGATTTAATTAATATTCACTGGGAATGGCAATTACTTGTGTGTTTTTTTCATTGTTTGGGCAGCCCGTCCTCAAATTACTAAATGGTAAAAATACAAATTATGATGACTGTCCAAATTTGTACATAAAAAATGCTATAATAATGAACTTGACCCCGCATTCCCGACACTACGAGAGAACACTCTCATAGATGGTAATAACATCCACTACGTGCTTACCATAGCCCGTGCTACTTGGAACTTCTTGTTCCAGGTAGCGAATCTTTAACAACAACAACAACGATGGTTCACGAACATTCAGCAAATACAAAAAATTCCCAACACAACTAAAACATCTAGAATTGAGATACATTATTTAGATTTGTATTACAATTTGAAGTTAACCAATGTGCCTTTGTGGTGAGCCGCAGCAAGGCGTGTTGAACAAGGTCACCATACACAATTTATATTTTTATATTATTAACTGAGTTGCAAGCCACATTTGCAACTGTCATAAGTATATAGCCTGAGCCTAGCTATGTAGGAAACCTAGCAAACCAAATGACCATTCTAGCTTCGATTTAGTTGTATACGATTTTATTGACACTACAAACAGTTTAATGCCACTACAAAAATCATATCTCTCATATTGACTTATTAGTGGCATGCTTTATCATATTTGACGCCCAGTAAGTCATTACGGTAAAGGTGGATACTCTAGTGTCTAGAAAAATTTAAAATAGCTATATATATTTGCTAAATATGTCATAAAATGGCCAAGAGGGGCGTTATTACAGAGGTCACTGGAAGAGGCCATCTGGCAGGCTCCGCGCAGGCGCACTACCCTCAGTAACCTTCCCGCCAGTCAGGTGGTGATGATAACGATAAAACTAATTCCATGTTAAATCCATATGATTATATTGACGTGATATTTAATTACAAAGTGAGTAATAAATGCCAGAATATAGCAATAACGTATGACTTATGAGTGTAGAATTTAATAAAATAGAGTGATAGGGAGGTGGGGGCTGGGTGATGGCGGGGGGCAGGGAGCGTGCGGGGGCTGTGTACGACATCGTCTGAGTAGGGCAATATGTCCTACTTCAAGTATCAGTTAGGGAAATATTGGTCATGTTTTATGGTGTATTCTCAATTGTTGTAATTTTTTTGGCCATTATTTATGGCTATATTATTACAGCAACCTATATTCTACGGCATTAGCGTATCGGAGGAAGTTTCATTTCAATTCCATTTGTGTTCGCTACGCCTGTTACATTTTCACCTGTACACTGGCGAACGGATCGTTCAAAAACAGTATATATGCATAATTGCTGTTGGCCGTCAAAACATGTATAATTTGTATATATAAATTTTTAACATCCTGCTCATTAATCAGCTTGTATGTCTGGTATTAACATTAGGGGGTCCTTGCGTTATCTTTCTCAAAACATCTCACTATTTTCATGTAAATCCATATATATATATATATATATATATATATATATATATATATATATATATATATATATATATATATATATATATATATATATATATATATATATGTGTGTGTGTGTGTGTGTGTGTGTGTGTGTGTGTGTGTGTGTGTGTGTGTGTGTGTGTGTGTGTGTGTGTGTGTACTCACCAATCTGTGCTTGCGGGGGTTGAGCTCTGACTCTTTGGTCCCGCCTCTCAACTGTCAATCAACTGGAGTACAGATTCCTGAGCCTACTGGGCTCTATCATATCTACATTTGAAACTGTGTATGCAGTCAGTCTCCACCACATCACTGCCTAATGCATTCCATTTGTCAACCACTCTGACGCTGAAAAAGTTCTTTCTGTTATCTCTGTGGCTCATTTGGGCACTCAATTTCCACCTGTGTCCCCTAGTGCGTGTGCCCCTTGTGTTAAATAGCCTGTCTTTATCTACCCTATCAATTCCTCTGAGAATCTTATATGTGGTGATCATGTCCCCCGTAACTCTTCTGTCTTCCAGTGTGTGTGTGTGTGTGTGTGTGTGTTGTGTGTGTGTGTGTGTGTGTGTGTGTGTGTGTGTGTGTGTGTGTGTGCGCGTGTGTATCTGCATCCATCGAAGCTAAACAAATTATATACAGAAAATGAGTGTACCATATTTTCTTTGATTTGGTATAATCAGCATTATCATGGTGTGTTCTGTCAAGAGGTTGAGAAGCTGAGGTCATGACGATTCAGAGACATCAGATGGTTGAAAAGCTGACGTTTGAGCTGTCAGACTGATTGCCAATACTTTTTTTTCCAGTGCTTTGAAGTACTGTAGTTACAAAATATATAAATATAATTTGCGATTATTTTTTTTTTACTTCTTCAAGATTCAGGTAAGAAGGTAGGCCTAACTGATGAAACTAAGTCACTTATATCGTATAGAGCTAATCACTTGGCCAAGGAAACAAGGTGAAAACATATCTTGAGGTTATCTTGAGGTTATCAATAATAACCTAGAACATAAAATGAAATTCCTTATCTTGTTAAACAAATTCTTGTCGTCTAACTTTGCCAACAGCTCTTCATACGATGAAGTTAATATATTCATCTCTTCATTGCCACCAGTTCTTATAGCATCTTTTAATAGGAAGCAAATCATGTCTATTGACAAGTTGAGACTAGGTTAGGGTCATCTTGCTTTCAATAAATTTCTTTTTGCTTGTGTCCTTAAATGCTTTAATTAATCAGTTTTTATCGGATCACTTTTCCTTTTGATGGGTCAGGCTACGCTCGGTGCATTACTTAAACCATGTGCTTATTGCTATTGTATTATAATTATTTATAATATTATTATTATTATTAGTAGTAGTAGTAGTAGTAGTAGTACTCGCAGTAGTAGAGGTAGCAGAACGATAAAAGTTAGTACCTGCTGCTTAAAAGTACTGTAGCATCAACTTCCCTTTACCTGCTCATATAATTCAGTATAATCGTTATCATTTACCGAACATCATTATGATAATCATCATTATAATAATAATCATTATAATAATAATAATAAGCATCACCAGCCCCCCTCTAATAATCATTATAATAATAATAATAAGCATCACCAGCCCCCCTCTAGTGTACAGAGGGGGGCTGGCTACCAACAGTGGTCTGTGTAGGTTAGGGCCAATCCGTTGCTTGCATCAGTGTGTGTTGAGAGCGGACACCTGCTTTGTGTAAGGGCGTGTACGTGCCGTCATCAGCAGACCTCACAACATTCCCTAATCCTCTTCCACTCATTAGTAACGACAATTATAGCCTAATAACTGTAATGAGGCTGATATCAGTGCTGTACTTCGGCATCGTACAACAAAATATGTTGAGGTTTCCTCGAGAATGTAATATTTCATTGTAAAATAAATGAAAATGGTTTCGGTTGTTTTTCTGAATTGAAGCTCCTATGTATATATATATGTGTGTGTGTGTGTGTTTGTATTTATAATTATTAAAGGTGTGAATATACGTGGCACTAGGTACCAGCTCAGCAATAAAGCTACTGGTAAAACCGATTGAAAAAGCGATCTGGGAATATTAATTACCTGTAATAAAGATCTGAAACCCAGATAACAGTGTTTGAATGTGCGTTGTAAGGCCAAAAGTGTTGGTAATAGGAATACTGCTACTTATATTTCCCTATAATTTTACCATGATATATGTAGACCTCACTCAAAGATGTATATAGACCTCACTGTGTAGTTTTGGTCACCATACTACATAATTGGGAAAAGGTATTTTGAAAGCATACAAAGATGGATGACAAGTTTATTCCCCCAACATCAGTAATTTTTCATCCAGCGAGAGATTAAGGGCAATGAAGTTACTCTCCATTGAAGGGTGTAGAATAAGTAGCCATAAAGGATATATATATCAATTGCTTATTATTCATCTTTGTCAGTTCTTTCCCGTTTCGTATCATTTTACATACAGGTAGGACAAGATAGTTTGGATACAACTGAATTATAGGTAATGTTATGAAAAAGCTTTGTTGAAGTTTTAAGTTTGTTTATGCAGAGTCGAAAGTGTGAAGAACCTACACATACCAAAAAAAAAATCACTACAGGGAGTAGTGATATATATCCCTCGGAATATGAAAAAAGTAGCCAGATTTGTTATTCAAAATTAAAGTACTTTAACGCTTCTCCCGAAAATTAAATTGCCAAAACACTTAAGCAATCAATCTTCTTCAATTGGCAAAGCATAACTATAATTAAACCATGACTTTAATTTTTAAATAGCGTGTATAATACGGATTTAGGGAAAGCTTTATTTGAGTTTTATTCTCTCCAGCAGAAGCCTAATGTATTCTAGGGTCCATCGAAATATCAAAGGTACCTAAATGCCTAATAAAGAGAGGACTGGAAATAAAATGCAGTAAGCTATATATATATGACAACAGTCAGAGGAGTTTTGATTGAATTTGTTAAGGTGGAGGAGGATATATACGGCCATTCAGATTTACTTTGGCAAGAAAAACTATTTAAAGTAACCTATAGAATTGTGAGAAATATCATTATAGCTGGGCTGTGAGTATGAGGGAAGTACATGAGAAAAAGGAACTCATTAATAAAGGGCGTCGAGGAGTTTAATAGACATATTATGCCCCCCCCAACTACAAAAAAATATGATAAAACTTTAAGGAAATTTTCGACGAACTTGCATTACATCAGCTTCACAGATAACAGGATACCACCTGGTATCCTGTTATCGGTGCTAGGAAGGTTGTCTGTTTCGTAAGGATTTTGTTCACGATCTTGTACACTCGTGTAATAAAAGTTTATTAACTGGAAGTTGGCATCCAGTATAATTATTGTGTCGGCGTTTACTTCATTCATTCGTCTTATTCGCCTCAAGATGTCATGGTATTCTGAGTCTCTCTGAAAGCTAGCATGACCGCCTCTTATAAATGGAGCAGATCCACAAGCTTGTAAAATGACAGCAACCCAAAACAGAAATAAGATTTTTTCCACACTTCCATAAATATTTCAAGAATTTGTTAAAGTTCTTAGAAAATTGCCTTAGGAGCAATACTCTGGTTAGAAAATGGGCAAACGTTTGGCAAATGATAACAGATGACAATAACGAAGCCTATATAGGATAATCCAAATAGAGCATTTGCCTATCTACAAAAGTTGATAGCCCATTTTTCACTCTTTTTTTTCCTGTGCAAGTAGGCAACAATTTGACTGATTATTCTGTATTTTATATCAGCCATCATTTAAATTCAATGCTGCAATATTTGATAACACAAAATTAAACAATAATATTTTATATTTGGCAAAGCAATACGCATAGCTTGTATATTTGTGGAACATTCCAATCTAGAAATTGATGCCTCACATTACCTTAGAACTTAAAAATAATTATATATGCTTCAAATACGAAGTTCCTATTTAAGTTGGGCAGTGTTGCTGCATTTAAAACTAATTAAGGCTTTCTTTTAGCGAAGAAATGTGAGTGATGACGAAAAAAATTCACATATAACACCAACAAAATCTAAGTCTCACTCACAACTGCAACCCCGCAAGACGTTTTCTTTTTTTCAGTAAATGTCTTCTTTATTAAAAGAAAATATACAGTATAAATGTCATATATGCTTTAATTTACAAAGGAAATACTACATTACATATAGTTTATATGCAGGTGATGAGTCACAATAACGTGGCTTCAGTTTATATGATTCACAGTTAACCAATATTTCATAGTATCACAGTTCAGTAACAGTTCTGTAATTTTGTTAGTGGAGAATGAGCAACGGGAATGGCTTCAATATTATCTTACTTCCCCCATTATGAACATTTGTTGCAGCTTTTTAATATTCAAGAGTTTGTTGACCGAACCACACACACTAGAAAGTGAAGGGACGACGACGTTTTGTTCCGTTCTGAAGCATCATCAAGTCGATTGAGATAAGATTTGTTGCTGTTGTTTTAGATTTAGCTACTCAGAACGAAATGTCCATGAAGCACGGGCTATGGTGAGCCCGTAATTGATAAGAGATAGGAGGGCAAAGGCAATAAAAAGGCAAGAGAGATGAGGAGAAGGAAATCTTAGAGGAAGAAGAAGCAAGGCAACAGGTACGGAAGGTAAGGTGTAATAAAAGGGGTAATAATAGGAATAAGAAAGGGATCGTAGGAGAAAACTAGAGAAAGAAAAAGAAGAAGAAAGATAAAAGTAAAAGGAAATTCCTTTTATCTTTCTTCTTTTTTTGTTTTCTCTTACGATCCCTTTCTTATTCCTATTATTACCCCTTTTATTATACCTATCCTTCCGTACCTGTGTCCTTGCTTCTTCTTCCACTAAGATTTCCTTCTCCTCATCTCTTTTGCCTTGTTATTGCCTTTGCCTCCTACCTCTTATCACAATCGACTTGATAATGGACCGAAACGTCGTCGTCTCTTCACTTTCTAGTGTGTGGTTTGGTCAACATTTTTTCAGCCACGTTATTGTGACTTTTCATCTGCTTCAAGAGTTTCCATTTTAATTACATATCCCAGTTTTATCTGTTTTTGTAGTCATTTCTCACTTCAGTACAGTATAATCATGTCCTTATTGATAATGCCTTTATTATTATTATCATCACCATTATTATGTTTAGTAATATGTCATAGAATTGGTGTTATATGAGTTATGTCTTATACTGTGTAAATTTTCAGCCAAAGAAGCCTATTGTGGCAATATAAGAACTTACTTTTAACATATTTAATATTTTAAATATTTAAATATATAAATATTTATTTATCCCAAGGTCAAGAAACTAGTGTACTAAAGTGCCTAATCCTAACCTACCAGAGGACCCTCCGAACAGAAAACGGGACATTTTGCAAATTTCGCGAGCCGCTACCATTTTCAAGTTTTATTATTATTAACATCTTTATTGACAAAATTAATTACCATTTTCAAGTACGACAGTTTTTGACCTGAGGTAAAGTACCCGTCAAAATGCGACACATTATTAGGAGGACGGGTTGCTCCACACCCTTGTACTACTCTCCGTCCTTCGACCAAACGCATCCTACTCCAGCAGCATCTTCTCTAACCACCCGTTCTCCATCAGTTTTCTCTTGTACTCCTCCAATCACTTCTCTGCCTGCACGACTATCAGACCCGTTTTCTCCCCCTCCACTAGCAGTGTCTCCATCAGAAGTCCCTTCTTCACCATATGGGCATTTTCCTCGACCTCTTCTTGATCAACCGACCGCATCTTATCTTCCTCCAGCCGTAGCATTTTCTCCTACACCAGAAGCACCTGCTTCTGTACGAGTAGTACCTCTTCCACCAGCCGCACCTCCTCCTCCTCCTGCCGCACCTCCTCCTCCTCCTGCCGCACCTCCTTCTCCTTCACCAGCTGCACCTCCTCCAGCTCGCGCCTAGCCTCAGGATGGCGAGCCCCGATAGTGGAATGACAGACGTGTCGGTGGCCAGGGCACGCCGGCTTTTCTTGGACCTTTCGTGCGCTTTTTTATAGATTTCGTCTGTTTACGGAACGTACAAAGGGATTTACTCCCCGGCAACGATGCCGCTGTGGAGTAAGAAAACATTGATTGCGATCTCATACATTTTTTTTTTTGTATTTTCTTGTGTAGTGAGAGGAGGAAGTGGGTTTTGATTTGGAGTTTTATGTGTGTTTAGAGTGGGAATTTTACCCCTATTCGCGGACTGTTGTGTGGTTGTGGAAGTGCCTTTCTTCCCTAGTTTCCTGTTAACATTAAGGAGTGGGCGGTGGGCAAGAAGACCCCAGGAGGTCCACCACTGCTGCTGTTGTCGCCTCCTCTGCTGTGCTACTGCTACCCCCCCCCCCCCCTCTTGTGTATTGCTTTGCTTGTGCCGCTACTTGTGCTGTTGCTGCTACTTTGCCAACAGTGCTTTTCCGGCACTCTCCACCATCACCCTAGTTTGGTATAGGCTCACACAGAGAGAATTTAGCTCTATATTTGCTCACCTTTTTTTCAGGTTTGTTGTTTCGTAATGTAAAGTTTGAGAATTGCTTTCACTTCCGCTTCTGCTGTGTGGGTTATGTTTGTGTAGGCTTAATGCCGATGTTGATGACAAATATTTTTAATCTAGAATATGTTCCTATAATATATATATATATATATTTATACACACACACACATTATATATATATATATATATATATATATATATATATATATATATATATATATATATATATATATATATATATATATGTATATATATATCCTTTATTCACCCCTCCTATCAGTCTCTCTTGGTTTTTTTATTAGTTGTGTCAGTAATCCAATTTTGAAGCTGCGCCTGCCTGTCTCTAGGCTGGAACCTTCCCTAACCCTCCCGTCCGACTGGAATAATTGTCATCAATCCAGTTACCTCACACCGCCTTCTCCGTCACCTCCGTCTTCCCCCGCCTCCCCTGTCTCCTTCGCCCCCCCCCCCCTTCTTCCCCACTCTCATCCTTTACATCCTCGCTGTGCCCGTCTCTCTCTCTCTCTCTCTCTCATAACATTCACCCTATCTTTACCCCACCTCATCACCACGTAACTTTGTATATATAATATATCTTTCTCTTATATATATATATATATATATATATATATATATATATATATATATATATATATATATATATATATATATATATATATATATATCTTCCTGTATGGCATAGTTCTCCGTCCACTTGTCTCATTGCCCTCTCTGGCTCCTGTATTCTGACTGCTCTCCTCTCCGTGTTGTCCCCTCTCGAGTCCACACAACATAATTGCCATTAATCTATTTACCTCCTCCCACAATATTCCTTCCCGAATATCTCCGTCGTCGTGCACCTCCGCTCCCTTCCCAGCTCGCCTCCCCACCCACCCCTTGCGTACTTTCTCTCTCTCTCTCTTGCTATTCTCTCCCCCCCCCCTCCCCTCCATTCATCCTCCTATCCCTCTCCTCCTCTCACCTTCATCCCATCCTTTCTCCTTACCCTCCCCTCCCCCAAGCTTTTATCTTCGCGAGAGTCTTGTGCTCTCCTCCTCCTCCTCCTCTGGCTGGAGTGTCAGCACGGGCGGCTGACGAGGAGACTGACAGATCAATGAATGCCACGCGACAACACCCTCGCAGGCTGTGCCCCCGCCACCAGCCCGCTAGCCCGCCCTTTATCAACACGCTCTCTCGCCTCTAAAACTTCTTGCTGCCGTAGCCAGAGGTCTGGAGCTCCTCCTCATTCCACCTCCTCAAGTTTATTTCGTCTCGGGTGATCCCGTTTTTTTTTTCTTTTCCTTCCAGCAACCGCAGTGTTTCGATGTCTCATTTGGTGTTGCGGTTCTCCCGGCGATTTCTTCAACTTGTATTCTCTCCTTCTCCNCAGAGACAAGAAACAGACAGGGCGGAGAGGGCGGTCTCTTGATAAATACACAATAGCCTACTGCTTAAAACACATTTCAGTTATATCCATACACATTACTAGCGTACGTGGTTGCACAAATAACAAAATTTACAACATAGATTTTCCAAAACATTGTATGTAATTATTAGGATTTGTTTCAGTAGTTTTGGCGTTTATAAGGCCTTTTTTTTGTTGTTAAATATTGTGGAAACGTGGTTAAGGTCAGAACAGCTGAATAAAGTGCCCAGGCAGACGCGGATTGCCTGGTTCTCTTTGTCACTGGCAAACTGGCTTAGGGTTGAAGTGTGGACACATGTATTGTTGCTTGTATACCTAAACATTGTGTTTGCATGATAATACACTGAATGATATGTATACTCTTTGGAGACTGTTTACGACCATGTGACAATACAGTATTATCTCGCAAGTTAAAACACTGCGTATACTTGATAATACGCTAAAAAGTCGTGTATTACCAACTTTCGCAAGTCAAACATTGTCCTTACTTGATATTGCGACCAAACGCATGTAGATCTATACTCACAAACTTTGTCTATACGTTCTTTTGCAGTCACAGACATGTAGGCCTATACTCTCAAACATTGTCTATACGCTCTAATGCGGTCACAGGTATGTAGATCTAGCCTATACTCAAATAAATATTGCGTTGATATGAAAATGTTATCTAATGTCTAAAATGTCTTAAGTCGTGTAGCCCTTTACTAAAGTAAAACGTATATACGAGTTAATGCGGTCAAAGGCATTTGCACTCTCTCGAGCTAAACATTGTTGTATTTACATGAATGTTTCGTAAGTAAAACATCGTCGAGTATTGGCATCACTGTTGAAAATCCACTGGTGTTTCTGAATCGTTTGACAAGAAGCTCTAGTGTATTCACGGGTTGCGGGGGTTAAAGTGATTCAATCATCTATGGGTAGTGGGGGGGGTGGAAGTCGGTTAAGTCACTTTTAGTTGCAGGGACGAAGAATTTATTTTTTTATTACTTGAAGCAAAGAAGCAAGTAGTCATCTGTAGTAAGAAATAAGCCAGTTACTTGAAACAAGGAGGAAGTTTGTCACTTCAAGGGTGGAAGCAACACTCGCCTGAAGGAAGGATAAAGTGACACTCATTGACAGAAGGGTAAACTTAAACTTCTCTGAAACAAGGATAAAGTTACACTCATTGACACAAGGGTAAACTGAAACTTCTCTGAAACAAGGATAAAGTTACACTCATTGACACAAGGGTAAACTTAAACTTCTCTGAAACAAGGATAAAGTTACACTACTATGAAACAAGGATAACGTTACACATTTCTGAAACAAGATTTAACTTAACACTACAATTAAGCAAGGATAAGTTTACGCTCTGAAACAAGGCTATAGTTACTTTCCTCCGAAATATGGATAAAGCTAGACTCTGGAACAAAGAATCAGTCATATTCAACTAAATGAAGTTTGCTCTTACAGTTCGATGTCACTATCAACTAAAATAAGAAGCAGGTTAAAAAGTGCCTGCATCGAGGGAAACAACGATATCCATTTGAGGTAAAATTGAACAGAGCCAACGAAGCAAGGAAGAAATTACAGCCTCCCAAAACGAAGAGAGAGAGAAGTGCAGGACCTTCGAGACTATGGGCGTACAGTAGGCAAGCTAGTGGGCGTTGCTGGGTTTCCCCTCATACATCCGCCCGTCTATCCATCAACCTGTCCGTCACCCACCAGCTTTGTCCTCCCCCGCCCGGCATCCATCACTCGGCCGGACTTGTCTACCAGCCTGCCACACTAGAGTAACTTCTTACGAGAGCGGGAGGCATGGCAGAATGTACAAAATGTATCCGCTAAAATGTAGCCCTAAGGTCAACTACGTACAGTACATTAAGAGATCATTTCGTAGCTTTAGGGTATCTCTTTCTTTTTATTTTAAATTCGCTCCCGTTTAAATATTAGACGAGTTACAAGCAGATCCCTCTCTTCAAGACTGAACGTTATATCTTAATTCAAATCATCGCTGATTAGCCATGATGTGGTACCTACGTCAGACTACGTGATAAGAGCATCAGTCTTAATTGATGAGACTATCAACATGGAGACCCCATCAGAGATCGAGCCACAGGAATGATGATGCCAGTAACCACCAATAAGAGACATATGCCAGTAGTCACCAAATTTAACAAAGTCGTGCTATTAACATAGATTGTGAAACCGTAAAAGATTTTAGACCTCCTGGCCTATATTGCACCACCAACTGCGTAACTATTTCATTGAATCTGGTGTACTGCACGACATCCTAACAATTTTTCCTAAATTTACTTCTCCATTTTAAAGAATGAAGTATAATTTTATTTATTTTATTTATTTTATTTTAAGCTGCGTATCTTATGAATCCATCTCTACCCTTCTGTGGCAGTGCATAATAGTAAGTTGGATTTACAAATTCGTAAATTGAAACATGTATACTGTCTAATGTAGTTGATTGTAACCATGATACAGTATAGCTGTATACATATGTGCTTCAGCCTACAGTTTAGACCTATTGTCTTGGGTATGATCCTCTGTCCTGTGTGACAGTGAATACGAGCATTATCTTCCCTCTAATAAGACCTAATTGAATTACTCGGATTAGGCAAAATTGTAATTATTTTTGTCAATAAAGATGTTAATAATAATAATAATAATAATAATAATAATTAACCTAATACCCTATGCTTGCCACTAGCCTAGGCTGCGAACCTGCAACGTTTGCCTCCACCAACCTCCATCCAGCCACCACCAGCCAATAGAATAGACTGCCCCCCAACACCATCATTTCTAAAGCACAACAGTAGCCTAAATGACCGGCCATCCGGGTATCACATCGACACCGCTATTAGCCATTTACTGTCCTCACCACCATCTCAGCTTGCTGCCACCAATATCGCTGCCACCACTTACTCTTCCACTACTACCACCATGCTGCCACCACTACTCACTCTGCCACGTAGGGCTACACAACCAAAAATTCTAGTCACTACATTGCAATTATACCACAACACAGTCCACCACAACTGTGACAAAGCACTTCAGTAGGCTAGACCTGTCAATGCTACCGCCACTGTCAAGTGTAACTTCCCTAATTAGGCCTACAAGATGACAGAACTGCAGGAACAATGAAAATCAGTGTTCTGCAACCGGGTGGGTACCATGGTTGGTTACCTTGCGTTTAGCGCATTCGCGCACGCGCGCACACACACACACACACACACACACACACACACACACACACACACACACACACACACACACACACACACACACACACACACACACACACACACACACACACACACAGGGGGTAGGGAGCCTGATAGCTGAGTGGACAGCGCTCTGGACTCGTAATCCTAGGGTCCGGGTTCGATCCCCGGTGATGGCAGAAACAAAATGGGCAGTTTTTTTTAACCCTGATGCCCCTGTTACCTAGCAGTAAATAGGTACCTGGGAGTTAGACAGCTCTTACGAGTTGCTTCCTGGGTGTGTGTGTGTGTGTGTGGAAAAAAATTAATAGTAACAGTTGATTGATTGACAGTTGAGAGGCGGGCCGAAAGAGCAGAGCTCAACCCCCGCAAGCACAACTAGGTGAGTACACATGTTGCGTTCAAGCATGATACACACTTGATGCTCATGCGGCCTTAGCATGCTGAAGTGATTTGATGCAGTGATAGTGAGCCAAACACAATCCTGTCTGGAGCACAGTAAAAGAGCTCAATGTCCTCTCACCATTACTCTTTCTCATCCTCATATTAGACGTACACAAGAACGTAAACCACAACTTCGTTTAATCCTTTCTAGCTAACACTAAAATCACCATAACAAAGACAATTATGTAGAAGACGAATACAAATGGCTGGACCGGTCAAGTATAAAGTGTTGTGGAGGCAGCTGGAAACAACTTAGCAAATGTTCGTGTGTGACAACAGTAACCAATCTCAACTACTACAGAATGGAGCTTTTTGCTAACTTAAATTGAGTACATGATACAAAACGAGGCAGATCTTCTCATAGAACTAAAATATCTAAATGTTACTGGAAATAATGATGTCTAACGAGGTGACGTTTTGTGAGCACAGCAAAGTATATGAAGTATCATATCATGTTATCGCTGGGGATACTGCACTCTACTCAGACCCACTCTATGCAGAAAACATTTATTGCGGGGTCATATGTTGTAAAATATTGAAACGATTAGGACTGATGACCAACCCACACATTACCGAGTCGTCTTGCACGGCTTGACAATGGTCCAGAACGGACCGAAACGTCGTCGTTTCTCCATCTTTTGATGTTTGGTTTGGTCATCATATCTTCAGCATATTGTAACTATTGGGACTGCCACAAACAGAATGTACTTCCTGTCACGCAGACAACAGAGAAATATCACTAATCTATACAGGAAAATGCTAGAAAGTCAGCTTTCCTTATCAGAATAACAAGTTATTGTAGCGAGATGCAGTGTAAAATGCAAAATTAGCGTATCATGGTGAAGAGCCAATTATTGAAGTCTGGGAGATGGTGCTAGACAAGTTCTTGCAGGAAGTGCCGGATCAGCAGAGTTGTGATGACTGTGGGTTTAGGGATCGCTGCCACCAATAGGTAGAACTTACAACTGATCTGTCTATTACAGGTAGAACTTACAACACCGGCCACAGATAAACCGGAATAACACAACTGTTTGCCTATTTGCAGGGATATTCGTGGGCGGGCCCTAAGCCTCTGGCTGGCCCACAAATATATGCTACTCATGTGAGTATTACGTACTCGGTGGATGAGTATTTATAACCCATATCTGACGCCATTTCCTGAGCACCTCTCGTAGCCTAGGATTGTCAGCATAATCGCATTTACGCCATAATAAAACTACCTCAAAACTGCGTTACAACCAAAGCTTGCGTACCGTAACACTTGTTGTTCGGTGTGTAGCGTGCACACTTAGAGCGTAAGCTGGACACACTACTGTATCCCTAATTGTACCCTGGATATGATCAATGTTTCCTGGACACTTCACCGGACATTTAACACTGTCACCGCAAAATAGACACGAGGCTTCGGACTGAGCCCTACCACCGGATATTAAATAATACTTGCAGTTCTCTGCCACTGGACATTAAAAACTACCAACGATCAGAGGACACTACACGTTCTACAGGATATTGGAAACCACTAGGACACTGAGCATTAACATTGGACACTGAACATTAACATTGGACACTGAGCGCTAATACATGACACTGAATACGATCACCAACATCCTCTCCCTTTTTATACGCAGGTGTACGAGCCATTGATAAGTGGCATTCAAGAGCGAGGGAAGGAAGGAAGGAAGTAGGAGGGGAAGGGAATGAAGGAGTGGGAGTTAAAGAAGATGGAAGGGGGGAAGGACAAGAAGGGAGAGGGGGAAGGACGGAAGGAAGTTGGTGGAAGGGGTTGGCTAGCGCCGGTGTAGTAACTGGGTCTCCGTCTTGGGTTGTGTCATACCCAGGCCGTAGTAACCCCCTGCCAGCAAGTGTTTACCCTGGGGGCCCAAGCAGACACCTCAAGCAAGTGTTCCGTCGCTGCCACCGATCCTCTTGTCCCTGTCGGAGTTAGAACTGGAAGCAAATATGTTCCTTTGAGAGAATTACAACCCGCATTTTTGTATGTTTTGAATTGGAATGAAATTCTAAATGCCATTTCACGCTTGGAATTTCAAAGGCAGTAGTTTTCTGTTATGGCCGTTTGTTTTCGTTAGGTACAGAGAGCCAGATTTGAGTCAACTTAGAGAATTGAATAAACTTTGTGAAATAAACGCAATACTGATTTGGTACAACTAGTATAAAGTAAATGACGAGGATAAAAACACTTAGCCTCGTAGCGAAAATGCCCCCGAGGCTTTCAAGACGAACCATTTTGGTAACGTGTGAATCTTAGTGACTTGACCGATAGGGTGTTGCGGAAGGGGAGCGGGGTGGGGAAGGGTGGGAGGGAGGGAGGGAGGATGGACGGTCTAGGGGGGGGGGAGGGAAAAAATAGCGGACATGGACCGAGATCTGTTGGGCTTTTCATACTCCTCTACGGCCTTTAGGTCTTCAATACAGTGATTAGCAGTAAATTATACGTTGGCGTGAGAGGCGGGTCGGTCTACCAGACTTGCTTAAGGAAGAGAAGGTGTTAAAAACGGTGGGAGAGAGCGGGTGTGGCGGCCTAGCTGGGAGGACGCCCCAAGCTTGAGTGAGTGATGTGTGGTGGGTAGACGACGGCCCTGACGAGAGCACGGCGGACGTGAGATCAATGTGGGGAGAGGGAGGGTGTGTGTGTGTTTGTGTGTGTGTGTGTCACCTGTCCGTCTCCGTCTGGGTATCCGTCAGGGTGGTGCGTCAGGCCTCTGTCTCCCTGCCTGTCTCGCGCTCCCCACACACCCCCTGTCTGTCCACTTCTCCCGCCGCCTTCCCTTAATCTTCTTTTACACTCTTAGTCTTTACGAAATGCTATACTCTGCCGCATTTTTGTTCCTACTTGACTATTTGCGAAAATGTTGTCTTTCTTCGTTTTCCTCTTTTATATTTCCTCCCTTCTCTTTTTTTTCTTTCTGTGTGTGTGTGTCTCTCTCTTTCCACA
>WNGS01004511.1:22131827-22156272 GCA_020271785.1 Procambarus virginalis | reverse complement strand
ATATATATTATATATATATATATATATATATATATAACTCAATTGTAACGCAAATAACACATTGCTAGATAATAGGATTAAGAAATAGTGAAGAACACTGAGAGATTTTGAAGTGTTCTGAAAACGCATGAATACTGAGGGCTTTTGAGAGGTAAATTGGGAATAGGGTTGAAGCGAGGGATTGGCAAGATAGATTTTAAGGTTAGGCTGAGTGAAGCAGTATGATTTTAAACAAATTAGTTGCAGCACTCCAAGATTAGAAATACGTAACAGAGATAGATTGTAAATATCCGCAGTTTTAGTTTCAATGCAGGATAGTGATTGCTAAGAGATGTTTAGGGATACTGCACTGACAGTAGAAAATTGATTGGTTGTCATATTCACTTGAAGATTAATGTTATGACCCTTCGGATCTCAGAAATTGTCTGTGTCAGAGATGGTAGTAAGACCCAGTGATTATTACCTAGTTATGTACGGCGCCAGTATTATGCAATTTAAGTTAGGATTTACCGTAAATAGCAATACACTTAAGTTTCATCTGATTAAATCCACCTAGGTATAACGTAAAATGCATTTAAGCGATAATAGACACCACGATGTTGACAAAAAACAGGGGAGGACTGGCTGGTGACAGAGGGAGACGGCATGCATTATGTGGGTGTGATACGTGAGGGCGGCGATGGTGACAATACACAGGGGGATGGGGCCGGCAGCGAGGGTCGAAGAGATGCGAGTTTTTATCTCGGTAGAAGGAGTGACGACGCAGGTATAGGTATAGGCGCCGCGATAAGGTAGCGTGCCAACTAGAGTGACACTGAGGACCTGGTAGTTCTGTGAGTGACAGGCGCAGGTGCCACGCCGTTGGTGGTGGTATAGGGGAAAGGGAGGAGTGTGGTCATATGGTGGAGGGGGTGGCATTTGTGGGACCGGGGGAGGGGTAATATATATATATATATATATATATATATATAATATATATATATATATATGGCAGTATCAGACCACGAAGGAAGGATTAAGCCAGAAATTTCCTTATTACTTTTGTATTTAATAATACATCTTCAGAAGGATGGATTACAGGTTGATTGATGACGATTAAGCGGAAAGGATTTACAGTTTGGTGATGTGGGTAATAGGCAGGAAAGAGGTGAGGTACAATGTCTTAAATAAGATATTGGGATAAATATGTATTAATGATCCTACTCAAATCGTCCTTTAATTGGTCAATCAAAAATTGATCTAAATTATGCAAACCACTGCTAATGTTCAAATTACATGATTTTGTAATCTATATTAAAGCAGATTCAATAATATTCCCATTGAAAATGCTTTTACAATTCGTTATTGAAAAAGCTCTTCCCAATCAATTTGTTGAGAATTTTCTAACAAATCAACAATATAACCTTAGACAACTGGCCATGTCTTACAGAGTAGTTATGTTGCAAAATTCTAAATTTCAAATCTTTGGATTTTTGCCCTACGTAGAACCTATTACAGTGTTTACAAGGTATTTTGTAAATGACATAATTCTTACTATGAGGATTGTTTCTAACTATTTCTAAACATAGATAGTTAGAAACAGTCATTAGCCAAATAGGCCAAGTTGTCTTACTAGCTGAAATTTCTGAAATATTAAAACTTTCAACAAAATTTATTTTATGAAAACATGCAGTTTTGAGTTGCATATATAATACTTGGGTTTCATATACAATATATAAAATTTGACCTAACTTAACATATCTGAACCTAATCTAATACTGTATAAATAAGTCAATATTTCATGTTCCTCATATAATATATTAATATTGTTACGAATTAACTACTTTGGAAGAAATATTAATTTAAAAAATACGGAAAATCGTTCTGCCTGTTAGGCCAATCTGGTTTTGCTTACTAAACCAAGTGTGCGGTTCTGACTATTAGGTAAGACTAATATATATATATATATATATATATATATATATATATATATATATATATATATATATATATATATATATATATTATTAAGGAAACCTACCTTGACATCCGCGATAATATCATTTGATAATCATGATATATATTACTATAAAAAATTAACTACACTTCAATTGAGTTAGTCTTGTTTAAGCCTAAGTTTGCTATGCTAATAGTGGCAACAAAATATATTATTTATATGCGTCACTGGCAAATCGCTGTCAATATATTCACTGAAACTTGTCTACGCGGAAATTTAAATTGAACGGAATTAAATGTGTGAATGTGTGTGTGTGTGTGTGTGTGTGTGTACTCACCTAGTTGTGCTTGCGGGGGTTGAGCTCTGGCTCTTTGGTCCCGCCTCTCAACCGTCAATCAACAGGTGTACAGTTTCCTGAGCCTACTGGGCTCTATCATATCTACACTTGAAACTGTGTATGGAGTCAGCCTCCACCACATCGCTTCCTAATGCATTCCATTTGTCAACCACTCTGACACTAAAAAAGTTATTTCTAATATCTCTGTGGCTCATTGTGGCTGTGTATGTGTGTGTGTGTGTGCGCGCGTTTACCTATTATTTTTTAAGGAGTGGCCTATTTTGAGGTTATCTTGAGATGATTTCGGGCCTTAGCGTCCCCGCGGCCCGGTCCTCGACCAGGCCTCCTTTTTGTTACACACCCCCAGGAAGCAGCCCGTAGCAGCTGTCTAACTCCCAGGTACCTATTTACTGCTAGGTAACAGGGGCATCAGGGTGGAAGAAGCTTTTTGCCCTGTTGTCTCCGTCTTCACCGGGGATCGAACCCAGAACCTCAGGACTACGAATCCGAAGCGCTGTCCACTCAGCTGTGAGGCGCCCTAACTCTAGATCTCCGTCCGTAATTACTCTCAACCTTACCACATTGTCAAAGCTGCTTTAAAAGCTGGATGGAGCTTGCCTCAGTTATTTCTTCTTCTAGTTTATCCTACTTGTTTCATCACTTGTTCACTGAAGGAAAAATATAAACATCCATACAATTCTTTAGCCTCATCTCTGTTTCTAGTTTCCAAATCTAATCTGCAGCTTTGTTACGTTTCTAATTTCCTTTCTCTAAGCCGCTTAAAATCTTATATTTCGTGATCGTGCTCACTCAGATTTCCATATTTCCAGTAATGTTAGTTTCATGGCACTTAACTTGCCTCGTTGCTTATTTCCATTAGTTCTGGAACCCTACTCGTGACAAATCTATGCATTCTTCTAGGTTCTAAGACTGGTTTCGGAAAGGATGGATACAAGCGAGCGTTTTTTATTTCTGATATAATATCCTAGAAACCCTTCACATGTCTGTCAATCATGGCAAATACAACTCGTATATATTTGTCTGTAGTATTTATTTGCGTTTGTGATGTTAGACTTAACATGTTGTCCACCTAGGTCGACGTTTTTTCTAATTATGCAATAGTTGGGAGAGTCCTTATTTTGTGCATTTCTCAACCTGTTATGTTTATTAACTGCAAGCCAGTATCTTGATATGATTTCGAGGCTTTAGTGTCCCCGCGGCCTGGTCCTCGACCATGCCTCCACCCCCCAGGAAGCAGCCCGTGACAGCTGACTAACACCCAGGTACCTATTTTACTGCTAGGTAACAGGAGCATAGGGTGAAAGAAACTCTGCCCATTTCGACACATGATACCTTAAAAATCAGCCTAACAAAGGCTAACTAGGCACAAACTCGGAGGCTTATATATATATATATATATATATATATATATATATATATATATATATATATATAGAGTACATTGGGTTGAAAAAGCACATATTTTGGGGTTGAGTGTAACATTCTTGCAAAGCCACTAACACGCACAGTGTTTCGAGCACCGGTTAATAATTTGACAAATACTGTTTTTATTATACCATTTGGAAAAAAATCCTGGCGATACATGTCTATCAGTACAGTATTACCCAAGCGTTGGCTGTTATTTTGTAGTTTCTCATCTCAGTCGACCCCTTCTTAATTTCATTACTTTGCAACTCTTGGAAATGCATTACAGAAAGCTATCTGCCTGATCATTTATGTAACCTTAGATCCTTCTGCAGCATTTTCTTACCCTTTGCCATTTCCTTTCTTATAAGCTTAGTATTTGACGCGAAAATCGAGGTGTTACCGTTCATTCTTTTGGTTTAGTCATTTATTTATATAAAAAACAGTAAGGGACCATGCAGTGTACCTTGCGGAACCCCCATTTGTGAGTTATTCTTATCCTTTCTAATAACCCTTTCAAGATGACGCTGCATTCTGATTTCATTCATTAGGCTTGCCCAATGCAGCGCCTTCAATGATTCGACCCTATATTTTTTATGTGGGACTTTGTAGCATCTTTGTTTAAATATAAGATTAGCTTTATTGAACAACATATATGTACACTATAGCTAAACAAAATCTATTGATGGGAGTTTTTCTTCACACTGGACTTCGTCAGGCCCAATCTTTCGACACAAAACTGCATCGTGGGTCAACTTGACCACAATTTCTAACATCCTAAGACCCAGGTGGAAGAGATTGTTGCTGGTGACACTTACCCTTCCACCCCTTTTTCCTTTTGTTCCACTTTCCATTATTGTCTTCCCCATCTCCATTATTTCTAAATTTCCTCCCCAAAATCACTTAAGTAAATTTATCTTTGTTGATAACGATGTCCCAGGAAATTTTCAAATTATACTAAAATTCTGCAAATTATAATCGTTAAAACTAATTTTTTTAGAACTACATATAGATTTTATTAGGTTCGGGTCTAGACAGAAAATTGGCAAATGTTGTCTCAGTGGAGTTAAAATGTTAAAGTTCTCAGTGGAAACAACTTGAAAAAATGTTGGTCGGGAAATAAAGTTTCAAACAATATCACTCAGCTCTGTAGAAAGTAAATCTCATTCCGTACGGGGTCTTGGATACAGCCTTAAGACCACTAAGCTTAAGATCTAAAATCAAATCATTAGTGGATGATTATTCAAATTGTGAAAAATAGGTTTCTTGGCTTCATATCTACGAGCATAAGTAATATGGATACTAATGTTATCCTGTTACTTTACCTTACTGCAGTGAGACATCACTGACAATGCAGTGCATTTTTTTTTGTTACTGTACTACAAATAAACATGACAAAGAGTTCATTCCCAGCACCGCAAATCTTCCTAATGATTTAAATTAGAAATACTGAGGCTATATTTTTTTGAGAGGCGTTGAACGAAACATTATATAATAAAAATGTTCGAGTGGGTAAGAAATATTAATCAATGGATATAAATAGGATGCTTAAAATAACAATTTAGGACAAAACTTGTAACATAGATTCGGAGTGAATAAATTTCAATTTAGAAATCTTTTAAGTAATCATTGATTTGCAGTAGAATTATGGATGATCGGATTAACCTGACAAGTAGCATTAAAATAAAATATATTGGAAAGTTTTAAGTACTGTTTAGTGAAAATTAAGTGTAAATAGGAATTGCCTTGCACGACCAGGTTAAGCCCATTGCAGTGTTATGTTTTTACTTCTTCTAAAGTCTTCTAAAGTCATGATAGGCCTAGATAGCCTACGTAGGTTATGACAACTTTTGAGTGAACGCCATGCATGTCATCTCAGTGAACGCAAGTAAATGCCACTTTCCATTTTAAAAATGTTGCAATTGAAATAGGCTATTTGTTCCTGCTGAAAAATGAAGGGGGATTGAATTTCAATGGCTGTACTCGCTTTCAAAATTAACAGCAGAGTACAAGCGATTCTTGTGTAGAAGTGCATAAAAAAGACGACTCTGCTATCAGTGGTTGATAGTCACTAACTAAACTGATAGCTGACTGCTAAACTGGACGTGCAACAAAGGGAGAAAACTCTTCCGTGCCAGGTAATCATCGCGGGATCTGCTGATTTCTGTTTGCGGCAGTCTTATAGTTCACCTCCGAAGTTGGAAAAAGTCCATGTTTGAATCTGAGACATTTTAGGCATCGACAATTCTAATTATCTAATTTAGTATTTAATTACTACAATACGTAGTAACTACTACACTATTACACTATTAACTACTACACTGTAGTAACTACTACACTATTACTACAATACGTAATACGTAATGCCCTATGATACTCACCAAGACACACACCATTTGACAGTGTATTAAACACAGCAGGAACAAGTGGTTTTCCCTGAGGCGCCTAGCCTACTTAAACTTCTCGTTTTTTAACGGAATTACTTATCTTCTTTAATACTAGATTATATTAAATTATTAGAGCAGTGGAATACATATATGTTATATTCAAAGTATTTACATGAATATGAAACGTTGTTCTGTTTAGCCTAGTCTCTTACCATTCACTGAATATTAAGTTAACTCTGGCACATTACCGGAATGTTATATATATATATCAACTTGCTGAGATACGTATCCTTTATTCAAATAAGTTATCACCGTCTATGGTATAAAAACGACACATTACCACACAATTCAGGGTTTAACTCCCAGTTAGGCAATGCTATGATTGGGTATTTCACCAGCTAGACTCATTCATCTTTACCAGATTCAACTGTTTGGCTACATCACTACATATCCTAAATGCCAACGTTGGAGTTATGTAACTCCAACTTACGGTGGAGTTACAGAAGCTAAGGCTGCTAAACCGTTCCGATAACTGGTTTGAGAGAACTTTGTTATATATTTTCTTATATATTAAGACTGCGCAACAAGTAGCTAGCCTAAACACAGAACGAAGTGTAGACGTCAATTACAGGACCGCTTGTTTTGATCATCGATCTTCATTAAGTTCATGTACATCGAAGCATTCGATCATTAATATAGAAAAAACAAATCCGCCTCCTGGACACAAACGTACCCGCCTTTTGACATATTTATCTAACTGTACCTAGATATTTGTGATATGAAGCTGGATTCCATTTCTTATCCACAATTCCAATCTAAAACTTAACAAAATTAAATATTTCGCGATGAATATCTGTTGATCAGGGTTAACACTATATCCCCCCCCCCATCCTCCCTTATTGCTATGGTGGGACCTTAAACATGTGAAGTTCGCGAACCACCTTCCTGTCGACGATGCCACTCGAGACTTGAGCTGTCAAGTCATCCACTGCGTGATGGTCAGCCACCAGTGTTGCCATCGTCGGTACCTGCTGCTACTCTATTGAAACAGTACATAACTATATATATATATATATATATACAGTATATATATATATATATATATATATATATATATATATATATATATATGTATATAAACAGTATTGTTTTAAACTACTGCGTATGTGAGCTCATTCGTAAATGAAAGATAAAGTTTTTACGAGTTCCAAATCTGCCCTACTTCTCCCTACGGTAGACACTGAGGACATGCTTGAGTCGGCAATTATAATATCACGGCTGGATAGGAAACGAGCAGAGACGTTACCCCCAGGAGAGCCGGGCCAAGGATACCATCATTACAGGAGTCGGTGGGCTAAGTATCCTGCCGTCTACCCGTTCATAATTGTCGGATGCAGGTCATTATAAACAACGCTAATTTACGATTTATATAAAACTACCAAGACAATGCATAAGGGGGGAAGAGGTAAGCAAACTTCCGCAGGTCATGGCCAGCCTGACGCTAGACGCCCCATGTGGCTCTGCAACTCAACGCATGGCGCATGGAAAACGGAATGATATATATATATTAAGGTGGAGAAAACGGAAAGCGGATGTTCTCTTTCCTCTGTGATAGTTTCAACTAACGAGTACCCGTGCTCTTCTTAGCGAAAAGAAAAGCCAAATTCGGCTTCTAAACGAAGCTTCAGTTCGCTCGCTGTCTCGCTTTCCGGGAGCGCTGCTGTCTATCATGCAATTGGTCCATAAGCGTGGGGTGTTCGACATGAAAACCGACATATTTTCTTGGGTTCGTATGTTGATACACATCATCCTCGTACAACGCCCGTGGAAGGTGATGTATTATCCACAACGACAAACTGCAAATGCGAGAATTATAGTCGTCAATGTATCGACTTTTATCCATATTTTTCTTACATCGTACACAGAACTAGTAGGTTTACATAATTTAAGAATGACCAGTCAATAAATGAATGTTATTTTTAATTTCAGGGGAATAAATGATCGATTTTCCTGGTGTGGTGTTCTTCATGGATAAGTTGGCTCAACGCTGCCCAGGAGTGCTGACCTCCCAGTGGCCGTAAGAAAACAATTATGATTCCTTTAATTGCAACATAGCAAAAATTACGTATTCTGGTTCCAGGTAAAAACCCAGATATAATTAAAACATAAAATTGTTCTTGGAATCTCTAGAACATAACACTTAGGTTTCACTAATCAAACATGAAAGGCATTATAAATACTGGCATCATTAATTCATGAATCCATACTGGCAGGACGCCGCGTCGATCTTCATAGCAAGTTGTTTCTCCACAAGAATCGAAAGTGAACAAGTAGGCATGTTAAATGACTGCGAGTGCATAAATCTTCGTTTTATCGATCCGAGGCGTGTGGAGGCAAGGGCGGGCGGGCGTAGAGTAGCCAGGAGAGCAAGCGTATATACCAATTTCTATTATATTTTATTACTAGGATGTACAGCACATTAGAGGTTGGATTTACACATTCTAGCGTGTAGAATTGATTTGCTAATTACATTGAAATTAACCAAAAATTACAGGGAAGAATTCCTTCTTTAATATACTGTATTCACTCACCATCGAAATCTGTCACAATTTGGCAATAAAATTATCATCAATTTACTAATAATAATTACTCTAGCTAAATTAACTTGTCTGAACTTCAAGAAAGAATTAAAAAAAATTACAAATAAAATTGATACCTGCTAAAAATATTTGTATGATTTTTTGTAATAACATTTCAACTGACTTACTTGCACTATTTGGACCAAATTATGTGAAAGATTGATTCCGAACATAGATTTGCATGAACTTATAAATAAGTTTCCCCAGTTGAACTATAAATTATACACAGAAAAATGGTTGAATGATTTAGCTACACACTCGAAATTAGGTTAAACTTATACCATGAGCTTGTACAGAACTTGGACAAGCGATTAAACTGTGTGAAAGTTTATTCCTCAGTCAGATGTGTGTTTAATCCTAAGCCGTAGGTGGTTTTCTTCCTCAACATTGAGATGAAATATTTCAAAGACATGTCTCGATTTATTTTTTCAGTAATATATACTGTATTGATTTATTTCTCAGCTCTGTATTCATAATTCTTTATCCTTTAGTCGAGTGTAGAGTTATATTTAGCTTGAGTGAGAGTTATTTCTTGAGACAGGTGTGGATTTTTTCCTTAGAAAGATGTCGATTTATTCTTGTCAGGAACATATTTCTAGACATGAGTTATTCCTTAACCGGTTCTGAATTTCTTAATTTTTCGCGTGTGTGTTTTTCCATTAGTAGTGTGCAAATTTATCTAACAGTCGAGTGTGGATTAGGCTAATTCCTGAATCTAGTGTTGATTGTTGCACATATATTTGACTCTCAACCAGTGGATTTATTCCTAATCCTAACCATGTATGGCTTATTTCCCAAATCATGTCAAGTACTGATAATCAACAAGAATTATTCTTACCTGATTTCAAGCGCTGCTTCTGATTTTTTTTGGTGGGGGAGGGGGACAGGGGGGTTATTGCATACCGGTATATTGGTTATGCTTTGATGCGGGACATATTTATCTACCAAATGAGATTTTATTTCGTGCGTGTGTGTTTCTGTAAGAGTATATATGTATGCTGTCAATTGTGTGGGGGTGACATATTTCCACGACGTGTAGGCAAGCTAAAGCGACCCTAGTCACATAGACTTTTAATTGATAGCTAATCTTTACATAACAATACTTAATACCCGTTTATAATATTTGGACAGTGAAAAGGCATAAGGGCCAAATTATTATAATTAGGACTGGAATACACGTACATGAATTTATTCACATGGGCCTGACTGAAAACCGAAATTACGAAGAAAACTATTTACAAAGTATACATTTTATACAGGATGCCGTGGGAGCTTCTGTTACATGTTGCATTTTTATCCCCAAAAAGTGTTATGAATGAATGCACTCCATGACCCTACAAGCTGCAACATAGGTTACAATTAACAAAACTCATTCATTCGAGAAATAAAAATTAACGAATCTAAAAATGACCTTTTCCGCACTTCTCGCGTGTAAACAAATATGAATAAATATTAAATATTTTTACTAGTTGTGCTTCATGTAAATCTCGTTAATTTTAACATGCTTGGTGGTGAATCCACAAATCTACCCCACGTGTTCATATCAAATTGAAATGTTATGCAACACTTTTTTTCTTCATTAGAAATAGGATTCACAAATTACGAACTGCACTTCGAAACCTACAGTGACTTTACTGTAAACAACAACTGTATACAGGAGAAACATGAATCTATAAGCAGAACACAAGTTTATATAAAGAACACTAATTCTCAGGCAGAAGAAGCCTACAAGCAGAACATATGCCTACTGATAGAACACGAGCGTATGGGCAGAGCACGAGGCTACATGCAGAAAATGAGCTTACAGACATAACATAACGTACAGGTAGAATTTGAGCTTGCAAACAGAACACAAGCCTTCAGGCAGATTACGAACCTCCAAGCAGAAGACGAACCTTCAGGCTGAACACGAGCCAACAGACATAATACGAACTTATAGGCAGAACACGAATGCAGTCAGAATATGATGAGAATAGTCAGGACATGAGCCTGCAGGAAGAACACGAATTTACAGACAGAACATACAGGCGGAACCTTTGCATACAAGCAGAACACGAGTCTATTGACAACCCCTCCTCCCCTCTCCCCGTGCTTCCCTGCATCTAATGCAATAGCTGACCCAGTTTCCCTGTCGTAAGACCACGTTAGATGACACCTGCACCCCAAGGTGTGAAACATAAACTTGCACCCTGACTACAGCAGGAAGCAAAGGTTCCTCCCCCCTGCAGGAAAACTTAGTGGGAGTAAAGTTGCCTACCGCTTGTGCGAGTTGGTGAGTTTGGCTACTTGTTGAGTGCTGGCACGGTTTGGCATGGGAGGGGGCGCTGGGCCTCGCGTCTGAGGGTGGTGGTGGTGGTGGTGGTGGTAATTGTAGTAGCGGTGGTGGTAGTTGTAGATGGTTGTGGTGGTGGTAACGGTAACAGTTGTTGTAGTGGTAGTAATGATTGTGGTTGTGGTAAAGACGTTTGTAGAGGT
The DNA here is from genome assembly GCA_020271785.1 of Procambarus virginalis. Classification (NCBI taxonomy): domain Eukaryota; kingdom Metazoa; phylum Arthropoda; class Malacostraca; order Decapoda; family Cambaridae; genus Procambarus; species Procambarus virginalis. The sequence goes on along the minus strand of WNGS01004511.1, from coordinate 22,145,073 downwards.
GGTGGTAATGGTTGTTGTAATGATGGTGGTGGTGGTAATGGTAATGGTGTTGGCCAAAATGATAGTTGTAGTGATAGTGGTACTGGTGATGGTAATGGTAGTTTCAATAGTGATGGTAGTTGTGGTAATAATGGTGGTGTTATAAAGGTCGAGAGAAGTAGTCCTTTTTATCCACACTGCCATTCCTTACTACGATCTCAAGACATGGACCTATTTAGATAGTTTACATTTTTGTCATAGTTAAAAAAAAAAAAAGTGATTTGTGCAAAAGCTCGACTCATACCCATTCACATGAACAAAACTGTTTATCAAGTATTCCCAAACAAACACGACACATAAAGTTTGCTACATAAAAGTATAACACCACCACTAACTACTCTGCCTCATAACCCAAGACACGTGCTAGGTATAAGGCTCGCTTCCTCTCATAATTTCCACACACTAAATTTTCACACCATAAGTTGGATATTTTGGCAATACTAACTACAATTTGGTGGTGATATACCATGCAAGGTGAAGGACAGACTGCGAAGTGGCACATGCTAGCGACGGGGGGATCTTAAGAGGTGAAGGGCTGGCCCATCAAGTAGAGCACACTCACACACACACACACTATCTGCTTTACTTACATTTCATGCGTTTGGGGCAGTCCTGCTTCCGGCGCGGCATCTTGGGTCGTTCTTGACACCGTGAACAGCTCGGCAGTCGTCAATGGGATCCCTGCAAGCTTGCAACAGTGACACTTCCAACAATAGCAAACTATTGCAATCTCCCAACTTCGTAGTACATACGCACTTGCTCACAGCTCCATCGTTAAATTTATGCTTCTACACTCACTGACACATTGTGTATCCAACTTGTATCCACTGAACATGCACATGCCTATTCCAAACACACTGATTAATGCAAGTTAACCCTTGCAACACCGCCTAAAACCATGCCAGTGTGCGGCTCGCATGGCGGCACATCCTCCCGCTGCACCAGGTTGTCAGAATCTAAACGTTCCTGTCCGTCTTGGGATGTCATCTGGTCGAGGGAGGAGCCTCAAGGTGACGTCATCGTAAATATGGGCGGAGCGTTGTGACGTTGCCCAAATGTAGGCGTTTCTTGTCGACGTCACGGCAAGATGGGCGGAGCTTGTCAGTCGACTCCTCCTCCACAGTGCTATACGGTACATTCGTCAGCGACAGCATTTGGTGATTGTTTCTGGAGTTTACGACGTTTTTATGAAGGTATGTAGAAACAGAGAGTTGAATTACACTCTTAAGGTCAAGTTGTGCTAGTAAAATTTAGTCTCCAACCCTGGGCTTCGTTAATGGAAGGGAGAAACTGTTTCCGAGTGCCGTTGTCTCAGTAAACATCTGAGCTAACATGGCGTACCGTACCCGGTGAACCAAGTCGTAAATCACGATATTTCTTTGTTATTAGGAATTAATTTACAAGCCCCATTCTTCAGTATATATTTCATCATGTAAGGCTTGTCCTCAGATAGGTGGCAAGCCGAATTAAAGCTCAATTCCGCAAAGTTGTCAAAGATAGGAGCATGTTGTTTATGGTAGGTGGCAGCACTAGTCACAACAGCTTCCGAGCGCGCTATTTGAAGCTCTCGGTGTGCTCTGCCTTCACTCATTCCCGGGAATTTCTGAACTTCTCTAAGTTTTCTAAAGCTATACAGAGTCATGTTACAAAAAAATGAATGCATCTCCTGGTAGTATTTTTTAGTGAGAATGATGCCGGTGCAAAAATAGATGCAGTATGTTCGTAATTTATGAAGCCTGGTGCTAATTCTGGTTAATCAATACAGAAACCCTGCACGCCGCCACGCTCCCAGTATCACAAATGTATACTAGTGGTAATATAATGGTTTTAATTGCGTCTATTATATATTTTATTACACACGCACACACACAAACATATATATATATATATATATATATATATATATATATATATATATATATATATATATATATATATATATATATATAATGATCCACAAGGTCTTCTCTGAGTACTCTTTATTTTCTTCTCCTAGGCTATGGGTCCCTACACTTGCACCAGAGGTGGTACCCCTTCTATATGTATAATCTATTTACTTATTTAATACCTGCGTGAATATAGGGAAAGCAAACAGACGTGCGCACAAGGACACACTCACATACATATACAAAAAACACACATATACACAAAACACATACACACACACAAAGATAGACAAAAACACACACAAAATACAAACACACACTTAAACAAAACACACACACACACACAAAGTTTCAAATGTAGATAGGATAGAGCCTAATAGGCTCAGGAATCTGTACACCTGTTGATTGACAGTTGAGAGGCGGGACCAAAGAGACGAAGTTCATCCCCCGCAAGCACAACTAGGTGAGTACACACACAGGGCCCCGCGGCTGTGTTGACAGAGCTGCAGTCTGTAGTCCTAAGACCTCGGGTTCGATTCCCGATCGAGGCAAGAACAAATGGGCAGTTTCTTTCACCTAATGCGTCTGTTCATCTAGCAGTAAATAGGTACCTGGGAGTTAGACGGCTGCTTCCTGGGAATGTGTGCGCGTGTGTACTTACATGGTGGTACTCGCCTAGTTGTGCTTGCGGGGTTTGCGCTTCGGCTCGTTGGTCTCGCCTCTCAGCCGTCAATCAACTGGTGTACAGATTCCTGAACCTATTGGGCTCTATCATTTCTACATTTGGAACTGTGTGTATGAAGTCTGCCTCCACCACATCACTTCTTAATGCATTCCATTTATTAACTGCTCTGTCTCTATGGCTCATCTAATACTCTGTTTCCATAATTTTTTCAGTTTGTGTGTGTGTGTGTGCTCGCGTGTGTTAGAGATAATGCTGGTAGTAGACCTAATAAAGGAGAAATAGATCAGTTAGAAAGACGGGGTCCCAAAAGTCCAAAATTAGTTACACACACACACACACACAGTGTACGCTCACACTTTGGAGATACCGAGAGCAAATACTGAAAATCGCACGGCACTGGGGGAAAAAAGTATAGGAGACATGATCACAACTTGAGAAATGCTGAGGAGAATCAACAGTTAAAGTAGAGAGACAAGCTCTTGACAAGAACAACAGCTCGCGAAGAGAAAGTTGAAGGCCGGCTTCTTACAAGGAGTATGAAGAAATGAAGAAAGTGCAGGAAGGCTTCGAGCAGCAACTCAAAAGTAGATACAATGGAAGAGAGGTTAGTTGTTATTGTTGTTAAAGAATCGCTACCTGGAACAAAAAGTTCCAAGTAACACGGGCTACGTGAGCCCGTAGCGTGAGAGGTTAGTGACAAAGTGCGCTACTTAATTGAAGCTTGATAAGAGAGGCACAAGAGGAGATTATTTATTACAATATGCATATCGTATTCTACTGTATATGCGCCCAAAGCTTCAAATGACCTCTAGTGCTAGACCTCATGACTTTCATTTTCAGCTCTCCTTCACTCCCCCAGAAGGCGAAACACACACACAACAGATATCGATAAAATGTTTGAACACTGCAACTAAGAAAACGTGGAGATATAGATTCAAACTATCTAAAACAAAGCTGATGAAAAAAAACATTGCAAAGTTCGCTTTTGCAAACAGAGTGGTAGACGGTTGGAACAAGTTAAGTAAGAAGGTGGCGGAGGCCAAAACCGTCAGTACGGTAGTTTGAAAGTCATACGACCAAGAGTACAAGGAAGACGGGACACCACGAGGTAGCTCTCATCCTGTAACTACACCTTTTACTCTCTCTCTCACACACACACACACACACACACACACAGGGGGCCTAATAGCTGAGTGGACAGGGCTCTGGACTCGTAATCCTATGGTCCGATTTCAATCCCCGTGATGGCAGAAACAAAAATGGACAGATAACTTTCACCCTGATGTCCCTGTTACCTAGCAGTAAATAGGTACCAGGGAGTTAGACAGCTGTTACGGGCTGCTTCCTGGAGGTGTGTGTGTGTGTGTGGAGGGAAACAAAAATAGTTAGTAGTAGTAACAGTTGATTGATTGACAGTTGAGAGGCGGACCGTAAGAGCAGAGCTCAACCCCCGCAAGCACAACTAGGTGAATAGGTGAATACACACAAATATACGCGTAAGTATCCTATTTGAAAATGAAACAAAATTCCTAACATTTCCGTGTTTTACCCGATTTTTGGGTAGATTTTGAAAACACTAAACACATTGTTAGTATATATATATATATATATATATATATATATATATATATATATATATGTTGTACCTAGTAGCCAGAACGCAGTACTCGGTCTACTATGCAATGCCTGATTTGCCTAATAAGCCAAGTTTTCCTGAATTTACATATTTTCATTTTTTTTCTTACGAAATGATAAAGCTATCCATTTCATTGCTTATGAGTTATATTTTTTTTAAATTGGGTTAAAACTAACGTAGATATATGACCGAACCTAACCAACCCTACCTAACCTAACCTAACCTAAACAAACACAACTAAGTCAATAATTTATGTTCTTAATATAATATAAATATAATTATTCAAATATACTAATTGGAAACAATTTATTGAAAATAAAGAAAATCACTCGGCCTATTAGGCAAATCGAGCCTTGCATAGTAGGCCGAGAAGTGTGTTCTGGCTACTAGGTACGACATGTATATATATATATATATATATATATATATATATATATATATATATATATATATATATATATATATATATATATATATATATACAGTATATAGATAGATAATTGGATATTAAGTGTTAGATAATTGGCCTGTGTTTACAGAATATTTATACTGTGAAATTCGAAACTTCAAATCTTTTGATGTTTGATCTATTCAGAACACTTTGCAAAGTATTTTATAAATGACACATTATCACAACGAGGGCTGTTCCTAACTAATAATTTTCCACTTGTATTTTTATAATTAACAACACATGGATATCCAAAAGTTTCAAGGCCATGAGAATATTTTCTAACACTCCCCAAAAATATGGTAAACATTACACATATTTTTGTCTATTTGGCTTTCAAATGTAAATCCACATAATTTTTAGCGAAACTTAATGATCAACTCATCTCTATAAAATGTACTATAGGGATTGAAATTGATAAATGTTTGCTATCTTTGGATATTCTTATTCATAGGGAAGTTTTTTCACTTAAGTTTAGTGCTTACTGAAAACCTACAAATAATTTATTTAATGTTCATTATTTCTCAGGACATAGATACAATGTGAAAGAATAAATACTTTTTACCCTCTATACATCTAAGAGCTATTCGAGTTGTTAGCCCTCAATTCTTGGACGAAAAGTTTGAGACTATTGGTTCTATTCGTCTCAAGCTTTGTTATCCACTAAGTTTATTTGAAGTTTGCCGTAGCAAAGCACATCGTATATATTATAACAAAATATGCACTGAGAAAATTCGGCCCCCTAAATGCGTTATATTTACTATATTTTTTCTGGGATCGAAAATATTATCACGGCCTTGAAACTTTTTGACATGCATATGTTGTGTAATTATAAAGATACCGTTGGAAAAGGTCTCTTATACACACACACACAGCGTAGTTGAAGCTCCATTCACAGTTTCCAATGAAGATATGATAGAGTCCAATAAGCTCAGGACACTGTACACCAAAAGAATGTATATATATCATTCTTTTTGATTTTCACCAATTGGCTAAATTATGGACTGTGTTATGTGCGAAACTTCAGATTTTTGTCAAATGCTGGTTTGAGATATTATATATATATATTATATGTATATATATATATATATATATATATATATATATATATATATATATATATATATATATATATATATATACATATAATATATTTATATACATATCTCAAACCAGCATTTGACAAAAATCTGAAGTTTCGCACATAACACAGTCCATAATTTAGCCAATTGGTGAAAATCAAAAAGAATGATAAGGGCCACAAAGCAGAAAGAAAAGCCATAAACTGTGCCACTTCTGGGTCAAAAATTATGGAGAAAATATTCCACACAGTCTATGGAAGGTCACAGCGAGCCGGAAAATTCCTCGCTTTACCTGAATCACCTTAAACATTCGCATTCAGCCTATCACAACTACTCTTGACTCTGACTAGGCTAACTTGAAACTTTGAAACTAATCATTGAAGGCGAGAATGCTAGCGGGATTCGAACTGAGATCTAAGGATGTCTGATTTCCTTGTGCTAACCACTGTGCCACTACTATGTTGAAGGGTTTGTACCTTGAGAACGGCAAGGTTCCTCCACATGGGTTGAGGAATGTACACCACAATATTTACATTCCACGTTTCGTTTGGTTGCCCTTAGGATTCATGCATTATAATATGATGTAACTGATCCCAGTTGCGTTCTTGGGTCTTGCTCGTCTTTCCCAGCCAGTGTGCAGCCTCGCGGTTCGCCAGTTCTGTTCTTGAATGGCCATCATCCGGTTGTGAGGCTTTTAACTGGCCTAGTGTGTAATGGTTGCTAGGTATAAGTTAAGAAAACATACTTTTAGTAAATAGCCAAATAATTCATCCATCCGTCTTGTTAGTTCGCTAGTGCTACTAGATTAGCTTTGTTTTCTCAGCCAATATCAAAGTTTCAGTAGCTATACTTTGCTGGATAACGTCAACACAATGATGTAGATCTAAATCCTTGTGATGATTCCAGGAACCCTTTACCCAGCGGCCCGGTCTCTGACCAGGCCTCCTGATTGGTGGTGTGGTAAACCAGGCTGTTAAACAATTGTAGTGTTGAGAAACTGTAAGACCAAAATAGACATTTGTTTCATTTAGTTGAGAAGTTGATGTTAGCCAGTATTATCGGCAGTAGAGTAGAAGAATAACGAAGCACAAGTGCTGGTCATTCAGGGCAGGCCAGCAAAGTGTTAATATGACCCCTTTATGTGATGAGATACTTTTCAACGGCTCTGGTTTTAATTTTTACCTCATGGCCTGACGACATGGTACAAAAATTATAACGTAGTCGTTGGTTTGGTGTTGGGCTTAATGGCCGTCAACCTCTATAGGGTTATTTAGGTTGTTGTTGTTTTAGATTTAGCTACTCAGAACGAAATGTCCTTGTGGCAAGGACTATAGTGAGCCCGTAACCGAGTTCGGGTATTTGTGATAACCTTGTTAGTGATATTTGGGTCAAAGTTTTAAATGGAGGTGGGGTTTCCTCCTTTTCCCCTGTTTCTTTTTCGCTTGTTTTAGCGCACTGAGTTTAGTCTTGTTTTAATAACATTATCTTGGGTGCGGATATAGATGCAGAATGTTCACTAGTGTGTTCTATTCTTCAACTGGATACATAATGATCCTACCCCCTGTAGGATCATTATGTATCCTAAGGATATGTGTGTGTTGAGGACTGGTGAGTCGACTGACGTTTGTTTTCAGTGCTTTATATGGTATGATAATCGGCCCTCAAATTACAAAGTAAAAAATAAAAAATAAAAAACGTTTTCTCAATTATAAACAAATAGGTTGGCACGGTTATGTGTTTTAAAAGATTTTACCTACTTACATTAAATATAAATAATTGCCAATGGAGGTGAAACAACTAACCTAACCTAGGCCTAAATATGTAGAGAATTATAAAATATTATTTGTTTATATCTAAGAAAATACTTTTTTGTTTCTTGTTGCGCATTTGGGGAAGGAGCACTGCATGGTAGCCTAGCAACCAGAAAGTTTAGAACCTATAAATAGGGTTACCCATAAGGAGCACTACATGGTAGCCTAGCAACCAGAAAGTGTAGAACCATAAATAGTATGGATGGTAGTACAAAATATGAACTGGTCTTCCCCTTCCCCATAAGTCCCCATTTTGTCCTATTAATTTTGTGAAGGCCAAAGAAAGAAAGCATCAAGAAAATCTTTTTTTTTTTCATAGGCATAGTATATTTGCATATGTTCTAAATTACGTCTAAGATTGCGTATGGTAGGCCTAGGAGAGGTTTGGTTTATGGTGACTTTTTATGTTACGCTATTCAGTGTTCCAGTAGTAGTAGAAAGCATCACGTCCGGATTGTCCGGTCGTGATGGTCAAGCGGATTAAGGCGTCCTGTACATACCAGTTGCGTTGCTCCTGGCAGTATGGGTTAGAGTCACTTCTGGGGTGTGAGTTTTCAGTTGCATATAGTCCTGGGGACCATTCAGGCTTGTTCGCATATATATATATATATATATATATATATATATATATATATATATATATATATATATATATATATATATATATATTTATATATATATAATATATATATATATATATAATATAATATAATCGAGGTTAGATTACACCTAAAGTTTTATTTAAAAAAAAAACAGATTTTTTTTACGTGAAACAGTAGGGTATTTTATGCCACAGATTTCTGGTTGATTAAAATTTGCATAATCTTATTATGTAAATAAAACACAACTTAGCTGCAATTGTTTATATTATTATTGTTTGTAATGGTAGTGCTAATCTCTCTCTCATAAAGTTTGTGATGTTTGAACTTAATATTGATTATGGCTATAACATTGGCTACTTCATTGTTGTTTAATTGCTAATAGTGTCAAACACGAATAGATTGTAACATCAGCGTTAATTCAGTACTTCCGGGTACTTGTAAAGTTTTCCAATTTCTGAAAATTATTGAGTTTTTAATTTTCGCAGATTTAGTAACATTATCACATTGTATTGGTTTATGTCATATTCTGTTATGTTGTAATTATACGATAATTTTATTGTAGCGTATTATATCTCGTGTATTTTAGTACATGTTTATTATTATATTTTAAATACATATTGGTCATTATATTTTTAGTACATATTGATTAATACTATTTTTAAACATATTTTATTATGTTTAGAGTAAGTATTTTTGCTTATATAGTGATTATAATGGCATAAGAGAGGAGTGGACACTGGCTGTGTGTATTGTGGTGTTGTGCTACAGTTGTTCGCTGCCTGTGTGTGAATTGTATATATTGGTGTTGTGATTCTAAGTGTAGACGAAGCTGCCAGACACAACCGTAAGGCGATAAAAGGAGCCAATAACACCACAATCAAGTGAGAGAGAAGGACAAATAAACACAGGTTTGTGAAACATCTCAAATGTCAGTCAACTGGTGCATAGTTTCCTTAGCTTTTTGGGCTCTATTATTTTTACATTTGAAACTGTATATGGAGTCTGCCTCCGCCACATCACTTCCTAGTGGATTCCATTTGTTAATTACCATGACACTGAAAAAAACGTTCTTTTTATTGTCTCTGTGGCTCATTTTGGTACTATATTTTTACCAGTTTCCCCCCCCTTGTCCCTGTTCCACCTGTCCCACCCTGAGGGACATAACTGGCAAACCCCTCACAGTGTTCAAGAGAGAACTGGATAAGCACCTCCAAAGGATACCTGATCAACCAGGTTGTGACTCATACGTCAGACTGCGAGCAGCCGCGTCCAACAGCCTGGTTGATCAGTCCAGCAACCAGGAGGCCTGGTCGATGACCGGGCCGCGGGGACGATAAGCCCCGGAAGCACCTCAAGGTATCCTCAAGGTAAGGTGCTAAATTGTCTGCATTTATTTGCTCTATCAATTCATCTGAGAATTGTGTAGGTTGTAATCATGTCTCCCCTAAGTCTTCTCTCTTCCACTCACGTAAGGTGTGTGCTTACGTATGTTTGTGTGAAGTACGCGTGTCTGTGTCGTATGTATGTTGTGTGTGTGTGTGTGTGTGTGTGTGTGTGTGTGTGTGTGTGTGTGTGTGTGTGTGTGTGTGTGTGTGTGTGTGTGTGTGTGTGTGTGTGTGGGGTGTAAGTGTTGAAGCACGAGTATTCTGCTCTGGCATATAATTTAAATAGTGCCTACCTGGATTCTGTGTGTCCTTTGTTCTCGGTGTTTCAAGGGCGGAGTGTTCACAAACATTTTCAGGAGCTCCTGCTGCTGCTGCTGCTGCTGCTTGTTTCCACACAATTTGATTCTTTCCAGAGTGAGTGAGGGGAAGGGGGGAGAGGAGGGGAGGGGAGGGGAGGGTTCCAGACTGTCTGGATGGTCGCAGAATGTGCCTCAATATTGACAGTTTCTTTCCGTATCCTCAAGAATTCCCAAACTGCACGAGTCTTTCCAGTCTGCAAAAGTCTTCCTAGGGGTGTACGAGGCTTCCCAGGAAGACTGTACGAGTCCTGCACTAATCTTCTCAAGTCTGCCCCGCGTCTCACCAGCAATTTCGTCTGGGATCGAGCCCTGTTCAGGGAGGTTTTAACTGTTCGCCCGTGCTCACAGAGCACTGGTTAGAAACCTGCATGTTAACCGTGTTCCAGGGGGGAAACTAGTAGGCTAAGGCTTAAGATGAGCTCTCGGACTACTAACAGGAGTCGGCCGTCGTCTGCTCTTGTCCTCACCTCTGTAATACTTACTTTATGTACGAGTCTTATATTGCTGTACGAGTCTTATATTGCTGTATTCACCTAGCTGTGCTTGCGGGGGTTGAGCTCTGATCTTTCGGCCCGCCTCTCAACTGTCAATAACTACTAACTATTTTTTTAGTTGTTGTTTTTTCCTCTCTCTCTCTCTCTCTCTCTCTCTCACACACACACATCAGGAAGCAACCGTAGCAGCTGTCTAACTCCCAGGTACCTATTTACTGCTAGGTGAACGGAGGAATCAGGGTGAAAGAAACTATGCCCATTTGTTTCCGCCACCGCCGGGAATCGAACCCGGGCCCTTAGGACTTCGACTCCCAAGCGCTGTCCACTCAGCCGCGAGGCCTCATGTGTGTGTGTGCTCACCAAATTTATTCACCTAGTTGTGCTTGCTGGGGTTGAGCTCTGGCTCTTTCGGCCCGCCTCTTAACTGTCAATTAATCAACTTAGGTGTGCTCACCTAAATGTACTTACTCATCGAGCTTTAACTCCTTGACCGCAAGCTTTTCGGCAGTTGGTCGTCCTCGTGTTTCCAAATATATCATTTTCTGCTCTGTCATCCTCGTTTTTTTTACTTGAGAATCTTGTACGTCTTGATCATGGCACCACTCACCGTTGTCTCAGCCCTCTCATCTCTGGAAAAAAAATTGTAATAAAGCGTTGCCATTTTTTTTTTAATTTCCAGTTTATGTATCTGTATATGTGTCCTCACCCGTGGTGGCGCCTGATGCCTCCTTGCTTCTTATATCTGATGTGGTAAATGTTGGTAGACTCCCCTTGTCCTACCCCCTAACAATGCTCACTTTCAGTAGTTCAGCCCCCTAACAATGCTCACCTTCAGTAGTCCAGCCCCCTAACAATGCTCATCTTCAGTAGTTCAGCCCCCTAACAATGCTCACCTCCAGTAGTCCAGCCCCCTAACAATGCTAACCTTCAGTAGTTCAGCCCCCTAACAATGCTCACCTTCAGTAGTCCTACCCCCTAACAATGCTCACCTTCAGTAGTCCAGCCCCTAACAATGCTCACCTTCAGTAGTCCAGCCCCCTAACAATGCTCACCTTCAGTAGTCCAGCCCCTAACAATGCTCACCTTCAGTAGTCCAGCCCCCTAACAATGCTCACCTTCAGTAGTCCTGCCCCCCTAACAATGCTCACCTTCAGTAGTCCAGCCCCCTAACAATGCTCATCTTCAGTAGTCCTACCCCGTTGTATGTTGACTTTAAGTGGTGAACTGAGGTGTCTTCACGGGTTGTCGTTCTCAGTTGCATTCATCCGTTGACCACCCGTCGAGGGTACGAGTCTCTCACCGTACTCCGTCGACTCGTCTGCTATTCCAGCTTCTACTTGTGTCTCCAGCAAGCACTCAACGTTATGTTTGTTTACGTAATAGCGACTTAATGGCGTTGCTTTCTGCTGTGTGTGTTTGTAGGGAATTTGTACTGTTTTCTCTCACCTTCAGCATCCACCGGAGAGATATGTGTCTCTGATGCTGTGATGTTTATCTCATGGTGTCCCCTGGAGATGGCTCCTTCCCTCGTCTGACACTCCTGCGTTACACCCCGTCCTCCTGTTATGCCTCAACGTACGAAATACAACGTGCTAACCTAACCAGAAACGCACGAACCCAAGCAACACCCCTAACCTAAACCACCGAGGCATAGAAAACGTGGATACGTGTGAGCTGCTACTTTTCATAATGCTTTGTAATTTGTACACTGGGGAGACCTTAACATACAAAAAGAGACGTACTAGTTGAGAGGAGAAGTTGCATTTCTTGCAGTAAGACCTGCAACTACTTCCTACTGGAGCTGTTCACATGTCCAGTAGTAGAGTGATGGTGACCGAGGTGCTGAACAGGAGTGTGGTGACGGCTTGGTGTGTACAGGAGTGTGGTGACGGCTTGGTGTGTACAGGAGTGTGGTGACGGCTTGGTGTGTACAGGAGTGTGGTGACGGCTTGGTGTGTACAGGAGTGTGGTGACGGCTTGGTGTGCACAGGAGTGTGGTGACGGCTTGGTGTGCACAGGAGTGTGGTGACGGCTTGGTGTGCACAGGAGTGTGGTGACGGCTTGGTGTGCACAGGAGTGTGGTGACGGCTTGGTGTGCACAGGAGTGTGGTGACGGCTTGGTGTGCACAGGAGTGTGGTGACGGCTTGGTGTGCACAGGAGTGTGGTGACGGCTTGGTGTGCACAGGAGTGTGGTGACGGCTTGGTGTGCACAAGAGTGTGCTGACGTGAAGTGCTCATTCGTAAGGTAGTGGTGATCACGCGACGTGTTCCGTGGGAAGGTTGGTAGTGACCTCTCGTCTTCTGGTCATCAACTCCCGGCTCTCACCTGTAGTGTGTTGATCATGTGCCGGGGGGCTGCGTCCTGAGGCCTGCGTCCTGGGGCCTGCGTCCTGGGGGCTTGCGTCTGGCGAGTGAGACCGGTAGTGATGCGTCAGGGGTGCGTCAGTGGTCTCAGCCACGCTGTATGCGTCGGTGGTACGCACGCTTCCCAAGCCCCCGCTGTGTATGTGGTCAGTAGTGAGGTGACGCCTACCTAACCACAGCAGAGAGTGAGATATGCACTCTCGAAACACACATACACAATACACACACACCCTCTTCCTTGCTACACTTCCTTCTTCAACATTCAAGCCACTAGTCAATTAACATATTTCAACACTCGCTTTATCGTCAATTTATTGAGATCATGCGTCACTGTAGTAGGGCGAGCCCTGCATGGGGAGCTAATATGTCACTGTGCACTGTCATAGGCCTCACTGTACACTGTCACAGGCCTCACTGTACACTGTCACAGGCCTCACTGTACACTGTCACAGGC
>WNGS01004511.1:22091606-22115920 GCA_020271785.1 Procambarus virginalis | reverse complement strand
CAGGAGACCAGATTCAAGGTATCATATTGGGAGATGAAATACTTCAAGAGTCAGAGAGAGAGAAAGACCTGGGGGGTGATATCACGCCAGACCTGTCCCCTGAAGCTCATATCAAGAGGATAACATCAGCAGCATATGCCAGGTTGGCTAACATAAGAACGGCCTTTAGAAACTTGTTAAGGAATCTTTCAGAACATTATATACCACATATGTCAGACCAATCCTGGAGTATGCGGCTCCAGCATGGAGTCCCTATCTAGTCAAGCATAAGACTAAACTGGAAAAGGTTCAAAGGTTTGCCACCAGACTAGTACCCGAGCTGAGAGGTATGAGCTACGAGGAGCGACTGCAGGAATTAAACCTCACTTCGTTGGAAGACAGAAGAGTTAGGGGGGACATGATCACCACATTCAAGATTCTCAGGGGAATCGACAGGGTTGATAAAGACAGGCTGTTTAACACAAGGGGCACACGCACTAGGGGACACAGGTGGAAGCTGAGTGCCCAAATGAGCCACAGAGATATTAGAAAGAACTTTTTTAGTGTCAGAGTGGTTGACAAATGGAATGCATTAGGAAGCGATGTGGTGGAGGCTGACTCCATACACAGTTTCAAATGTAGATATGATAGAGCCCATTAGGCTCAGGAAACTGTACACCTGTTGATTGACGGTTGAGAGGCGGGACCAAAGAGCAGAGCTCAACCCCCGCAAGCACAACTAGGTGAGTACAACTAGGTGAGTACACACACACACACGCACACACGCACGCACACACCACACACACACACACACACACACACACACACAAACACACACACACACACACACACACACAACACACACACACACCACACACACACACACACAAAATCCTAGGGGAATTGACAGGGTAAATAAACTTTTAATAAACTATTCAACACTGGTGGGACACGAACAAGGGGACACGTGTGTGTGTGTGTGTGTGTGTGTGTGTGTGTGTGTGTGTGTGTGTGTGTGTGGTGTGTGTGTGTGTGTGTGTGTGTGTGTGTGTGTGTGTGTGTGTGTGTGTGTGTGTGTGTGTGTGTGTGCGCGCGCGTGTGTGTGCGTGTGTGTGTTAAGTGCTCTCCCTCTTACAGCTTGTAAAGCCTTACCCCTGATATACACCTGTTGTTTAAACCCGTTACCTCGCTACAAATAACTGCCCATTATGATGTTGAAGGGAAAATATTGACGGTTGGATAAAACAAACTGCGAGTCATATTTACATATTTCACGGAATTTAATTCTTTATATAATGCTGGCTCGATCCAAAAGTATCTATAGTCTTTTTGGGGGGGGCAATCGTAGCCGGTATAAATCACAAAATCTTGTTTTGAAAAGGCTAGAGGGGGGGGGGGGTCGTTTGTGGGTGGGACTTTGATGTTTAAGTGACAGCGCATTTCAAAGTCTTAGCATAACCGTGTTTGAGACGGAGGAAGGCCAGTGGGTGGGAGGGCGCCACTCACAGTGTTGTGAGGGTAATCAAGCGAGACAGGAAGGTAGACCCGGGTGCTGCGGGACAACCCCCAGTAACTCACTTAGTCGCTAAAACCTCCCGCTTACACCCCCCCCCCCCCTACTCTTACGTGAGTTGAACGAGACGTGAGTTTTTCCGGGGAGAGGATGTTCAGTAAGTGTTCACTCAGTGACGCTTTCACTACATTTGAACTTTGGTGCTGAAATAACACACTCCAGCATCAAAACAGAAGGATCCTCGGCCTCACAACGTGTAAGTCAAATACTGACTGATTGAATTCTACGTTAGTCAGTATTTGACGTATTACTTTGGTTGAATGTTGGCGTGGACTTAAAAGTTGTGTGGAGCAAGAGGACAATTTCCTGCACATCTATTCACTATCAGCATCACTATTCTGTCAATTATCACCCTCAGTGACAGGGATGTGGGGTGACTGACAGGTGTTCACGCTAGCCGCACTATCGCACTTACCTGTCCGGCTCGTAGGTCAGAAATATCGCCCGGTATGAGAACTACGTTGTCCCGTAGACAGAAGTGTCTGTCTCCTCTCTACTGCTGAAGCTACTTGTAGCACAAGCGTATTTAATGTAAGTAAGGAAGGGTAAGGGGGGGGGGGATATGTACACGTGTACTAACATTCATTCACTATACCGTGTACACGTACACTCGTACACATACACTGTGTACACATCGATACTCTGTCACAGCTGCTTGTAGCCCAACCGTACACGACACTTCGTCAAGAACGTCAGCCGGTACACTTTCCATAACTCGACGCTTTTAATTCTGATAAATGAATCGTTCGTGACTGCAGGCAGAGAATGATTCACACCTCGGCACCAGTGAATCTGTCACTACTGAGCACGAGGGAATCGGCCCGGGCTCAGCACCGTTGTATCGATCACTGCTCAGTACCAGTGAATGGACCATTCATCAGCACTTAATGTGTATAATGTCAACCTGTCATTACATCGTGTCGCAGGGAAATCACAATTGCGTGATATATCAATTAAAATCATTTTGAGTTAATGGAGTGACTTGAACTAGCGACCTGGTGATTCACAGACGCCCGTCGTTACAAGTTAAGTATTTGTCATTAGGTATTTGCTCTTTCTCTTCCGCCGTAGATGCTGGAGAGAGCTTTAGAACGCTCCTTCAGTAGCAGTAAAATTCTGAGTTAATTTTTCAACAGCCATCCCAAGTGAAGAATATAAGAAATATGTAGAAGATTCGTTACTAGAATCATTGACCAAACCCTTTGGTCAAAATCAATAACACATGTCTACAAGAAATATTGATTCAATATGTTCTACTGTATCAATTTGGAGACTTCAATTTACGAGCCAATTGTGCGGCGTGGGTGCATATGACTGTTTGGTTAAGACTGAACTGTTTGTGTTGCGTGTCCAGCCACCGGCAGGGCCACAAGCAGAGTGCAGGAGACGAGTATGGGTGTCCTCACTGTAACTACACCACGGCCCGCCTCCCACACCTCCGCCGACACCTGCGCCTCCACACCGGCTCCACACCCTTCTCCTGCCCCTACTGCGCCTACGTCTGTAATAATCAGGTGAGCTAAGCTAGCTTCGTACCACTGCTCTGTGTGTATTCCATTGTATTCCAGTTATACAAATTACTGTAGCAAATAAAGCTTTTCTGTGTGGGTGCACATTTAATATGAATTCTGAACTAATGATATACTTTTACGTCTTGAGTGTGACATTGAATGATGGTTGGTACGATAAGTTTGACTTTCTAAAACCTGTTTCAGGAGAACTTGCGCAAGCATATGTTGAAGACCAAGCGTCACCCTGGCAGGTTCATGTATGAGTGTCGACTGTGTGACAGTAGTCAAGACCCTGAAGCAACCTATGATAAAGTCCCGGTCTCCGAGTCCAACCTTGAGCCCGCCCAGACTCTAAATCTTGACTCGTCTACCTCTCAGCCTCTCAATCTTGGTGTGTCTACCTCTCAGCCCCTCAATCTTGGTGTGTCTACCTCTCAGCCCCTCAATCTTGGTGTGTCTACCTCTCAGCCTCTCAATCTTGGTGTGTCTACCTCTCAGCCCCTCAATCTTGACTCGTCTACCTCTCAGCCTCTCAATCTTGGTGTGTCTATCTCTGAACCTATCAATATTGGCGCGTCAACATCTCATACTTTAACTATTGGTTCCACAACTTCTCAGTCTCTCAACTTTGGCTCTCCCAATTCTCAGTCTCTAAATCTAGCATCACCCATCACTCAAGCACTTAATCTTTGCCCGTCCACTTCTCAGGTCCTTAATCTTGGATCATCCCCATCTCATTGCTTTCATTCTGGAACATCATCCACCCAACCCCTGGAGCCCGGAAACTCAAAAACCCTGGATTTCTGTGTTCCCAAGTCTATGGACATTGACGAATCTCAGCCTCTGTGTGAAGGAGAACCACTCTGCTTTAGCAGTAAAGAGTCTTCAAGTCTGAGTTCCAAAAACGACCGGTTACTTGAGTGTGACATCTTCAAGAGTAACTACGCTACAGAGTTCCAGGCGCACCTTCTGGAAAAGCACAGGAAAGTCTTCGAGACTAAAGATGATGTGAGTAAAAGTTTGTTTTATACTAATTGTTATTAATTTCAATACATAGTTCCTTCTTAAGATTGGGTTTGGTTTAGTGTGTGTTTTCATCCAGTTGTGCTTGCAGTGGTTAAGCTTTAGTTCCGGGGCCCGTCTTTCAGTCATCAGGGAACGGGTATTTAAGTTCCCTAGCCTTCTGGGCTTTTTCATGTCTACATATATGTATGTGTGTGTGTATTCATGCTCGCGCTCTCTTGGTTGCTAATGAGTACGTGAAGGGTGTGTGTGTTTGTCTTGATGGAAGTACAGGTGTGTACGTGTAAGATGTATATGCATGAAAGGAAAGCTTGATTGGAACCCATCAAATCCTCAGTCACAGATACCTGAGCATGTGGAGGAGCCACAATTACCATCCCAGCCACAGCCTCCCACATACGCCTGGAAAACCATCTCGGCTTGTGTTTGTACGCATCATTATTCATCCTTTGGTTATGGTTCTCGTTTTATTCAACTCTTGTCTCTTTCTCTTACTGTTATTGCCTCTACCACCACCACCACCTTTCTCTCGCTCTTTGTTCGCCCTGGCTCGGGTATTCACCACGAGGACGGCCATGGGAGGCCACTTGCTATTGGCATGCAGGGGGACCTCTCCGCTGTCTATCGCGTACCAGTGTTACTGTTTTATGCATCCTGGTCACATTAACGCCAGGCTCCCGGACAAGTATATGAACCCCACGACAGGGATTTATGCTAACTGCAGCCGAGCGTTGAACGTGGACTTGAGACAGAGTGGGGCCACTCAGCTCCTTGCACACTCCGTAATGTTTAACATGTTCTGCGAAGCTTCCCGGGCCCCCCTTGGCCACCTTCCACTTGGTTTAGCTCATCGTTCATTACTCTCAAGTCTTATCTCCCTCCACATCCTGTCTCAGTGTGTGTGTGTGTCTTTATCGTCTATCTTCCACTTTTGTTTTTCATCCTCTTTCATGTATCTAGTGGTCAATCTTAAAATATATTTCCATCATTCTAGCTCCATCTCTAACATCATGTCACCCGTACACCAAGACATCACCTTAACGTGGTGTATCAATGAGAAAATTAGTATGAGCCATGAAGAGGATTCGAACCTGTGCTCTGGGTACACCAACCTCTTGCTTCCATCCTTAAAGTTCGATTTCACAGTCTAACTCAAACTTTATGACTCGTACTCCATTCCGTCCCCTCACCTCCCTTTAGCTGCATATATTTCCATTCAACTCCATAATTCACCCCCCTCCCTCCCCTCGTCCTCCCAACCCCAATCTTTTTCATCCTGCTTCACAACCATCTCCGAGCTTCTGCCTTCAACAGCATCCATCTCCAAGTTCCTTAGTCTACAGCATCAGTCGCCAAGCTCCAACGTCTACGACACTATAACATCCATCCCCATGCTCTTTCCCCTTATAACATCCATCTCCAAGCTCTTTCCTCAAACTTCAAACTCCTCCAGCATCCTCTCACCATCTCCAAAAGAGCCTTTAAAGTCTTTCTTTTGGTAAACTCCAGTTTCGCCCATCACTGTGACGCCATCTGTGGACGGTTTTTCAAACTCACGATCAGGATTGAGTACTGTCGTTGTAGTTGTCGCTTGTGTTGTTATAGCTGCTATTAATGTTTTTGTAACCTTTGGTACAGTTGCTGTACTTTTTTTTTGTCGTCACGGTTGTTTTATTCTTGGCGTTGTTGGTGCTGTTCTGATGAATGCTGATCATCAGCGTCATTATTCGTACACTATTACCCACGCCTACGCCAGGCATCTGTGGTCTCTTGACCACAAGGCGTATATGCGTAAACAAAGAAAGCATTAAAGTTAAACCCTGTCGATATTGACAAAGAACTCTCCAAATTCACCACCATGAAAGACATACCAACTTTCAAGATTTGTATCGAGATTCCCTGAAGGAAGAAAATTACTTCAGCAAGTCGGTCAGGGCTGGTATGAGAGCCCATAATTATTCTCGGCCACCCACGTCCCCCAGCCCAAGACGCCACCGCCGTCCAGCGAGGAGGGCGAGACTTCGCAGCAGGGAGGAAGAAAGCCTTTGATGTCACCAGCGGAGACACAGTCACTTATATATTGATATGGGTCTGAGTCCGCGCGGGGAGCCAATGTCGCCTTTGAAAGAATATAGAATATTAAGTGAACAGCAGCTAGGAGTGCTAGGTGGAGGGGGTGACTGCGCTAACCGTGGCCACTACGTCAGCCGTGGCCACTACGTCACCGTGGCCACTACGTCAGCCGTGGCCACTACGTCAGCCGTGGCCACTACGTCAGCCGTGGCCACTACGTCAGTCGGGGCCACTACGTCAGCCGTGGCCACTACGTCAGTCGTGGCCACTACGTCAGCCGTGGCCACTACGTCAGTCGTGGCCACTACGTCAGCCGTGGCCACTACGTCAGTCGTGGCCACTACGTCAGCCGTGGCCACTACGTCAGCCACTACGTGGAGGTGAGGAGGTGGCCTAGAGGTGGGGATGTGGAGTGGGTGTTGGAGAAGGTGGGGGATGTGGAGTGGGTGTTGGAGAGGGTGCAGGTGTGGGTGGAGAAGGTGGGGGGGGGTGAGGGGGGTAGGAGAGAACGTACAGGTCGGGTGTGTATTGCTTTCATATTTACAGGTAGATTATCCTGGCAGGTGTGTGGCCTCTCTCCTGCAGATGTGTGTGTGTGTGTGGTCTGTCTTTTGTAGGTGTCTGGTCTCTCTCTCTCTCTCTCTCCCGCAGGTATGTGGTCTCTTTTCTCCAGGTGTATGGTCTCCTGCAGTTGTTTAGTCTCTCCTGCAGGTATGAGGTTTCCTCCTGCAGGTGTGTGGTCCCTGCAACAGGCGTTGTGTGCAGGAAGACGGACAGGCAGGCGTGGTGTGGTCCACACACACACACACACACACGGGTCTGGCGCCCGGGGACCGTTCACTCTCGCTGGCTGATAGACACGCTAACCGTCACAGCTCCAGTTCAGGAGGTCTGGTGAAGACCACCACTTCTGGACCTCGTAACAAATTTATGCTTCGAACTGTTCGTTTTTTTTTTCTACCCTGACGCAAAGCCAGGGTAGGCTGGTACAGGGGAGAAGCTTTTGAAGAAGCTTGAAGCTGTTCTCCTCAGCTTCTTCAGAAGCTGAGGAGAAACTGTTTACACTGATATACAGTATATTCGACAGTATCACACAGAGGTGACCAAAAGTCGTCGCCTTCCAAACCAGAAGAGGAGGAGACGACGAAGTCCATCCTGGACTTCGCTTCATGCAGGTCGGCGTTCAATCCCCGACCGTCCAAGTGGTTGGACATCATTCCATTACCCCTCGTCTCATCCCAAATCCTTATCCTGATCCCTTCTAAGTGCTATATAGTCGTAATGGCTTGGCGCTTNGTTATGCAAGAGATGCGATCCCCCGACGACCCGAAGGGTGAGCTTGGGCAACCAGCTCACCCTTCACATGCCCGAAGGACTACTAGCTGCCCCTGCCACTCAGCCTGGTCGGCAGAACGAGGGGCCTCGCTACTCGCCAGGTCGTCGGTCCTCGAGTCCCAATAGGCCAAGTGGTCGGACAATGTCCTCTTCCCAGTTCCTTGTCAACATAGCCCTTCCGAGAGCCATTATCCGTAGTGAATTAGTACTTTCTCCTCATTACCTTACCTTACGAGCTTCGTCACCCCCCTCTCTCCAGGCGGGCCGGGAGTGGCAGTAACCATGGGCAGTGCCTAGCGTGCCACTGAAGGCTTACGCAGGTTGTTCATTCATAGTCGTATTTAGTAGAGTAATAAAGAATAATGAGATGCTAGTGCATATGTGTTCGGGGAGGAGAGTGTGTCGTGCTCGCCCCTCGTCAAGCATGCATCACTCTCGTACACCACAGTCATCGCCTCAGTGGTACACATGATATCCACAGCAAATTGGGTAATCTGAATACCTTAATGACAACTATGAACTGCATGTATTTCATCAAGTAAAACATTTTCTGAACCTAACCTAATCTAGCTAAGCATAACAACACCGAACTAAACCTTATCATCTTAACTATAACCTAACTTAGCCTTACTCGGCTAAAGTTTACCTAAACTACCTAGTCTAACTTAATTTCAGGCTGGACAAGCGGCCCGACAATAACTTGAACATTGGAGTTAGAGTTAAGGAGCCACGCTCCTTAACTCTGTGTTTTGATGGACAGAAAATTACCCATTGATGACCAAGTACAAATCTGTACTTCCACTGTAAGTACAATATTATACATATCAGGTCATGATACGTGTTCATTACCCAGTGGTGAGTCACTTATTACCCAGTGGTGGGTGGTGAGTCACTCATTACCCAGTGGTGGGTGGTGAGTCACTTATTACCCAGTGGTGGGTGGTGAGTCACTCATTACCCAGTGGTGGGTAGTGAGTCGTTCATTGCCCAGTGGTGGGTAGTGAGTCGTTCATTACCAAGTGGTGGGTGGTGAGTCACTCATTACCCAGTGGTGGGTGGTGAGTCACTCATTACCCAGTGGTGAGTGGTGAGTCACTCATTACCCAGTGGTGGGTGGTGAGTCACTCATTACCCAGTGGTGGGTGGTGAGTCACTCATTACCCAGTGGTGGGTGGTGAGTCACTCATTACCCAGTGGTGGGTGGTGAGTCGTTCATTACCCAGTGGTGGGTACGAGAGGTAACCTAACCTTACCTTCCGACCCATCGCCCCATTTCCCTCGCCATCGCCTCCAGGAAAATATTGAGGCTCCGTTCCAGCTCCCATAAACAATATAATTTACAATTATTCACTATGCAGCGTCAAGATATGTATTGGTGCCTCGTCTGCACTCCTCACATATCATCACTGATGCACATAAACAATGATAAAAATAATATCCGATATTAAAATTGCCTTTAAAATATGTGGAGCAGTCCCCCCCCCCCTCCCCCCAAGGCTGGTGGAGCGGTACTGAGCGGGTTCCTTCACAGGATCTTACGACCTGTGAGCGTCTTCACCATGGGCTCGATCGATCGACCATGCGATTAAGATTTTAATAAGACGTATTATGATACGTCTGGGATCCTCTCGGACGTAGGTTCGAACCTTCGTCACGGCCCTTGTGGATTTGTTCATACGCTGTCTTCCTGCCCCGAGCCCCGTGACAAACACCGCCTGTAGCACACTGCTCTACATCCTCGGCTCACATTCCAAGGACCCGGGTTCAGTCCCCGGCTGGACGGAAGCGGTTAGGCACGTTCTCGTTGACTTTCAATTATATATATATATATATATATATATATATATATATATATATATATATATATATATATATATATATATGCGAACAAGCCTGAACGGTCTCCAGGCATATATGCAACTGAAAACTCACACCCCAGAAGTGACACACACACACACACACACACAATAATATATATATATATATATATATATATATATATATATATATATATATATATATATATATATATATATGCGAACAAGCCTGAATGGTCCCCAGGACTATATGCGAATGAAAACTCACACCCCAGAAGTGACTCGAACCCATACTCCCAGGAGCAACGCAACTGGTATGTACAGGGACGCCTTAAACCACTAGACCATCACGACCGGACATAAGGAAGTGATAGCCTAAGCTATTTGAACCACTTCCCCGCCGGCACCTGGATGGTTATCTTGGGCATAGCATTTTATCAAATCACCTAATTTTTTGGGGCAACACGTGAGGAACACAAATGCAAACAAGCCTGAATGGTCCCCAGGACTATATGCGAATGAAAACTCACACCCCAGAAGTGACTCGAACCCATACTCCCAGGAGCAACGCAACTGGTATGTACAGGGACGCCTTAAACCACTAGACCATCACGACCGGACATTCATTCATTCGAATGTCATTCATTCGAATTCATTCATTCGCATATAGTTCTGGGGACCATTCAGGCTTGTTCGCATTTGTGTTCCTCACGTGTTGCCCCAAAAAATGAGGTGATTTGATAAAATGCTATGCCCAAGATAACCATCCAGGTGCCGGCGGGGAAGTGGTTCAAATAGCTTAGGCTATCACTTCCTTATGTCCGGTCGTGATGGTCTAGTGGTTTAAGGCGTCCCTGTACATACCAGCTGCATTGCTCCTGGGAGTATGGGTTCGAGTCACTTCTGGGGTGTGAGTATTCATATATATATATATATATATATATATATATATATATATATATATATATATATATGTATATATATATATATATATATATATATATATATATATATATATAATATATATAATTTAGCCTATAGGTGGACGAGGAATGTGAAGTTTGGGAATAAAACGTAATTTATGAGTGTTTGGAAGTTAAGCTTACCATGTTCTCTTTGTGAGCATTGTGGCTGGTGAGTGTGTGTGTGTGTGTGTGTGTGTGTGTGTGTGTGTGGTTCTTCGCAGGTATTTCAACACATGTGGATATGCATATATGCATACTTTGCTGCATGCATATATACATACTCTGGCACTCATGTACATGCGTTGCTCTTGCTCTTGGTGAGGTTATGTTTTTGGATATGTTTCACAGACATGTTTTGTGCCTTCAGATGTGATGGTTTTTATAGGAATGTGCTTGTTACACTCGCATATATATATATATATATATATATATATATATATATATATATATATATATATATATATATATATATATATATATATATATATCACTAAGAACTCTTTGACCCGGCCAGGATTCGAACCCATGCCGTCCAGGATCACCCCTAAACGTACACGGTACCGTGACCACCGCACCAATGATCGTCTGAGACGATCATTGGTGCGGTGGTCACGGTACCGTGTACGTTTAGGGGTGATCCTGGACGGCATGGGTTCGAATCCTGGCCGGGTCAAAGAGTTCTTAGTGATATATGGCTTGCGCGTTCATGCAGCTTTCTCACACATATATATATATATATATATATATATATATATATATATATATATTATACTAGCTGTATCCGGCCACAGCAACCTTCCCCTGTCGCCCAGAACTCCCCACCACTCCCCCGTCCCCTCGTCCTCCCCACCATTCCCAACTCCCTCGTCCGATTCATTCCCAAATGATCTGATGTTCCCGTCAGAAAATTGGGACTATCAAATGATCTGATGTTCTGATCACTGAAAAATAAGAAGAACAGTTAAAAAAACGAAATTAAAAATAAAAAATAAAAAAATACACTATACTCACAAAATAAACGGTATGGTAAATAACAAAGCTCAATTCCGACGCAATGTCACACAAAATAATTAAATCAAAATGAAAATAAATCGAAATCTATGAAAATTCAATTTATCAATGAAACTGGAAGCATTGAAATGGAATCTTAACATATAAGAGTGTGTGCTGCTCTTACATGCAACAGATGGCACTGTTTCTTTATAAAAAACTGTTTTTACCTGTCACAGGTGTGGCATCTATACTTATTATACTTCATGACTATCATCTTGAGAGAGTCTGTGAAGCGGATCTGCTCTTACACCGTCATTCATGTTGATGTTGGCAGAGAAGCGGAGTGCCCTGTTTTGGACTTCGGATTTTCAGTTGGTTGAATCATGTCGTCAGGTCCATGGGGGAGGAGGGAGGGGTGGAGTTAAGTAGTCTGTTGATATTGTTGCCTATTTTTGGAGTTCTTGATTGTTCTCCCCTTATCCCCACCATCGTTGTCTGTTGAGAATGCTTGACATCCAACTATGCTCAGTAGGATCTTGTCAAAGATAGTGGTGATTCTTCATTTTCTTTCCTGTTTCGCAGTTCGCTTTTGGAGTGTTTGGTTGGCAGTGTGGAGTGTTGGTGTGGTGGAGTGGAATGTTTGGTTGATTGTGGAGTGGTGGAGTGGAGTGTTTGGTTGATTGTGGAGTGGTGGAGTGGAGTGGTTGATTGTCCCTCCAGGTTTGATGTTACTACATGGGTCACGTCATCCTCCCCAAATTGGGTGATGATGTTGTCTCTAAATTCTTATATATAGAGAATATATATATTCTCAAAATATAGAAAGTATATTTGTGTGTACTCAAAAATATTTCTCAGTCTTGAGTCAACATATCACCCACACAAGTCAAAATACACAGGGATACTTTATGCTTCAATACTTGGAAATTAAGCACCTTATATTTTAATGTTCTAAGTGCACCTTGTTGAGTGCACACAGGCTCAGCAAAATGGAACAATAAGGATACTTTTGGGGAGCATTACATTGCTTGCCTAAGAATAAGGGAGATAATTAATTGAATTTAGAATAACAAATACACGACGATGATAATTCTGATACGTTTTGTGTGAGTGTTTTAATTCCTCTCATGATCAATGTCACTATTGGTATACTCAGACCAACACGGCAGGTAAACCCAGACTAAAATGGCAGGTATACACAGACCAGCATGGCAGGTAAACCCTGACTAGAATGGCAGGTATACCCAGACTAGAATGGCAAGTAAACCCAGACTAAAATGGCAAGTATACCCAGATTAGAATGGCAGGTATACCCAGACTAGAATGGCAGGTATACCCAGACTAAAATGGCAAGTAAACCCAGACTAAAATGGCAAGTATACCCAGATTAGAATGGCAGGTATACCCAGACTAGAATGGCAGGTATACCCAGACTAAAATGGCAGGTATACCCAGACTAGAATGGCAGGTATACCCAGATTAGAATGGCAGCTATACCCAGACTAGAATGGCAGGTATACCCAGACTAAAATGGCAGGTATACCCAGACTAGAATGGCAGGTACACCCAGACTAGAATGGCAGGTATACCCAGACTAGAATGGCAGGTAAACCCAGACTAGAATGGCAGGTATACCCAGACTAGAATGGCAGGTATACCCAGACTAGAATGGCAGGTATACCCAGACTAAAATGTCAGGTATACCCAGACTAGAATGGCAGGTATACGTAGACCAGTATGGCTGGAGACACTTCAACAGTAATCACCATTAAAAGCTGTCATTTATATAACATATAGCCCTTATGGTAAATAAATATACTAAACAGACATTTATCGTATACAGCTGTATATTACACACACTCGTAGAGACTTTAAATGACAAGTAAATACAATGGAAGTGTATAAAATGAACTACAGTATGCTGTTGGGTTAGAGGCAACACAGTGTTTTATTACATTTATTTAGAAATGATCACTAAAAGAGAAAATAGAGATAGCATTTCCTTCGCTTTAGTTAATTATTGCGCTCGGTGTTTTCCTGGAGCCTCGCCTGGCATGTCGTAAGACTCTCCCCCTTGTCTTCCGCCCTTGTCTTGTGCTGACGCGGATTACACCGCCTTAATATGGATTACAAATAACTTGCTAATATATTCTTCAACATCACACACTCGCAAGCAAATGAGCGCCGAACACTCACACTCGGAATATATACACATGTGTGAGAGGAGGGGGGAGAGGAGGAGGGGGGGGTGAATTACATATGTTACAGCTTCATATTGATGTTAAACATCAGGTAACCTTCACCTGACGGCGTTCCAGTCATTATCTCTGATTTCCAAGGCTAATGAGGCCGTGCTCGCAGCTATATACACCGGCTGTTCCAGATGCTGGGATACCTGACAAGTCTTCAAGGCTAACAGACAAGTATCTTGATGTAAATATCTAAAATACTTAGATATTTGTATTGTTCTTGTACATTATTATTATATTATCTATTTCCCTTTCCTCCCCAGAGCGAGGCCACATTAGACACCCGGACTATTTGAAGAGCTGTTTAGGTACTCGCTGTGTCAACTTTGATGACCAAAACCACACATCAGAAAATGAAGGAATGACGACGTTTCGGTTCGGACCATTATATGATAATGCGATTACATTGTCATGTAATGGTCCAAGACGGACCGGAACGTCGACGTTTCTTCATTTTCTGATGTGTGGTTTGGTTATCATATCTTGAACCACGTTATTGTGACTGATCGTCTGTATTAATGTGTTTTGCGTCACCTTATCTTTCCGCAGGTGAGGAGTCAGCGCCGGTGTTGCAATACATCAGTTTCCGGTTACGAGCTCCAAGAGTTTATTATAATTTGTCTGGTCATGCTTTTTTTTTTTTATAAAACGTTTCTGAGTAGATATACATCTACTCTGACAGGTCCCTACCTCGGTAGACGCCAACGTGAGGTATGGACGAGGTGGAGGATGCCCACATGTGCCTCCGTTGTCGAGCAACCATCGTTGGTTTGAATAACTACGTTAGCCACAGGCGGGCGGGATGCGCTCCCTCCGCCGCACAGAAAACGAAGCATCGCCACCCACAGCAGCCAGACAAGGGTAGAGAGAGCTATGAGAGGGAGGACTCAGGCAAGACCGGTGGTGGTGGTGGCCAGGAGACTGTAGTGCAGTACTCATCCGCCAGCAAGACCTTTCAACGCGACACCAAATTTGCGAGCCATGAGGAGTCTCAGGAGGCTTTGAGCCACCCGGAAGGAAATGTTGACGGTGCCAAATACGCGTCGTCAACCTCTGTGCATCTGGGCAGTTGTTATGTAAGGCAGCAGCAGCAGCAAGCAGCAGTGATTCTGCCGGTGTCGAGAGCACAAGTGAGTCCCCTTCATGATTCATACACCGTCATGGAGGAGTTTACTACTGCCTTGCCCCAGTCTCACTCAGAATCTCAGATCAGCAATGGGCACTCCTCACTGAAGCGTAAGCACCAGGAATCCTTGCGCCTAGGTCACACACAGACGCCCTCGCAGGCTCCCTTCACTAGTTACAGCGACCCTCTCTTGCCTCATGGTCAGGAGTCCGCTAACATATCGCTTTTCAGGCAGTTTGACACCTTTAACGACCACAGTAAGATCCAGCCAGAAGGAGAGTCCGAGTCTCACAGCGAAGCTATAACTCTCTTTAAGGTTGCCTCTACGTCCTATGAACTTGAAAGCCAAAATTTTGAATCGAGATATTCTGAATTTTATTCCCTTCAGCCTCCACCACAGGAGACTCTACTGTCGGCAGTTCCAACACTCGAACAATGCAAAGCTAAACAGGCAGCACAGATACTTATGAAAATAGAAGAAAACCTTGAAAATCAAAACACTAAGGAGAGAGAGCTAGACACGGAGAAAAGAAGTAATCAAGAGCTAGGAGTCTCCGGAGCAGAGTTTAAAGAAGGTAATCTCAAGTACAGCGAGCCTCAGTTGCCCTCCGGGAACGGGCACACTGCTCAGGAAAACTCTGAACTTCGCCAAGACGACTTTCTCTCTTCACTTGAGCTGAGGAGCAGTGTCAAGGCACCTACGAAGAGACGACACGAAGGCGATGAGGAGCTTGATGAAGATGAGGACGACGACACAAGACCGCCTCATCACCACACTGGAGGTAAGTGGAGACCCGGTAGCCGACCACCTCCCTCTGTCGGCGGGAAGTGGAGGCCGTCCACACCAAAGATTGACCTGGATGAGGAAGAGGACATGGAGGACGATGATGCAGAGGAAGAAGACGACTCGCTAATACCACCTCCTCCATCACACACTAAAGGTAAGTGGCTTCCCGGCAAAAAAAGTCCACAAGAACGCCACACCAACTCCGACCTCCACCTCGTAAGCATAAACAAGGCCTCGGGAAGGAATATAATTAAAACCTCTAAAGTGATTACTTCATCAACAATTTCCAGCAGACCAGTCAGATCAAAGAAGTTGGAGGCACAGAGCTTCCTAAAGTCAACCATTGCACAGATGAAGAGCAGAAAAATTGTGTCTTCTGGTGAGAAGAACAAGATCCAGACGTCAAAGCGGACCAATATGCCCAAAAGTACAAATGAAGCACTTGTAGACAAGACGTTGCCATGTGTTAAGCAGGAAGTGAAGAAAGAAGCTAACGTGGACGAAGAGGAAGAAGTACAAAAAGTGTCAGTGGTGACCCCAAAACTTCTGTGCCCCATCTGCAAGCTGTCTTTCGGAGAACCTTACACCGCGCTGCACATCGCCTCTTTGGCGCACATCCACAACGAGCTGGAGTATAAGCGGAACACATGTGACGAAATTGATGACAATTTTAATCAAATAATACTCAATAATTTTAGCGCAATTTTAAAAACGTCGCCCTTTATGTGTAGTGAGTGCAAGTTCTACTGCAACTTGCAAGAAGATTTTTTTACTCACATGAAAACACATGTTGCTGGCCCTGAAGACGATGAGGTGAAGACCTTGTATGTATGTTCCACTTGCACTGACGAAGATGAGATGCAACTCTCTGGGGTTCTCCGGCACCTGCAAACACCTCATCATCTAGACAACGCACGAGACACGGTGCTGCAGGCGCGACAAGTAATATTAAGCAGCAGGACGGCGGTAGTATGTCCGCTGGGGGACGGAGCCTTCAGGTACCGGCGGCAGTACCGTACCCATTGCAGGATTCATCACAAAGACTCCAGCTTTCAGGCCAGTGATCAACGAATCCTTCGCTGCCCTCACTGTACCTTCAAGGCATTACGTGAGCGACAAATTCGTGCTCATATCAGAGAGACCCACGAGAATAAGAATGGTAAAAGTACATCTTACCACTGTTTCGTCTGCGGCCTCGCCTTTTCCACCCATCGTCAGGCGGAATTACACAGGCGGTCGGCCGAGCACCGGGCTACCCTAGAGCGCCAGAGTGGCATGTCTGTGGTGAGGACCTGCAGCCTCTGCTACGAGGAGCTGGAGGACCTCCCCGCTTTACGGCGACACATGTGCCAGGAGCACAAGAAAGACAGCACACCTTGCCACTTGTGCGGCGTGGTACCTCCACTCCGCTCCGATCTAGCACAGCATCAGCGATTCTGTTCCGGCGTCCCGCAGGATCTGACAGGTGATCATAAGTGCGACTTGTGCAACTTTAAGAATGACCTGCTAGCTCACGTGTTGGCACACAAGACTCTCACGCACGGTCAGCGTGGTCCCGACACGCGTTATGTCTGCCATATATGTAAGGTAACTAACAGGATTTTGTTTTCACGTGTACGACTACTTGATAAAGACTGAGACAACTGTAGACAATACACCCAGTTGTCGAGCGAATATACCTTGATTTATGATCTATCCTTCGGCAGACCAATCTACGGCTCTCCTCCGTCAAAGGCCACATGCTGAGCCACAGCAACGAGTGGCCGTATGCCTGTCACCTCTGCTCCAGGAAGTTCCCGCAACAGCTGTGGCTGGAGAGACACCTGACCATGGTCCACACTCAGAGCGACGGCTCTCGGGCCAACCATGCCCCCGCTCTCTGCCACACCTGCGGCAAAACACTTCTTAACAGGCAAGTTAATTACTTTGGCTGTTTAATATTGGGATCAATATTGGAAAATACATGGAATATGAGCCTTTTTTCTGTGCTGCGGAAATGACTGAATCGTTCCCTGCTTAGCACGCAGTTTGTTCTTTTCTTAGTAAAGTAGTTTATCAGAATCAGATTAATTTATAAAGGCATTAATTTTATTGACTTGACTTTAGACTTGTGCCTTGCTTACTAGCTAGTAAATCTTATGGACCTACTGATAAACCACTACATGGCAGGTCAGATAAAAATTCATCTTGATTGAGGGTTTTACAGAAGACACTAATAGGTTGAAAACATTTAATTGACCAAAATTGGGCTTAATAACTCAATGGGCATTAAGTGTTTTAGGAAATAATTTGTTAGCCAATAATATCTGTCATAATATGTATCCGAAGTTGAATGTTGAGTTAGACTTTCTTATGTAAATATTGAGACGCAAGAAGTGAATCAGTCACTGGAATGTGTGCTTGTTGATGCCACGCCTGAGTGATGCCATCTTTCCTGTTCTCTCCAGATGGCACCTGCACCGCCACACGCAGGAGGCCCACACCCACGCCCCTCCCTCCCCACCTTCAGACAAAGGCTCCCAGGTAGACTCTGAAGCCAAGTCGTGCCATAGGTCCTGCTTGAGGAGCCGCAGGGGTAAGAGGCTCCCACCGCCTCCTTCACTGCTGTGCGACGTGTGTGGAGTCCAGTGTGAGACTTGCAACAAGCTTAAGGTGTAAGTTCTCGGTCTCGTTTCATTCTTCTCTTGGTCTTTATGATAACAGTATTACTTGGTACTCTCCAAGATTTACTGCACTTAATTCAGTAGTTTAGTGCAATGATTTTTTTTTCGCTATTATATCATCATATTTATATTTTAAACTGTGTATTGAATTAGCATTGATTACATTTGTGCGATTACATCTTGCGTGTGTTTGCGTGTATTTACTATTTGTATTTACTATTTGTGTCTGCAGGATCGAGCTATTGACTCTTTGACCCCGCATTTCTAACCAATCTATTTTTCCTCTATTATGTCTACTACATATATATTTCGCTCTAACACTCGCACGCACACACACGCACACACACACACACACACACACACACACACACACACACACACACAAGCGAGAATAACGAGAATAAGACAGGACAGAGATGGTTGGGCAGACTGCATATTTCTGGACTGCCAAAAAGCCTTTGATACAGTACCGCACATGAGACTGCTATTCAAACTCGAGAGGCAGGCGGGGGTAGGGGGAAAGGTCCTAGCATGGATAAGGAACTACCTAACAGGAAGGAGCCAAAGAGTTACGGTAAGGGGCGAGAAGTCGGACTGGCGAACAGTAACAAGTGGAGTACCACAAGGATCGGTGCTGGGACCAATTCTATTTCTTGTATATGTTAACGACATGTTTACGGGTGTAGAGTCCTACATGTCGATGTTTGCGGATGACGCAAAGTTGATGAGAAGAGTTGTGACAGATGAGGATTGCAGGATCCTCCAAGAGGACCTGAACAGGTTGCAGAGATGGTCAGAGAAATGGCTACTGGAATTCAACACGAGCAAATGTAAAGTTATGGAAATGGGACTAGGAGATAGGAGACCAAAGGGACAGTACACAATGAAGGGGAACAGCCTACCTGTGACGACGCGCGAAAGAGACCTGGGTGTGGACGTAACACCTAATCTATCTCCTGAGGCACATATAAATAGGATAACGACAGCAGCGTACTCTACACTGGCAAAAGTTAGAACATCATTCAGAAACCTAAGTAAGGAGGCATTTAGGGCTCTTTACACTGCCTACGTGAGGCCAGTCTTAGAGTATGCCGCCTCATCATGGAGTCCCCATCTAAAGAAGCACATAATGAAACTGGAAAAGGTTCAGAGGTTTGCAACGAGACTCGTCCCAGAGCTACGAGGGATGGGGTATGAGGAGCGCCTGGGGGAACTATGCCTTACGACACTAGAAAGAAGAAGGGAGAGGGGGGACATGATAGGAACGTATAAAATACTCAGAGGGATTGACAGAGTGGACATAGACGAAATGTTCACACGGAATAGTAACAGAACGAGGGGACATGGATGGAAGTTAGAAACTCAGATGAGTCACAGAGATGTTAGGAAGTTTTCTTTTAGCGTGAGAGTAGTGGGAAAATGGAATGCACTTAAGGAACAGGTTGTGGAAGCCAATACTATTCATAATTTTAAAACCAGGTATGATAGGGAAATGGGATAGGAGTCATTGCTGTAAACAACTGATGCTCGAAAGGCGGGATCCAAGAGTCAATGCTCGATCCTGCAGACACATATAGGTGAGTACACACACACACACACACACGCACGCACACACACACACACACACACACACACACACACACACACACACACACACACACACACACACACACACACACACACACACACACACACACACACAAAATCCTTAGGGGAATTGACAGGGTAAATAAACTTTTAATAAACTATTCAACACTGGTGGGACACGAACAAGGGGACACGTGTGTGTGTGTGTGTGTGTGTGTGTGTGTGTGTGTGTGTGTGTGTGTGTGTGTGTGTGTGTGTGGTGTGTGTGTGTGTGTGTGTGCGTGCGTGTGTGTGTTAAGTGCTCTCCCTCTTACAGCTTGTAAAGCCTTACCCCCTGATATACACCTGTTGTTTAAACCCGTTACCTCGCTACAAATAACTGCCCATTATGATGTTGAAGGGAAAATATTGACGGTTGGATAAAACAAACTGCGAGTCATATCTACATATTTCACGGAATTTAATTCTTTATATAATGCTGGCTCGATCCAAAAGTATCTATAGTCTTTTTTGGGCAATCGTAGCCGGTATATGAATTACAAAATCTTGTTTTGAAAATGCTAGAGGGGGGTGGGGGTCGTTTGTGGGTGGGACTTTGATGTTTAAATGACAGCGCATTTCAAAGTCTTAGCATAACCGTGTTTGAGACGGAGGAAGGCCAGTGGGTGGGAGGGCGCCACTCACAGTGTTGTGAGGGTAATCAAGCGAGACAGGAAGGTAGACCCGGGTGCTGCGGGACAACCCCCAGTAACTCACTTAGTCGCTAAAACCTCCCGCTTACACCCCCCCCCCCCTTACTCTTTACGTGAGTTGAACGAGACGTGAGTTTTTCCGGGGAGAGGATGTTCAGTAAGTGTTCACTCAGTGACGCTTTCACTACATTTGAACTTTGGTGCTGAAATAACACACTCCAGCATCAAAACAGAAGGATCCTCGGCCTCACAACGTGTAAGTCAAATACTGACTGATTGAATTCTACGTTAGTCAGTATTTGACGTATTACTTTGGTTGAATGTTGGCGTGGACTTAAAAGTTGTGTGGAGCAAGAGGACAATTTCCTGCACATCTATTCACTATCAGCATCACTATTCTGTCAATTATCACCCTCAGTGACAGGGATGTGGGGTGACTGACAGGTGTTCACGCTAGCCGCACTATCGCACTTACCTGTCCGGCTCGTAGGACAGAAATATCGCCCGGCATGAGAACTACGTTGTCCCGTAGACAGAAGTGTCTGTCACACCTTCTCTACTGCTGAAGCTACTTGTAGCACAAGCGTATTTAATGTAAGTAAGGAAGGGTAAGGGGGGGGGGGGATATGTACACGTGTACTAACATTCATTCACTATACCGTGTACACGTACACTCGTACACATACACTGTGTACACATCGATACTCTGTCACAGCTGCTTGTAGCCCAACCGTACACGACACTTCGTCAAGAACGTCAGCCGGTACACTTTCCATAACTCGACGCTTTTAATTCTGATAAATGAATCGTTCGTGACTGCAGGCAGAGAATGATTCACACCTCGGCACCAGTGAATCTGTCACTACTGAGCACGAGGGAATCGGCCCGGGCTCAGCACCGTTGTATCGATCACTGCTCAGTACCAGTGAATGGACCATTCATCAGCACTTAATGTGTATAATGTCAAACCTGTCATTACATCGTGTCGCAGGGAAATCACAATTGCGTGATATATCAATTAAAATCATTTTGAGTTAATGGAGTGACTTGAACTAGCGACCTGATGATTCCCAGACGCCCGTCGTTACATGTTAAGTATTTGTCATTAGGTGTTTGCTCTTTCTCTTCCGCCGTAGATGCTGGAGAGAGCTTTAGAACGCTCCTTCAGTAGCAGTAAAATTCCGAGTTAATTTTTCAACTGCCATCCCAAGTGAAGAGTATATGAAATATGTAGAAGATTCGTTACTAGAATCATTGACCAAACCCTTTGGTCAAAATCAATAACACATGTCTACAAGAAATATTGATTCAATATGTTCTACTGTATCAATTTGGAGACTTAAATTTACGAGCCAATTGTGCGGCGTGGGTGCATATGACTGTTTGGTTAAGACTGAACTGTTTGTGTTGCGTGTCCAGCCACCGGCAGGGCCACAAGCAGAGTGCAGGAGACGAGTATGGGTGTCCTCACTGTAACTACACCACGGCCCGCCTCCCACACCTCCGCCGACACCTGCGCCTCCACACCGGCTCCACACCCTTCTCCTGCCCCTACTGCGCCTACGTCTGTAATAATCAGGTGAGCTAAGCTAGCTTCGTACCACTGCTCTGTGTGTATTCCATTGTATTCCAGTTATACAAATTGCTGTAGCAAATATAGCTTTTCTGTGTGGGTGCACATTTAATATGAATTCTGAACTAATGATATACTTTTACGTCTTGAGTGTGACATTGAATGATGGTTGGTACGATAAGTTTGACTTTCTAAACCTGTTTCAGGAGAACTTGCGCAAGCATATGTTGAAGACCAAGCGTCACCCTGGCAGGTTCATGTATGAGTGTCGACTGTGTGACAGTAGTCAAGACCCTGAAGCAACCTATGATAAAGTCCCGGTCTCCGAGTCCAACCTTGAGCCCGCCCAGACTCTAATCTTGACTCGTCTACCTCTCAGCCTCTCAATCTTGGTGTGTCTACCTCTCAGCCCCTCAATCTTGGTGTGTCTACCTCTCAGCCCCTCAATCTTGACTCGTCTACCTCTCAGCCTCTCAATCTTGGTGTGTCTATCTCTGAACCTATCAATATTNACTGTTTTCTCTCACCTTCAGCATCCACCGGAGAGATATGTGTCGCTGATGCTGTGATGTTATCTCATGGTGTCCCCTGGAGATGGCGCCTTCCCTCGTCTGCACTCCTGCGTTACAGCCCGTCCTCCTGTTTTGCCTCAACGTACGAAATACAACGTGCTAACCTAACCAGAAACGCACGAACCAAGCAACACCCCTAACCTAAACCACCGAGGCATAGAAAACGTGGATACGTGTGAGCTGCTACTTTTCATAATGCTTGTAATTTGTACACTGGGGGACCTAACATACAAAAAGAGACGTACTAGTTGAGAGGAGAAGTTGCATTTCTTGCAGTAAGACCTGCAACTACTTCCTACTGGAGCTGTTCACATGTCCAGTAGTAGAGTGATGGTGACCGAGGTGCTGAACAGGAGTGTGGTGACGGCTTGGTGTGTACAGGAGTGTGGTGACGGCTTGGTGTGCACAGGAGTGTGGTGACGGCTTGGTGTGTATAGGAGTGTGGTGACGGCTTGGTGTGCACAGGAGTGTGGTGACGGCTTGGTGTGCACAGGAGTGTGGTGACGGCTTGGTGTGTACAGGAGTGTGGTGACGGCTTGGTGTGCACAGGAGTGTGGTGACGGCTTGGTGTGCACAGGAGTGTGGTGACGGCTTGGTGTGTACAGGAGTGTGGTGACGGCTTGGTGTGCACAGGAGTGTGGTGACGGCTTGGTGTGTACAGGAGTGTGGTGACGGCTTGGTGTGCACAGGAGTGTGGTGACGGCTTGGTGTGTACAGGAGTGTGGTGACGGCTTGGTGTGCACAGGAGTGTGGTGACGGCTTGGTGTGCACAAGAGTGTGCTGACGTGAAGTGCTCATTCGTAAGGTAGTGGTGATCACGCGACGTGTTCCGTGGGAAGGTTGGTAGTGACCTCTCGTCTTCTGGTCATCAACTCCCGGCTCTCACCTGTAGTGTGTTGATCATGTGCCGGGGGGCTGCGTCTTGAGGCCTGCGTCCTGGGGCCTGCGTCCTGGGGGCTTGCGTCTGGCGGGTGAGACCGGTAGTGATGCGTCAAGGGTGCGTCAGTGGTCTCAGCCACGCTGTATGCGTCGGTGGTACGCACGCTTCCCAAGCCCCCGCTGTGTATGTGGTCAGTAGTGAGGTGACGCCTACCTAACCACAGCAGAGAGTGAGATATACACTCTCGAAACACACATACACAATACACACACACCCTCTTCCTTGCTACACTTCCTTCTTCAACATTCAAGCCACTAGTCAATTAACATATTTCAACACTCGCTTTATCGTCAATTTATTGAGATCATGCGTCACTGTAGTAGGGCGAGCCCTGCATGGGGAGCTAATATGTCACTGTGCACTGTCATAGGCCTCACTGTACACTGTCACAGGCCTCACTGTACACTGTCACAGGCCTCACTGTTCACTGTCACAGGCCTCACTGTACACTGTCACAGGCCTCACTGTACACTGTCACAGGCCTCACTGTTCACTGTCACAGACCCCACTGTACACTGTCACAGGCCTCACTGTACACTGTCACAGGCCTCACTGTACACTGTCACAGGCTTGTCTTCAACCTTGAACAAATAGACACTTCCCAAGGTGGGACACCTGGTATTGCCGGGGGTCTGTCACTCAATTGTTCATTAACTATCCATCCATCTATTCACTATTTATCCATCCATATATCTATCCACCTGTCCATCTATCTGTGCCTCCTCATATCTATCCATAAGTCTTTCTATTCATTTATCTATCAATCCATTTATCTAACCATCTATCTATTTAACTAACCATCTGTCTAGCCAACTATCTATTCATCCATCTATTTATGCATTTATCCATCCATATA
>WNGS01004511.1:22070770-22086876 GCA_020271785.1 Procambarus virginalis | reverse complement strand
CAACCCCCCGCAAATACAACTACAGTAAAGGCGTCTGACCTGCGCATGCCCATATAAACAGGTTCTGAACTACGCACGCCTATATACACAGGCGTCTGACCTGCGCACGTACATATTAACAGGCGTATGAACTGCGCACGCCCGCATAAACAGGCGTCTGACCTGCGCACGTATATATTAACAGGCGTATGACCTGCGCACGCCCACATACACATGTGTCTGATCTGCGCACGCCCATATAAACAGGCGTCTGGCCTGCGCACGCCCACATACACATGCGTCTGACATGCGCACGCCCATATAAACATGCGTCTGAACTGCGCACGCCCACATATACATGCGTGTGATCTGCGCACACACATATAAACAGGCGTCTGACCTGTGCACGCCCACATAAACAGGCGTCTGACCTGCGCACGCTTACATGCACAGGGGTCTGACCTGTGCATACCCATATAAACATGCGTCTGACCTGCGCACGCTCACATACTCATGCGTCTGAACTGCGCACGCCCATATAAACAGGCGTCTAACTTGCGCACGCTCACATACACATGCATCTGATCTGCGCACTCCCTTATAAACAGGCGTCTGACCTGCGCACGCCCACATACACAGGCGTCTGACCTGCGCACGCTTACATACACAGGCGTCTGACCTGCGCACGCTTACATACACAGGCGTCTGACCTGCGCACGCTTGCATACACAGGCGTCTGACCTGCGCACGCTCACGTACACATGCGTCTGAACTGCGCACGCCCATTTAAACAGGCGTCTGACCTGCGCACACTCACATGCATATGCATCTGATCTGCGCACGCCCATATAAACATATATGCAGGCGTCTGAACTGCGCACGCCTATATACACAGGCGTCTGACCATGTAAAAAACTTGCTTGGGTTTAAGGATTCGGCTCTTTGGTCCCGCTTATCAATTGTCAATCAACTGATCTACAAGTTCCTGAGTCTATTGGCCTCTGTCATGTCTACACTTGAAACTCTGTAATGAGTCAGCCTCCACCACATCACTTCCCAATACATTCCACTTATTTACCACTCTGACACAAAAAAAATATTTCTAATGTTTTTATGGCTCATTTGGACCCTCAGTTTCCACCTGTGTCTCCCTAGCGTATGTGCCCCTTGTATTAAATAAACTGTCTTTGATTACCTTATCATTCATCTGAGAATCTTGTATGTGGTGATCATATACCCCCCTAACTCTTCTATCTTCCTGCGACGTGAGGTTTAATTCCCGCAGTCTCTCCTCATAGTTCATGTGTGTGTGTGTATTCACTTAGTTGTATTCACTTAGTTGTATTTACGGGGGTTGAACTTTGCTCTTTCGGCCCGCCTCTCAACTGTCAATCAACTGTTTACTAACTACACTAACTACTTTTTTTTTCACACACACACACACACACACCCCAGGAAGCAGCCCGTGACAGCTGACTAACTCCCAGGTACCTATTTACTGCTAGGTAACAGGGGCATTCAGGGTGAAAGAAACTGCCCATTTGTTTCTGCCGGGTGCGGGAATCGAACCCGCGCCACAGAATTACGAATCCTGCACGCTATCCACCAGGCTACCTGGCCCCTGTGTGTGTGTGTGTGTGTGTGTGTGTGTGTGTGTGTGTGTGTGTGTGTGTGTGTGTGTGTGTTAGAGAGAAATATATGTAGCAGATATGATGTAGAGAAAAAAAATAGGTCGCGAGTCAGTACAATAGACAACTGACGATTAGCAAGGCGGGGTCCAAGAGCTAACGGCTCCTATACCACTCTCATGTGATACAACACACTCTTATCTTCCTTAACACCCTTATATAATGGGACAGTCATTCATGGACCCCAAACATACCCTAAATAAGCATTTTAAATATCAAAAATGTTTATTGCCCATACATTTTAGTCTATAGCCATTGTCATTAAGCTAAATCCTATCTTCTATGCAAATGCAGAAAGAAGCTAAATTATTGCAACTTTCATAAGAAGAGATACCAAGCCACTGATGGTAACTTTAAGACACTTGTGCTCTCTCTATATTGGCGTATCTCTTTATGTTAAAAGCAACATTTAAGACTCGTAGAATTACCGATTTAGAAGACCTCACATAAGACTTTCACCGCCCGCATGCATTCACGCATAACATTCTGTAAATTATCAGTAAAATTATATGCCCGAGAGAACAGGCAAGAACGACATATCATAATCAAGACCTGGAGGGAAATAATGAAATGATTGGTTCACGTTTTGTTCATAAAATGCTTGAACACATTGTCCATCAAAGTCTCGTGTTTCGTGTACAACGACAACTGTCACTCAAAATATTTGGATGTATGGCTGACTGAGCCCACAAGACTGTTTTGATGAAAGCTTTGCTTAAGACAACAGAGATCTTATACGTCCCCTTAAACAGTCTTCATTGATCCTGCAGCAGCCTTTGACACTGCTTATGGATATCATGCTAGAGTGATTTGTTGAACTAGGTGTGCAAGGTAAATTACTTCAATGAATGATGGGTTATTTTGCTAATCGAGCAGTATATGTAATGGCGACGTTTCGGTCCGTCCGTTTACCATTATCAAATTGACTTTATAATGGTCCAGGACGGACGGAAACGTCGTCATTTTGTACATCTTCTGACGTGTGGTTTGGTTATCATTATTATGTAGACGGACGGGCACTTACCAACCGTGAGACCTAGAGACCTAAATGTAATGCATTTATTCTCAAGAAGGTAACCTTTATTTATAAGAAAATCTTGTTTGTGGTCTTCGGAGAGAACACATCTCATCATGCCAATGGTTGCATAAATGTCCTTCAGGAATTAATATTATCAGTACGAGGAACACTTCTATTTCTTCCCATCAACCAAGTTAGAATCTAAGCTCTAGCTTGTGGACGTTTTCTGTGAAGTAATGGCATAAAAGACAAACAAAATCTACAAAAACAATATATTTGTAGCACAGATGCCATATTAAAGAAAATTCGCATTAAAATACTGAACAAAATTTTCCCTATTGCTTCAGTATTAATACATCCCTTCTGACACCTTGGAATTTCACCGGAGAGTTTGTCCAATGCACCTACTGCAGAGTGAAGGAGTATATGATTTCGCCGGCGCCTTCTTCATCGCCGTGACGTTTGGCTTGGACCCGTGGAGGTACCACCCGCCCCTCCACGAACTCCAGAGAATCACCTTGCTGCAAGATGGTGGGTGCGTCTTGTGCTTGGCTGGCTGCCCCTTGTTGCACACCTCCCTCTGCCTCAAATATTGTTGCCTCCAGGAGTCCAGATTCCTGTACACCAGAAGGCTGTGTTAGAATATCTTGGGTGACTGAAGAATGAGTTAGAATGTCTTGCGCAACGGGAGTCTGGCACAGAGCTTCTTGGGGCTCATTCAGGGTTTGCCAGTAATTTGAGGCTGATTCAGAATCTCTTGAGTTACTGCAGCTTGCCTTAAAGCTTCTTGATTTACTGTAGTTTGAGTAAGTACCTCGTGAGCACATGAAGCGTGAGGCAGAACCTCGTGCGCCTGACGGTTAATACTCGTGTCCTCACCTTGCGTCAGCACTTCTGCAGCCTCGGCGACAACTTGCAGAGGATTAAATACGTGCGTTGCGTGAAGGACTTGCTGCTGCTGAAGCCGATTCCTTTGCGAGCAAAACACCATCGCATTATCGTGCTGGGTAGAGACACTTGGCTCTCCTGCTATTAGAGCAGCATCCGCCACTACCTGTGACTCTATTAGAGCAGCATCCGCCACTACCTGTGACTCTAAGGCCATCACCTGATCCGACGGGACAATAACTGTCCCTTCAGAAGGGTTCCTGGCATCCTGTGGGTGGCCGCAAGAGGTTCCTTCCACCATGTGGTGCTCATGGATTGTGGTCTGCAGCTGACGGAGGAAGAAAAGTCCCATAAACACCCCGAAGCAATCAGATCATCACGTCCATATTTGCTTATACGTGTGCTTAAAAGTAAGTATATTATAGATTTGACTCCCCCCCAAAAAAAAAGAAACATAAAATGCCCATTTAGTTCATCACCACAACACTAAGACATTACCTGTTGGCTAGGGTGGTGAAGGTGGTGTTGAAGGTGCTTAGGCTGGAGTGTGGCGATGGAGATGCAGTCAGAGGGGGATGTGGTGAGGCCGAGGGTAGGGAGGAAGGCGGCCACGTCTTCAGGCTGGTCCACCTCTTTATCCGGAAGGATGAGGATCACATGACGTGTCCCGTCGTCGTCCTCTCCCTCGCCTGCGCCTCCCTCAGGCAGGTGCTGGATCTGCTCGGTGGTGTGCATATTATATATTATATAATATATAATCCGTCAACCATCATATAGTGGCTAATAACATTTCATTTACTTGTACACAATGAGCCTCGAACTGCCAACCATATGAACATTAGCTAGCCCCTCTACCAAATGAGTCCCAGAAACGCCATTAAAGTTAGGGTTCCATTTGACACACACACGCCCATATACAAGAGATTCCCAAAGGCTATACTCATCGAATATACAGTATATACACACACATATATACTTAGCCATCAACAAACGAAATCAAATGCATGAACAATAATACCCGAAGAAACATTGCTGTGTACCCGTATAGATGTGTGGTGACCCTAGTCAACACCAGCCCGTCACTACTCAACACGAACGCGTGCAATGTTGAAATGCTTTTAATGTTTAGCATTGAACTCACGCAAATATTTTGGGTTGAGGGTGGCGCACTGAGTCGGGTCATCAATCCCAGTTATATTTTGACTTTTTACTGTAATGCATTTAATGTATATTGGCAGAGGGAAGGACAGGGAGTAAATACCTCCCGTGGCAGTAATGTCAAGTGGCAAGAAATCTATGCAATAAGAAAAGCATGTAGTAAGGTATTCATCCAGTAGAAGAGTCATGTAGTAAGACAACCAAGTCGTAAGAGAGCCAAGCAGTAAGAGAGCCAAGCAGTAAGAGAGCCAAGCAGTAAGAGAGCCAAGCAGAGGTACCACACAGAGTGCGTAAGATACACAGAGCCGGATGGATGGATGGATGGATGGATGGATGGATCAGTAACACCTTGAGTCATCTTGACTCGCCACACATATGTACTCGCCCAGGTGATGACCACATACACACACACACACACACAGCTGGTCGCCTCGGGAGCACAAGACCCAAAAATAACACAG
Organism: Procambarus virginalis; assembly: GCA_020271785.1. Taxonomy (NCBI): domain Eukaryota; kingdom Metazoa; phylum Arthropoda; class Malacostraca; order Decapoda; family Cambaridae; genus Procambarus; species Procambarus virginalis. The sequence goes on along the minus strand of WNGS01004511.1, from coordinate 22,081,684 downwards.
TCACTCCTGCTTTCACACCATGATAAAAACAAAACATTAAATTCAATTCAAAACAAACGTGCTTACAAAGACACAAGAGCTGTATAGTGATGCTACGGGGGTATGTGTGATCTTTAGCAGTCATGGTTGACACCTACCACTATCCTCAGTGGATGGGGCGCCACCCCCTGGGCTTGGTTAGGCCTGAGGATGTAGGGACGGTTGGGGGCTCGCAGGTAAAACCGCGTCCCTCGATTGGCTGCTCCTGCAGGGAACTGGGGTCCAAGCTCGTCTCTGACATCTGAAACCAAATAATAGAGAACTTATTATTATTATTAGTTTTTTTTTTTTGATGCGTGAGTATTGGAGGTCAGTAGCCAGAGGTAAGGGAAGACCAGCGAGAATGTTGGGTTGTCAACGTGTCAGCTGGTAGGTAGTACAGAAAGGTGCTAAGAAAGTCAGATGTAAGAAAGCCAGGTGTAAGAAAGCCAGGTGTAAGAAACCCAGGTGAAAGAAAGCCAAGAGATACAATATAGAATTACAGAATGGAGTTTTTCTGATGAACTTGCTATAGTTGAATGACAAGACGGCACTGATTTGAACAAGAGAATAAAGGAGTCTTGAGCACGGTGCTAAGGCATTTAGCTACATATACAGCATGTAAGATAGAGAAAGATTGAACCGACTGGATCTTCCTTGACTGCCAGAAAGCCTTGGAAGTTGTTCCTCGCAGGAGACTGTGAGGACGTTGTTCTTCACAAACGTGGGAAGCAAGCAGGAGTAACTGGACGTGCTGGATAGTATAAGAGAATATCACTCTTCAGCAGAGAGCAACAGTGAGAAGAGATGAGAATGGAGGAAAGTGACCTGTTGAATATTACAAAAACAAACACTCAAGCTGATCCTGATGTATGACAATGACTTAATGAAGAAGATTATGCATGTTCAAATCTATTGACACGAATCAGAGTGATGGATTTTAATTTCAGGAGAAATTATGAGGAGAAAGCACTAAACCAGTTTGACTATTCACTTGGAATGGATATGAAGACAGGGATCTGGGACGGAACGGAAGGAAGGAACACTGCCAAACCACTTCGTCCTTCGGCAGAATGAAGGACTGCAGGAGGTCATTCAGACTGGACTACATTCAGACTGGACTACATTCAGACTGGACTACATTCAGGCTGGACTACATTCAGACTGGACTACATTCAGGCTGGACTACATTCAGGCTGGACTACATTCAGACTGGACTACATTCAGACTGGACTACATTCAGACTGGACTACATTCAGACTGGACTACATTCAGACTGGACTACATTCAGACTGGACTACATTCAGACTAGACTACATTCAGGCTGGACTACATTCAGACTGGACTACATTCAGACTAGACTACATTCAGACTGGACTACATTCAGACTGGACTACATTCAGACTAGACTACATTCAGACTGGACTACATTCAGACTGGACTACATTCAGACTAGACTACATTCAGACTAGACTACATTCAGACTAGACTACATTCAGACTAGACTACATTCAGACTAGACTACATTCAGACTAGACTACATTCAGACTGGACTACATTCAGGACTACTTCAGGAGGTCTTTGACAAACAAACTACATACCAGGCCTAAAAAAAAAGGTTAACTGACTGACTGAAGACGACCAATGTGATGAAATCGTGAACTGAGGTGAAGAATCATCAGTGGCAGCTCTAATGGGAACATTGTGTTCCCAGCAGCTGATTCTGAAACAACAACAGAGCAAGGTCAATATGGGAGCACACACACTCAGCCACGGGGTCGAAACTGGGGAGCAGATTAGTAACCCTTAGGCACGTTGTGACGCTGTAGGCTACCATTGCTATGTATCCTAGACGCTGTAAGCTTCCACGGCTATGTATACTAAACGCTCTAAGCTATCACTGCTATGTATACAAGACGCTGTAGGCTATCACTGCTTAGTATCCTATCGTGAGGTTATCTTGAGGTTATCTTGAGATGATTTCGGGGCTTTTTAAAGTCCCCACGGCCCGGTCCTCGACCAGGCCTCCACCCCCAGGAACCTATTTTACTGCTAGGTAACAGGGGCATAGGGTGAAAGAAACTCTGCCCAATGTTTCTCGCCGGCGCCTGGGATCGAACCCAGGACCACAGGATCACAAGTCCAGCGTGCTGTCCGCTCGGCCGACCGGCTCCCTAGTGTGGACTCTCCGCCTAAACACTAGGACGTGAGACTAAAGGAAATTACGGAAAGCCTTTTGGGCGATGCTATATAAATCCAACAAATTAGTTATATCCAAAGAAATAAAATAAAATCCAGATTTTACTATAAGATGGTTGAAATTAAGGGGGTTGCAAAACTCCATTTCTTTAGAGTAAGAACAGTGATCGAGTGAATGCAGCAAGAAGTGGAGGTGTCTGAAGCTGACTTTATAATGATATGAGGCTGACTTTATAATGATCTGAGGCTGACTTTATAATGATCTGAGGCTGACTTTATAAAGTGTCACACTGTGCGCTCATATGTGGGGGCAGCACATATAGACACGCAACCCGTCCTCGCAAATTCGTATAGTCAATATTGACTTATTAAATACATGCATAGGTGATATACTAAACATAATAGATACCCTTAAAAAGCTTCATAGAAAACACCGACCTTACCTAACCTTGTTAGTATGTTAAGATAAGCATCTTATTGCTTTGTAATTACAATTGTTACTTAACCTATACCTATAATAGGTTAAGTAACAATTGTAATTACGAAGCTATAAGATGCTTATCTTAACATACTAACAAGGTTAGGTAAGGTCGGTGTTTTCTATGAAGCTTTTTAAGGGTATCTATTATGTTTAGTATGTCACCTATGCACGTATTTAATAAGTCAATATTGACTATACGAATTTGCGAGGACGGGTTGGACACACATGTGTTATGTGGTCACATAACAGTCTGAATGACAACGTGGAGGCCCTTGATTCTCATACACACACGTACCATCATAATTCACATTATCATTAAATAAACGATAATAAACATTACCTTCAATCATTAAATTCTTGATGGATAAGTGCTTGTAAGTGCTCACTTACTAGCACACCATGCCAGCATAAGGCGCGGGCACACATCATACTGCCATGATTCTTACACAACGCACCACCATAATTATCATGCCTCATTCAATCATGATTCACCCACAAGTGTATATATATATATGTACATGATTCTCACATATTTCTTTTAGTATACTGAACAGCCTTGTCAATATTATTCACCTGGTCACTACATACGACAGACAGGTGTCTGCGCTCGACCCCCAAATGGTCTTCATATCCCCTTACAAGTTCTATACAAAGATGGTAACTTGGACCAAAACTTTCACAGCTGCAGGTTGACGCTATGGGGTCAATGCAACACCACTGGCGCTGTGTTGCATCAGTGTTGAGTCTCGGGGGGATGGGGGGGGGACGTTAATTTTTAGGCAGCAGCTGCTGCTGAGCCGTCACGGCTAACTATCGCGTTGGATCATAATGAATGATGAATGATTTAGGTAAGAATGATACAAAAAGTTGATCACTTGGCCAGAATACTGCTTTCCGTTAGAGAAGATTGAAATGCTAATGTTTACTTATTAAACCTGGCTATTATCGTATATATATATATATATATATATATAATATATATATATATATATATATATATATATATATAATAATATATATATATATATATATTGCTGCTGCTAGCTTTTTGAAGGAGTTGGGGTCTAAGCTAATCGAAACAACTAGAGACCCTAGAGCTGCCAGTTTTCTTTTTCAGCGCCTCAGTGTGGCAATCCAGAGAGGAAATGCTCACTGCATCCATGGTTCCTGCCCGCCATCTGAGGAGCTGGAGGAGCTTTTCAACTTGTGACAAGCAGCTTGTACCCTGCAGGTAATCAATACTGTAACTTTTTTGTGTAATGACATTTTCAAATAAAGTTAGATAAATATACACACATACCAAAAGAATAGGGGTGGTAGGAGAAGAAAAATATCAAAGTGTTCAGTGAGGATCCACAAGGTCTTCTCTGAGTACTCTTTATTTNTATGACGGGTCCGAAATGTGTAGCACCGGGATGATGGCTATCTACCACCACACCCCGGGTGGTAGGAGGCTCCTGGGTGTAACAACATAGTTATATTGTCACCAACACACAGTTGCCTATCGCAGCCCAGTATGATAGATATCATTGTTAATAATGTTTCAGATATCATTGCCTAATGCGTCGTTATATAACGCGAACAAATACTTTGAATTATTGTTAACATTTAAAGGTCGAGCCGAAGGACTTTTAAATCGTCAGGAGGGTCACAGAGTGCTCCATGACACAGAACTAATTGATTGGTGGCCACTCCGACCAGAACATGTTGGGCATGAATTTTCTGACATGAACCATGTCAGGAAACTGGTGTGGCTAGCCCTTAGCGTCTGTTTTCCAACCTTAAACAGGCATACTAATTTATAGATAGTGTGTGTGTGTGGTGTATGAGGGCGGGGAGGGAGTTGCACCTCTGGTTGAATTAGTGAGGATGAGGGACCTGTATCCTCAGAGAAGAGAACAAATGACACTCGCGGTAACCTTGTAGGCGTGTACACCTGTATATTGTGCAGACGAGGAGTCACAATAACGTGGCTGAAATATGTTGACCAAACCACACATTAGAAAGTGAAGGGACGACGACGTATCGGTCCGTCCTGAACCATTCTCAAGTCGATTCCCAAGTCCATTTACAATCGACTTGAGAATGATCCAGGACGGACCGAAACGTCGTCGTCCCTTCACTTTCTAGTGTGTGTCTGGTCAACACCTGTATATTGTCTTCTAGCACAGTTGGTGGCACACAAGGAGTGAGGACAGTGATGGTGGCTATAACTGTGAGGATAGTCGTGCAGGAGGAGAGTGGTTATAGCTATAGGTAGTAAGGGTAGTGATTATAGTTACGATAGAGAGCGTTGCGATGGTAGTGATACGTAACTGATTGATTGTTTTAATTATCTTGCGTCTGAACAATGGTAGTGTGTTAGCATTCAATCAATCAAGCTTACAAAAAGCGCCAATCACACCTCAGCCAGGGGCTCCTAGCAGTGATACCACGCAAACCACTCCACAAGCCTCCACAACAACGCCTTCCAAAGTCACCTCCAACCACCCAATTCTGATAACCTTGAAATCTCTAGACGGATCTTTATCACTATACCCCGACAAAAAAAAAATATATATATATATATATATATATATAATATATATATATATATATATATATATATATATATGATCTCTACGATCTATTCAGGGTGGCAACAGTTTTTTTTATCTGGGCCGACGAATGAGTATATATATATATATATATATATATATATATATATATATATATATATATATATATATATATATATATATATATATATATATATATATATATACGAGGTTCGCCACTTCCTTGGTAACAGCGGCGTCAAACATGCAATATTTTCATTACCGTCTCACTAATTAAGGTTGGCTGTCCGGGCGAGAGAACCCACCTCTGGGCTCATTCTTCATTTCATTGTCCGAATCTGCAGTAAAAACTTGGGCTTTGGCTTGAGTGACAGTGACGGATGGCTCTGAGAAGGAGAGATGGAGTGAGGGAGGCTGGCTGGGGGGGGGGGGAGCTTAAGGAGGATGGAGAAGAAGAGAACCTTCCTACAGGGAGGATATAGACAAAGAGGAAGACAACGCGGCAAGATTGAGGAGGAGGAGGAGAAGGATAGTGACAATAAAAATAGTAAAAAGAAAATGGGAGCCGAGGTGTGGGGAGTAACACAAGAAAAATATATGAAATGCTTCAACATTGATTTTATAAGATGGTACATTTGTTCATGTGCCCGTTTTTGTGGGTGTGTAAATGTTTCCACTGTTCTGTGAGTGTAAATTTGTTCATACTTCCACTTCGTGTGAGTAAATTTGGTTATTTGTGCACTTACGATGATTTTTTTTTGTGTGTGTGTGAGATTTTGTAGCTTATTATCTGGGGACGAAGATGTATAGGTGTATTTTATTAATATTGCGATTGTTTGTGTCATCTATAAGTCTATGTATGTATGGACGCTTCTAAGTCATATATCTAATCATGTATACATTTTTGCAAATCTAATTATATGCCCATTTTTGCAGGTCTGGTCATATGTACATTTTACACATGTGTTCATACATACTTGCTGTAGATATGTATCTGCACGTAAGGATTCTCATTGGCACACAATCGCAGATTTAAGTACCTGTACCGTATCATATCTTGCCTAAGGTACATATACACAAATATGTTCAAGAGGAGACATTTTGACAAGCCTTTGTATATGTTTAAATGTTTAAATGGCTTGTTTAAATGTCCACTGTCATAGGCTTATGTGTGCAGGTTTAATTGATAACACGCCTTCACAGGCTTGTATATAGGCTTGTTTAAAAGCCCACAGCTTCAGAGGCTGGCTCAAATGCACACTTTTGCAGGCTTGTGTGTTTGTTTACGCTTGAGTACAAGTCCAGACTCTCCTGGACAAGCTGAAGACTGCCCTGTGAGGACCTGGGGAAGGGAGAGCATGTAAGGAGAGTGACTTGTAAGTGAGGGCGAACCTGGTGAGAGGAGAGGCGTGGGAGAGAGGGAAGTGTGAGAAAGAAGAGAGTCTTGGGAAAGGGTGAAAGTGGAGAAGGGGGTGTGTGAGAGAAGGTTGGATAATAATGACGGAGGGAAGAGGAGTTTGAGAGAGAAAATGAGAGGCATGGAAGAGCGCCAGGTTGGAAGGGGCGCAGAAGAGGGAGAGAGAGTTAAAAGAGGTGAAAGTAGCTTGACAGTAGCCCAGGGAGGGGGGGGAGTTGCGGGGCTGGAGAAACAGGGACAGTGTCACCACAGTAGGCAAGTGTCCGCTAAACTTTGCACCATATAGATCATTGGTTCGAAAAACTTTCACATTCGGTATCATCCCACAAGCAAACGGTTTCACTGGATAAAATTTACCCTATTACTAGCTATCGCGACCAACGCCTACAACAGGTTGTGGGGACATGAGCTCGTCTGTTTTACTTCCAGTAACAGCTCAATCTTTGGCTCAGTCTCCGGTAGGGCTACACTACCCTTCGCCGGGTGGCACGCACAGTACTGTCCATAATGCACAGTACACAGGCACGTAGAAGGAATCACGAGAAGGTGCTCACGCTCGTCATTTTCTTGGATAAGGTCGATGAGCTTATTTAGTAGCTCATCGGGATGTGATTTAAGATCAGATTTGAAGGGATTTCGAATGAGTTGACTATTCAAGTCAGTGACGTCTGAGAATAGGTGATCCTGGATGAGGGGAGGGAGTGAGTAGGTAGCTAGTAGGAGCTGCAGTAGGTGAGTCAGTAGGAGGAGACATTTCTTCTATCACAGATGTGCCTAATTATTAAATATACATTTTCTTCGGTTGTCAATGGACAGGGGTTAGAGATGTGTTCTCCTACACACAGAGATGTTGTCCTGCACACAGAGATGCGCGCTATTGAGCACTCAACCACAGAAGATGATCGTCGTGTACTCACAAGTGAGTGGGTGAGTGACCTCATAAAGCAAAGCTCTTTGTGAAAAATAATTAAGATGAATCTAAGATTCTCAGGAGAAAGCTGCCGTGGCCACACCTGCAGGACAGAACTGCCGTGGCTACACCAGCAGGAGAGCGCGCGCACGTGTCAGAACGCCGTGGCAGGAAGACAGGCACTCTTGAACGTGTCATAACAATAAGGCAGTAAGGGGGAGGGAGAGGCTCCTGCCCGTGTCAGCTCGCCATGACAAGGAGAAAGGCACGTCTGGTGCGTGTCGCTTTAAGGCATAGCTGTAAGCATGTCACTCCTTTCCGCGTATCATATTTATGGGCGTCAAGGAAAATACTTACAACTTAACAGTGTTGTTTAGCAGAAGAACAAAATAAATCTTCGACGAATCTACTTGATTCTCTAGACGGTCTGTTGTGTTAGCACTGAGGAAACTGGAAGCCTGTGTGTAGTCTGTCCCACAAGACGTCAAGCAGCAGCGTGTACTCGCGGTAGGTTCTTAACCCTTGAACTGCGCCACGACGCGCATTGTAAGGTAAGTTTCCAAGGAATTCCTACGTATCCCGTGACGGCCTTGTCATGTTNTGACGTTGGGAAACCTTAGGAGGCCGGGCTGGCTAAAACACCTTATTTTGCTAACAGAGACTGTATATAGCGGCCACTATGTATAAGGAACGTCAGTATAGCTCCTATTTTACATACGAATCACTCGATCCTGGATATAACGTCCACTTGGGACATCCGGACCTGGATATAACGTCCACTTGGGACACCCGGACCTGGATATAACGTCCACTTGGGACACCCGGACCTGGATATAACGTCCACTTGGGACACCCGGACCTGGATATAACGTCCACTTGGGACACCCGGACCTGGATAAAACGTCCACTTGGGACACCCGGACCTGGATTAAACGTCCACTTGGGACACCCGGACCTGGATAAAACGTCCACTTGGGACACCCGGACCTGGATATAACGTCCACTTGGGACACCTGGACCTGGATATAACGTCCATTTGGGACACCCGGACCTGGATAAAACGTCCACTTGGGACACCCGACCTGGATATAACGTCCACTTGGGACACCTGGACCTGGATATAACGTCCATTTGGGACACCCGGACCTGGATATAACGTCCACTTGGGACACCCGGACCTGGATAAAACGTCCACTTGGGACACCCGGACCTGGATATAACGTCCATTTGGGACACCCGGACCTGGATATAACGTCCATTTGGGACACCCGGACCTGGGTAGAGCATCGACGACCAAACGGACAGCCGGATACCACGAGTTATCCGGATAACAACAGAGATATATCTGTCTTGCCCTCATTACCACAGCCGCCCCCCACCTCTCCCTACACCTGCTGGTGTGTTTAGGTCCACCTGTTTACTCTCACACCTGCCTCTCCTCCTCATGCACAGCTGGATAAGTCTTCACCCACACATACCTGTGCACGGTCACCCACACTTGCCTGAGCACCGTCATCCACACCTGCCTGAGCACCGTCATCCACACCTGCCAAAGCATCGTCACCCACACCTGCATTCCTCAATATATACAATAATATATTGTATACACTGGGTTATGATCCAGTGTATATAATATATTATTATATACACTACGTCCTAACTTTGTTGATAAATGGAACAACTAATGCCCTGTATAAATATATTGTTTAAGTGGCCATATATATTTGTATACACTTTATCTGTGTGTGTACTAAGTGTCCTTAGGTACGGCCGAGTATTAAATGTTTCAAGGGGGGTATTGTTATACACTTTGGGTGCCTTGTTAACCAGCTAACTGCTGGCAAGCGAGCAAGTGTGTATTCACTTAGTTGTATTCACTTAGTTGTATTCACTTAGTTGTATTTTACGGGGGTTGAGCTTTGCTCTTTCGGCCCGCCTCTCAACTGTCAATCAACTGTTTACTAACTACACTAACTACTTTTTTTTTTCCCCACACCACACACACACACACACACACACCAGGAAGCAGCCCGTGACAGCTGACTAACTCCCAGGTACCTATTTACTGCTAGGTAACAGGGCATTCAGGGTGAAAGAAACTTTGCCCATTTGTTTCTGCCGGGTGCGGGAATCGAACCCGCGCCACAGAATTACAAGTCCTGCGCGCAATCCACCAGGCTACCACGGCCCCCTATGTGTGTGTGTGTGTGTGTGTGTGTGTGTGTGTGTGTGTGTGTGTGTGTGTGTGTGTGACAGTCATGATTCAGGGCAGCCATCCCGGTGGCTGTTTGCAGTAGGAGTTTATTGAATTATTACTATGGTTTCTTAGCCTTATATATAATGAACATCTAAGCATGTTTTAGTACAGTAAGTACTATATAAATGTGATATTTAAGCGTTGTTAAGTGTGCCCCGAGAGAAAGTATGAAGTCATTCAGAGTGCCAATACCGATGAAAGTCATTTGCAATGTTGAATGCAACAACACAGCTGATCTTGGATTCATCCTGTGACTGAGATATAAATGTCTCAAGAATTGTGTAAGTAACTGGAAGCAGTGTCCCTGGCCTGCACTTACAAACCTGCACTGAACAAACTATTATTTTGTTGTGTGTACTGGAACTACGTGTGCCTTCTTCCACAAGGAGGGCCGAATGCCCGAGCTAGGTACAGCAAGAAGCGAAGCCAGTAGATCCACTCAACTGCATAATAATCATGGGCTGACCTTATCCAGTCCCGCCACTGACCTATGTACAGTATCTTAAGAAGAGGGTGAACGTCACCTGTTGAATAACCGCTTCAGACAACTTTGACTTATCGCTTGGGTCAAGATGTGGAGGTTGTTCATGATGGGGGAGCTGTGCCTCGGAAGCAAAATGGTTTGCCAGTAAGGTAGGCTGTTACTGATTACCGGTTGGGACAGTACCGTCTTCCTGGCTTAGTGGAGGGATTTCCCAGTCAAATACAATATATTATATATATATATATATATATATATATATATATATATATATATATATATATATATATATATTTATGCAAACAAGCCTGAATTGTCCCAGGACAATTCAGTGCTTGTTTGCATTTGTGTTCCTCACGTGTTGCCCCAAAAATGAGGTGATTTGATAAAATGCTATGCCCAAGATTACCATCCGAGTGCCGGCGGGGAAGTGGTTCATATAGCCTCGGCTATCACTTCCTTATGTCCGGTCGTGATGGTCAAGTGGTTTAAAGCGTCCCTGTACATACCAGTTGCGTTGCTCCTGGGAGTATGGGTTCGAGTCACTTCTGGGGTGTGAGTTTTCAGATATATATATTTATATATATATATAT
>WNGS01004511.1:21988195-22006263 GCA_020271785.1 Procambarus virginalis | reverse complement strand
ATGTTTTGTATCTCCCGAATGATATAATACACGGGAGGAACGGGCATTACTTATTGGATCATCCAGATGATTGCATACTGGTTGAGTGTTGTGGATGAGGCAGACAAGGGCGTCCCTGATGCTGGGAGAGGACGAGGGAGAAGCTGGCATCACCCTTGGTGTTTGTGTTTGTGTGTGTGGCTCCCAGCTGCTGAGGTGGTGGTGTGTGTGGCTCCCAGCTGCTGAGGTGGTGGTGTGTGTGGCTCCCAGCTGCTGAGGTGGTGGTATGTGTGGCTCCCAGCTGCTGAGGTGGTGTGGTTATACTGGTAAGCAACACGTGATTACGTAAGCTTGGTGACGTGCACACGTATTGAGGTGCACACGTGCACTATATATATACCTCCCATCAATTTCATGCTTACTGATAAGAATCAACAGATGAGACATACCTTAAAGATGATAAATGAGGCTTATTAGCAATTATCGCGTTGGTTGGTTAACAAATGAACGCATTCTATTTCATTATTATGTATATTATTAAATTTGCAAACAATTATCATTGGACTCTTAACTGCGCAAGTTTGTAATTAGACACCAACTAATTATAAAGCAAATGGGCCACTAAGAGAAAGAAAGGGGGGATGGGATTTGTTTATATCGCTGCCTTAATTAACTATTCTCCCCCCCTGATTATCCAGCAAAAACCACCACTTCAGTATATGGAGTCAGAGTCTCCTCCGTTGGATCCTGCTGGAGAAATCTCTCGATGACTGTTTATGCAGTGAGATTTTGTGTCCAAGAATGAAGTAAGGAGTTTTGGGTGCCTTGGTGTGCATACTCACCTAGTTGTTTTGCGGGGGTGTTAAGCTCTGGTTCTTTCGTCCCGCCTCTCAACTGACAATCAACTAATGTACAGGTTCCTGAGCCTATTGGGCTCTATCATATCAACACTTGAAGCTGTGTATGGAGTCAGCCTCCACCACATCACTGCCTAATGCATTCCATTGTCCACTACTCTTAAGACTGAAAAAGTTCTTTCTAACGTCCCTGTTGTGTGTGTGTGTGTGTGTGTGTGTGTGTGTGTGTGTGTGTGTGTGTGTGTGTGTGTGTGTGTGTGTACAACTAGGTAAGTGTCACGGGCAGGCTGTGTCACGGGCAAGCTGTGTCACGGGCAGGCTGTGTCACAGGCAGGCTGTGTCACAGGCAGGCTGTGTCGCGGGCAGGCTGTGTCGCGGGCAGGCTGTGTCGCGGGCAGGCTGTGTCGCGTGCAGGCTGTGTCACGGGCAAGCTGTGAATAATAGGTATAAGCAGCAATGATTTTTTTGCGCTGTTGAGTTTCAGGCAAATGAATGTGTTAGCGTGCGTTGATAGCGAGACGCTGTGAGGTCTTTGCCCCTGACAGGATATAACAGCCCTGAACATTAATACTTGACTACTAATCAGAACGCGGAAGACCAGTTCTGGGCGTGTAATGTGAAAACTTCCCCCCCCCCCCCGGTAGCTACGTCGAGTGAAACTTCTCGGGAAGGCGTAAAGTTCAAAGCGGACTTGTGGGTCACAGAGGACAGCGTGAAGCAGTAAGATAGAGATTGTACACGTTTCTATTGCTACTTCCATTGATCTTGCTTCTACTGCTAGTTGTTGTTGTTAAGATTCGCTACCTGGAACAAGAAGTTCCAAGTAGCATGGGCTATGGTGAGCCCGTAGTGGATGTTACTGCTAGTTACTGTTGCTACCTACTCCCCCCATCCTCAGTATTCCTAGACCCCCATTACACACACCAACACACACACACACACACGTACACCACACACACACACACACACCACACACACACACACACACACACACACACACACACACACACACACACACACACACACCCAACACACACACATACATACATACACACACACACACACACCACACCACACACACACACACACACACACCCACACACACCACCACACACACACACACATACATACATACACCACACACACACACACACACACACACCACACACACACACACACACACACACACACACACACACACACACACACACACACACATTTCGCATTGAACAGCGAAGAAAGCAAATCAAGCTTCGCGTCCCTTCGCCATACGTGAAGGGAAGGTTGCTTTGTTTTGATGACGCAAGATGGATAGTTGAATGTGCTCATTAAGCCTCTCTTCTGACTGAAGGTGATGAATGAGACAAATTACCACACAGAGGCCTCGATGATCGTGGCCTCTGAGTGTGTAGGCTGGGCATGGCGACCCCCTGTGCACGTGTGTAGGCTGGCATGACGACCCCTGTGCACGTGTGTGCCCTGGGCATGGCGACCCCTGTGCACGTGTGTGCCCTGGGCATGGCGACCCCTGTGCACGTGTGTGCCCTGGGCATGGCGACCCTGTGCACGTGTGTGCCCTGGGCATGGCGACCCCTGTGCACGTGTGTGCCCTGGGCATGGCGACCCCTGTGCACGTGTGTGCCCTGGGCATGGCGACCCCCGTGCACGTGTGTGCCCTGGGCATGGCGACCCCCTTGTATACACCTTCACTTCCAAAAAGAAGTCGAATCTTCCTGGGACAGAGGGGATACCTTACCTTGAGGTACTTCCGGGGCTTAGCGTCCCCGCGGCCCGGTCATCGACCAGGGGGAAAGGGGTGGGAGGATATACACTCTTGCGGAACACATCCACACGCTTCTTGGGAGGAATGAAGTTTATCTAAAGTGAAAATAACATTAATTGGTCATTATTCCCCCCTTTTGGGATTCTGTGTGCTCATCAAATTTTCCAATTTGGTCAAGAACCAGTGGCCGTATTTGGTTCAGGAGCGGTAGGGGTCTGCTGCCATCCCTACCTTCCCTCCAAAATATACTTTAATGCTCGTAAAAGTACTTGAAGGAAATTAATACATTTTAGAGGGCAAAAATAATACATGCACGGAGGCCAGTAATATATATTGCCAAGAAAATATTGAGGCTGTATCATGGGATCGAACTCGCGTCCCTGGATTTCCCTGATAAATCACGTTGTTGGGATTTCATTGGTCATGATGCTGTTGTGATTTATATAGTTGAACAGAATTTAATAGTTGTGATTGTAATTTTTTTTTTTCAATTTGAGTGGAAATGATTTCCAATTTTCGGAAAAGTAAGGTAATTATCAGGAGAAAGCGCTAAGCCAGTAAACATAAAACACACACACACACACACACACACACACACACACACCACACACACACACACACACACACACACACACACACACACACACACACACACACGTATTCACAAGAAAATTGTAGGCTACCCCCAAAAGACGCTGACACGTCATATCTTGACCTACAAAAGCAAGACTTTTCATTATCGGGTATAATTCACATCGTAATTCCCGATAACAACGAGACTCACGACTCCGCGACAACTCCCTCACGTCATCAGCGGGCGTCCTTCAGAGTCCCTGTCATCACAAGTTATTAATCTCATCCGAATACCTAATTATTCGGTATCCGCGATATTCGCTTTTTATTTTTAACTGGATAATCGTCTCTGTTGTGGAGAAATCTAAGGTAAGTACCGTGGCTAGTATTCGTCAGGTATTTACACAATTGTTTACAAAACCTGTACATCCTTGCTTGATCATAGCGGCTTTGCTTGTATTAAACAATTTATGACGGTGAAAACTTCACAAATCATGGTTATTATTGTAATAAATAATCTCTTAGCGCTTCGTAGTAGTCCAAAAACTGTTTAAATATACGCCGTTATAATTAAGGAAAGATGTACAGGTTTCGTAAGGGCTGCTTGCCCAAGCTGTGATACTTAAATGGGACTGTTACATTCGTTTCGCGTTACACCCTCTTAACTCCTTTTTTTCTAACCCTTTCAACCCGTAATTTTTTTTACAAAGGTAGCACAGTATGGTCTGCTCAGGACCCAAGTTGACCTGGAACCAGGTTCACGAAAGCACTTACGAACCTGTACATCTTTTCTCAATCTTTGGCGGCTTTGTTTCCAATTATTAAACAGTTAATGAGCTCCGAAGCACCAGGAGGCTGTTTATAACAATAACAACAGTTGAATGGGAAGTTTTCATGCTTGTAAACTGTTTAATAAATGTAACCAAAGCCGTCAAAGATTGAGGAAAGATGTACACGTTTGTAAATGCTTGCGTAAGTGCTTTCGTGAATCTGGCAGGAGGCTTGGACAGGATCCCCGTGAATCACTGTAAGATCAGAATTCACAGAACTGATCAGTATATTTTTGAGCAGTTTAAGATCGAGTCGATTGATTATTTTAAATTTGTTTCTAATATGTCTGTAAATCAGTTATGTTTGAATATCAAACTCGGAAATGAGCCAAGATCACCAGTGTTTGTTGGTTAATAGTTGACCACTATCGTTCTCTCTCTCGCTCCCTCTCTTTCTCATTCTCGCTCTCTCCCTCGCTCCCCCTCTCCAATCTCTTTCTGTCGTTCTCTCTCTCTTTCCCTCCCCCTCTCTCTCTCCCTCTATGGTCATCGAGAGGCTCCAGATGACGCTCACACAACAGAGGACACCCTCCAACTCTCCTCGCTACCTGTACTGGCTTAGTATTTATGGAAGCATTGAAATCACCGTCTCTTCTTATGGCAGTAATTAAATATGATTAAGAGCCACGATATCGGGGATTTAGGAGAGGTCTTTTATTGAGCCTCGCTGACACGTCGTGTATTTGCCAACGGTGAGTTCGTATTATATATATATATATATATATATATATATATATATATATATATATATATATATATATATATATATATATATATATATATATATATATATATATATACCAGGAGCATTATTATATATATTCTACATAGGTTTCATAATGACTCTCTTTATGTTATATCTTAATTATGGTTCTAAACCTAAGGATTATTCGTGTAAGCCGTTTGAGAAAGAGTAGAGCATGATTTTCTTATCGTGATGGTTATCGGACGATATCTCAATGTTGATCTCTGTAATTACCATTGTCCTCCATGCTGCGTATATCATACAGCATTTCAGGGTAATTAGCATAGTAAACTTTTACCGGAGACTGTCTCGGTTAATGGCTCAATTTTATCCATTTAATTTTTTTTATATATTTTTTTTACTTGAGAGAAAAAATGGGTGATGTACATAAGTAATATGAAAGAATATGTTTTAAATAGGATAATAACGAAGACAGTATTAAAAATGTATGAAAATGCTCTAGGTAATACTGGAAGGAATATATGTTAATACCGGGAGGAATATATATTAATAATGACAGGTGTATATATATATATATATATATATATAATATATATATATGTTAAATATAGAGTTGGTTCCAGGAGTTATTCTACTCCCTCCCTAGCCTAGCTAGGGGGCCCAGCCAGGCTTTACTTGTGATAACTTGTGGAACAGCCTGATGCTGCTCGGAGCGACCCGAAGGCCTACATCTCCACTACAACTTGTTTGGCTCGGCACTTCTTTGCAGGAACTTGTTTAATTGCTTCTTGCTGAGTCTACCTTTGTTCCGGCAATATTTCGTGTGCTTGCTGGGAAAGTATTGAGCTGCCGTGGACCTCTGATGTTGATACTGCGCTCTTTTTAAATATGTTTATCTCTACTCCTTATTGGGCTTATTTTGCATTTCCTTCCGTACCGTTATTCGGTCCAAGATGTTCTTATTGAACTGTGTAAATTTGGGACCTGACCTTCCAGTATCTTGTACCTTTCCCCGTCTACTTTCCAGAGAGTACATTTAGAGAGCTTTGAGACGGTCCCAATAATTTAAATGTTTCATCGTGTCTATGCGTGCCGTATATGTTCTCTATATTCCCTCTGTTTCAGAAATCTCACCTACTCTGAATGGGGGAAGTGAGTACCGAGCAGTACTCAAGACAGGACAGCACCAGGCATTTAAATAATAGTATTTCTGCGGGATCCCTGAATTTGAATGTCCACATAATCCAACCTATCAATTTCCTGGCGAACGCTAAATGTCAGATCGTCAGATATCATAATTCCCAGATCTTTTACATGCTGTTTTCCTTCTCTGAGTAGAACTGATTGTGTCTTGGATCCTGCATTTCGTTTGAGTTCTTTATTTCTACCATACCTAAGTGCCTGGAACTTATCGTTTTTAAACAAGTTATTTTCCGTTGCCCCAAATGGAATATTTGATTGATATCGGCATGTGTAGTTTTCAGTCTTTCACAAAAGTAACTTTCATGCTGATTTTAGTTTCAGCGAAGGATGACACGAGCTGTGACGAGTATTTTTGTTTATGTCTGATATGGACGGGCTCACCATAGCCCGTGCTACTTGGAACTTTTTGTTCCAGGTAGCGAATCTACAACAACAACAACAACGTCTGATATGAGAATGAGAAAAGGTTGGAATATGTTAATGGTCGGAAAATAATAATAATGGAATCAATATATATATATATATATATATATATATATATTATATATATATATATATATATATATATATATATATATATATATATGTTAATGGTATGAATATGTTTATAATGGAGGCAAGATATGTAAATAATAGTAGGGAAATAATTTTATCTGGTCTAATGGAAAATAAGGATATAGCTTTTTACTGCAGTTTGTGTCACTAAAATTTGTTGTGGATGTGATACAATAATTATTTTACATTACAAAAAAAAGTAAATTTTGATACAAAAAATTGCTGTAAATGTCGGTGAGAGGAAGGCTATGTGGAGATTAATGTTGAGGAGAGGGTAGGTATGTAGGGGGGGATAATATTGTAGGGTAAAGAGAGGGTATGCATGGGTGGCGAGGGGCAAATGTTAAGTGAATTTAGTGAGATTGCGTGTGTGTGGGGGGGGCGGGACGGATGGGGGAATGGGGGAATGGGGGTGGGATAATGATTTAGATCAATATCTCGTAATATAACATTGACATTCAGACGCGTATCAGAAAATGCAAATTTTTAATAAAAATTTAACTAAAATATACAATCAAAATATAAAAATGCTACTTTTTTCGACAAATAATTATGAAAAAAACATTACAAATTGTAATATATAAAAAAACAGCGCTGATTATTAATTTCAATGGTCTTAACAGTACTGTAGCGCCTCTCTCTCCCTCTGACGGTACAACACACTCGCTGATTTTGTAAGAAAAGTGTTCGTTGTCTTCAGCGACGTGTTCACGATGTCTTAATGGCCCTCAAAACTGTACTGAGCGAATTTGTAGATGCTGGAGATAGTGATAAAGAGATTATCATCATGTTCTTATATTTTCCTTTTCTTTTTTTATTTGAATTGTGCAAGTTTGATTTTATTGCTAATGTTCTGCGTTTATTAAATCGAGTCAGACAGGTGTGTTAAATCTCTGAAAATATTCTCTTGCAGGTCCAAGCATTTTCTTTTCTTTTTTTTAGTTCAAGGCTTCAAACTCATACAAATTCCTTAGCGGTGTTTTTAGAATACGAGTAAATGAACATATCCACAAGGGCCGTGATGAGGGTTCGAACTTACGCCCGGGATGATCCCAGACGCTGCCGTAGTCGACTAGGCCACGACATGGTCAAAAGAATTGCAACCGGGAATTCCATTGACTTCACACCGATCCTGCAACCTCTCCCAAACACAAACCAGGGTTTTACACAATTCCCCCCATGCACTCAGGCTCTGCCAACAAGCTGTTCTACCACTTTCCCCTTCACTTCAATGCAAATAGAAATCACAATAGCATGATGCATCAAATGAACATACGAGTAAATTATCAAGAGAAAGCGCTAATCCAGCATGTCAATGTAGCACTTATGAACTTCGAGAATTGAACGCCGGCCTTGCAGGAAGCGAGAGCGTCGTTCTGCCTATACCAACCTGGTCATGTTAGTTTGCTGAAACTCTGAAACTTACGAATTTTGAACAATAAATCCAAGACTATCCCCAACTGACTCCACCCTCCCTCGTCCCAAAGACCGATAACGCAATAAACCTTCCAATGTTTATGAGACACAAAGGTAAGTCATGGGTTGATGGTCCGGTGGCCCGCGTTGTATTATGCATGGTGAGTATCTTTTATGTCGCTGTTGGTTCCCCGCCATGTTTCAGCCCACAACATGGCCCCCTCTGACACCACGAGGAAAGTCTGCTATTTTGTTCAGGTAAGTTATGGCATCTCCCGAAGCCATGTGAAGCGTGTTCATTATTTACCTGTTCAAGAGTACCGTCATAACTTTGATCTCCTGCAATCCTGATGTTGCATCTCTATTAGATTGTGAGTTGATAACCTGAGGAACTGAAAAAAAGAATCGGATGGTTGTGAAAAAGGGCTGTGTGGGCACACATATATATATATATATATATATATATATATATATATATATATATATATATATATATATATATTTATATACCATATATATATATGTATGTATATATATATATATATATATATATATATATATATATATATATATATATATATGCATATATATATATATATATATATATATATATATATATATATATATATATATATATATATATATATATATATATATGCCGTATATTCTTCATGCTACTTGAGGCTAGACGTGTCTGATTCAGTTGACAATATATATAGATTACAACTCTTTATAAGCTTAGTTGAACAAATTTAAATACAACTAATATTGCCTAATTTGTAATATTGTTGTGCTAATTAGTATCGTGTTTGTGATTTATGATTCCTGGATTAGATGAAACTATCTCACGTGTGGAGAAGGGTTTTAAGGAGAGGCTTAGTGCTCCCATCGTCCTCCAAGAGAAGAATCTTCAGAAATAGGTCATTTTCTATCCTCGAAGAACCAAATATTGAACTCACTGGGCAAGGAAAGGGAACTATCAGGAGAGAGCGCCAAGCCATTACGACTATATAGCACTGGGAAGGGCTTAGGATTTGGATTTGGGATGGGACAGGGGGAAAAGAATGGTGTCCAACCACTTGGACGGTTGGGGATTGAACGCCGACCTGCATGAAGCTTGATCACTCGGTCTACCGTCCTGCCCAAGTGGTGGATACTCACTGGACAAGCTTTCGGTAATTTTTTTGTTAAAGTCAAAGAAAGGAAAAACAAAACAAAATGGAGCTAGAGGATCACCTTGCTGGACACCTTCACTTGAGCTGATTTCGTGTTCGCCAAAAGGGAACTACGACTCGATGCATTATAGTATGATAGTATGAATGAGGGGAGAAAAGAAAACGGAAATATAAACAGTGAGGAGTACTGCACCTCTTTTGACCATGTTAAAGGTACTTTTTAAAGTCCAGTTTGATTACAGAGTTGCTGGCAATATATGCTCGTGCTGAATGAGCTTCACATTCTCTGCTTCACAACCTTGTTGAATATATATATGCCAATTATCACCCTGAAGTAGTGTCAGAAAATACATTTCCATTTGTTTAAAAATGCAAATAATTATTTTTTGTGTGTGTTCGATGCTGTAAAAATATGAATGGCAATAATTTATGACAATAGATAACACAAAATTTAAAGAGGGTGTTCATTCACGTACTTGGCTATGTCTAGTGACATCTACAAACTTAGATAATGATCTAAATTTCGAAATTTAACAAAAAATGGCTTGAAAAACTGCTCAATTCAGTGCAAGCCGAAATAAATTTGCACGAATATAAGACTCAATGGAAATTGTAGTTATAAATATATATATATTTTGGAGTAATGATGAAATGTTTATCTTACGGAGTAATGTAGAAGGGTTAACTTAATTGAGTCATGACTGAAACATCTACCATCAATGTTTCATTTCTGAAGCGTAAGCAAACACTGGAAGAATTTACGAAACGTCGCCACAAGCAACGCAATGAAACAAATCTTTAGCGACTTCGAAGACGTTCGAAGAGATGTCTACACACTGAAGTAATGATCTCAATGTCAGAAAGATCTTGGGATGCATTCCAAGAATTAAATATCTTAAAAAGTGTCTACTTCATTGTGAGAACTACTTCTACCACGCCACTATTTTATTGGGGGATTACGAGTGTGTAGAGAAGGTAAGGTGTGTCTAAGGGTGTGTACGAGTGAGTGTGGGTGTGGTAAGGCGTGTCTAGGGGTGTCTACGGGTGTCTAGAGGTGAGTAGGGTACGCGATATTTGTTCGGATATAACTTATTTCTTTCTCCCACTAATACTCCCATAATAAACCTATTCTCCCATAATAAACTGATACTCCTCTGGTGGGAGTATCAGTTAAATGTAGTTTATTTTAAGTCTTGACTAGAACCACAAAAGCTGTCCTCGTTCTGTATCAGCTGTAACGAATGAACACTGTCCAGCATCCATGTTCTTCCTTGAGCTCGACTATGGTAAATGGATCTCGTTCGCAGGTGAAGCAATAATGGCTAAAATATGACTTAACGTTTTCAGTGTATGTATAAACCTATTGATAAAAAGAGCTCACTGCGCAGAGCAGTTGCATGAGAAACGTTTTTTCAACTTTTCTCACTGCCAGTGTTCTTAATCGTTGTACGTTAAGCTGCGGCGTTATCTTTCCAGCTTGACCTGAAGATATGGTACAAATGTGACTTTTTTAAAAACGTGCTAAACACGTTCATCGAAGTTTTCAGGCGTGTGTGAGCCTAGAGATTACAGAGATTACAGGAGATAAGACAGGTTCTATACCATGTACAGCTAAAATAACTTTCGCATTGATACCTACATTCTTGAGATTTGTGCATCATTGATGTTAATTGGGTCTCTGGAGCGCAGGGCTGTAATTATTAGGTCAAAAGAGCAACTGTGAACTAGCACTATAACTGTGAAGCTGCACGCTCCAGGAATGCATGTTCGAGCCCTCAATGTACTGCCTCAATATTTACTCAGAGATACATAACCTTATGTGATATTTCATTGCGTACTTCAGACCTTTAACTGAGTTAAATAAAATAGCAATAAGTATTTTTACCATTAATGATTAAAATGCCAGAAAATCTTGCTTTGTATATTCATATTTCTCCCTATAATTTCTCAAGGACAATAACATGGTTCGAAATTCTGAGCTGTTTTACCTAAAATGATACACAACAATACTTCTGTTAATCTGTAATGTCAGTGATTGTAAATTATGTTGAACATCACCCAAATGACATAGCTCCAGTGGGTAATATTGTTGACATCATCTTAGCAGTTAAATTGCAAACAATGTTTCCTTGTCATCAGTCATAATTATTGAATATAAGTGCATAGATATGATGTGTATTTCTGATGTAGCAAATCTGGTTACATTTAAGAACGATGCATTTTCCTGAGGTAAACTTGGAAATGGAAATTAGAAAGGAATGCGCTAAACTTGTATGACATGTGTTGATAATGTTGATCCTATATTGATAACATTGATCCTACGTTAATTTGCGTCATACTATATTGGTAAAGTTCATCCTAAGGTATCGCAAATACTGGTGCTACAAAATCTGATTTAACAGGTCACACAGTTCGAATCGTATACTTTGTGTCAGTTCGAAACATAGGTCTCACAAGGCCTCTTAACTCTCTCTGATAAATCAAATTATAAGATTTACCGTGTTTAATATGGACACTATTGCTTACTTTATACTTGGTGATAAAGTAATTTAATTTATTTACCTAATTTGCATTCTCATTAGTTGAACTGAATTTGTTGTGTATGATGGTATGCAAAGTGCAGCTGCGAATGTCTTAAGAGGCAATCAAATTCTTATAAATTTATGAAGCTTTGAGCTGGAAAGCTTGTAAAAGATAGAAGAGTTCTTTGTTTGTAAAGCTTGTAAAATGTTAACCATTAATTTAGAAAGAGTTATTTTGTTTTGGGTAAGAGTTGTAAGATAGCATACTTAGTCTGCTGAATACCACTTAGGCTTCTTGAAATTCATTATGATATCGTATTCAGACACGAAACTAATCTGGTGTGAAATGCGATATGTGATGTAATCAGGAAATAAAGATGATGGAAAATAAAGATAATAAATCCATAAAATGGAAAGCTCTCTCTTGTACTTTTTTTTTTTCTTCCTTTTTTCTTCCGGGTGGTGTAGCTCACTGGTGGGTGTCCTTAGTGCACACAACCCACCCACACACACACACACCACACACACCACACACACACACACACAACACACACACACACACACACACACCACACACAACTTACAGTGACTACATATCAGGCATTATTGCAACTGGAGGACAGAAATTATAGTAGTAGTAATATATAACCCCACGAAAGGACAACCGACCCAGACAGGAATATGATAGAAACAACTTGGCCCCATCATATAATAGAGAGGAGCAGCTTCTGTGGCTAGCAGGAACGGATCCACGCTACTAATCATGAGAGACTCAATCATGGGAAGATATATTGGGGTAACAGAGACCCACATTGAGGCCCAGAACATTGGAGAGATAAGCTGCTGGATTTTGCAAAAGAAACTTCTAAAGGTAACACGTCAAGGAACCGACAAGAATGAGGAGGAGGGGATGACCCAGCCATGCTTGATCCTAATATTTACCCTAAATGAGTCGGATATAAGGGAAGTTAATTTTGAAGCCCCTTTAGGAATGAGTGGATCAAGTGTATTGAGCTTTGCGTACCTGGTTGATGTAGGAATTATCACCCCCAAAAAGAAACTGGGAACCAAAGGGCTGGCGTAACGAAAGGGGGAAAATAGACGGCGATGACTAAAATTCTATGGGAAGAAATTGGGACAAGAAACTCAGTACCAAGTCCGTAAAAGACATGATTGACTATGTCACCCAAAATGTAAGGAGGCTGTAACAGGTTTGTCCCAGCCCGACAGGAGCAAAAAAACAGAGAAGCAAAGGAAGAATCCGTGGTTTAATAGGGAATGTATGAAAGCAAAGGAGCTGCACAAAAGGGCATGGGGGAACGTTCGTAATAATAGAACACACGAAAGTAGAGAGAGATACCAGAGAACCAGGAAAGAGGATGTCAGTGTGAGAAGAGAAGCTGAGAAAGTATGAAAATGATAATAGCTAATAAAGCCAAGACCGAAATTCCATAGTCTACACAGTCACATCAGGAGGAAGACCATAGTGAAGGAACAGGTGATTTAACTTAGGGTGGGCGAGGACAGGTACATGGAATGGACAAAGAGGTGTGTGAAGAACCCACAAAAGGTTCCGGAGTCTTTACAAATAGAACAGCGGAGAAAAGTCACTGCGTTAGGAGAGGTGGCAGCACACCAGGTGACCTTGGAAAGGTTCACTAATTACAGGAGATGAGGGCAAGAAGCACTATTGAAAGCGGATGTGAGAAAAGCTGTGGCCGAAGGAAATCACCAGGGCGTATGCAAGAGTGTGCGGAGCACTTTGCTTGCCACTCTCATAGTGTATAGTTATGTTCCACTGGAAACGGGAGACCTACCAGAAATTGGGAATGCTTTAATGTAGTACAATATACAACACGGGTGACAGACAAGAGGCACTGCTACAGGCCAGTGTCCTTACTTGCTATACCATGATAATAATAATATAATATAAATAAAATAATATAATAATAAAATTCAAATAACTAATTGGAAACAATTTTTGAAAATAAAGAAAATCAATCGGCCTATTAGACAAATCGGCCTTGCATAGTAGGCGAGACGTGCGTTTCTGGATACTAGGTAAGACATATTATATCGATATAGGTAAAGATATATATATATATATATATATATATATATAATAGGGATATAATTGATATATATATATATAGAGATAATATATACAATAATATAATATATAATAATAATATGTCGTACCTAGTAGCCAGAACGCACTTCTAGGCTTATTATGCAAGGCTCGATTTGTTTCTAATTAGGACGAGGTGGATTTTCGCGGAATTTTCAATAAAGTGTTTCCAATTCGTGTATATTGAATGAAGGGAGTATGATATTAGTATGATAATTATATTTGTATTATCATTATACAATTTAAGGGACACTGGCCTGTAGTTTCAGTGCCTATTGTCTTGTTCACCCCTTTTTGTATATTGGTAATCTACATTAGCATTATTCCATATTTTTGGTAAGTCTCCCGTCCAGTGACTTACTATTTACTATGGAGAGTGGCAAGCAAAGTGCTCATGCACAATCTTTCAATACGCATGGTGAGATTCCGTCCGGCCCCAACAGCCTTGTCTCACTCCAGCTGAATAGGTGCCTTCTTGACCTCATCTCCTGTAAATTTTGACCTTTCAAGTACCTGGTGGTTGCTGCAACATTCCTAGACGTGACTTCTCCCCTGTTATATTGTAAAGACTTCCTGCGAACTTTTTGTTGAGTTCTTCACACACCTCTTGTCATTCTCTATGTACCTGTCCTCGCTCACACTAAGTTTCATCACTGTTCCTTCACCTGTTGTCTTCCTCCTGATGTGACGTTGTAGTAGCTAGGGGTTCAGTCTTGGCTTTATAGCTATATCATTTTCATACATTTCTCAGCTTGTCTTCTCACACTAACATACTCGTTCCGGTTCTCTGGTCTCTCTCTCTACTTTCTAGTGTTCTATTATTACGGAAGTTCCACCATGCCCTTTTGTTCAGCAACTTTGCTTTCATACACATTCCCTATTAAAACACGGTTTCTTCCTTTGCTTATCTGTTTTTTCTTCGGGCTGGGACAACCTGCTTACCGCCTCCTGAATTTTTGGGATGACATAGTCCATCATGTCCTTGTAGGCTTTTGGTACTGAGTTCTGTGTCCAATGTATATCCATAGGAATTTAGTCATCTCCTTCATTCGTTTCGGCCTGTTCGGTTATGCCAGCCTTTTGTTTCCCAGGTCTTTTTGGGGGTGATAATTCCTAGTCAACCAGGTACTCAAAGCTCATAACACTATGATCACTCATTCTAAAGGGGCTTCGCTTCCAACTTAACTTCCCTTATATCCGCTCATTTAGGGTAAATTATTAGATCCAGCAAGAGATGGTTATCCCTCTATAATTCTTGCTGGTCCCTTGACGTGTTGATTAGAAAGTTTCTTTGTTTGCCACATCCAAGCAGCTTAGCTCTCCATGTGTTTGGGCCTCCATGTGGGTCTCTGTTCCCCAATCTATCTTCCCATGGTTAAAATCTCTCATGATTTAGTAGCTGGATCCGTTCCTGCTAGACACTGAAGAAGCTCTCTCTCTATTATATTGATGGTGGCCAATTTGTTTCTATCATTTTCCTGACTGGGTAGCTGTCATCGGTGGGGGTTGTTATATATGACTACTACTATAAGGTTTTGTTCCCCAATTGCTACACTATTAGTGCCCGTGATTATGGAGTCACTGTAGCCTGTGTGGGTCGTGTGTGTGTGTGTGGATGTGGTGTGTGTGTGTGTGTGTTGTGTGTGTGTGTGTGGGTTGTGCGTGTGTGTGTGTCACTAAGGACACACCACCAGTGAGCTACACCACCAGAGTACCAAGAGAGCTTTCCATTTTATGGATTTATTATTTATTTTCATCATCTTTATTTCCTGATTACATCACACTTATCGACATTCACACCAATATTAGGTTCGTGTCTGAATAGCGATATCATAATGATTCAAGAAGCCTAAGTGGTATTCAGCAGACAAGTATGCTTTCTACAACTCGTACCCAAAACAAATAACTATTTCAAATGTAATGGTAACAGGTTTTTACACGCTTTACCAAACAAAATAACTCTTCGATATTTTAAAGCTTTCCAGCTCAAAGCTTCATAAATTTATAAGAATTTGATTGCCTCTTAAGACATTCGCAGCTGCACTTTGCAGACCATCATCCACAAACAAATTCAGTTCAAACTATGAGAGGCAAATTATAAAATTTAAATTAAATTACTTTATCACCAAGTATAAAGTAAGCAATAGTGTCCATATTAAACACGGTAAATCTTATAATTTGATTTATCAGAGAGAGTTAAGAGGCCTTGTGAGACCTATGTCGCAACTGAAAAACAAAGTATACGAGTCGAATGTGTGCCTGTAATCAATTTTGTTAAACCAGGATTTGCTATACCGTAGGATGAACGTTACCAATATAGTATGAACGCAAATAACGTAGGATCAATGTTATCAATATAGGATCAACATTATCAACACATGTCATACAAGTTTAGCGCATTCCTATTCTAATTTCCATTTCCAAGTTTACCTCATGAAAAAAAATGATCGTTCTTAAATGTATACCAGATTTGTCTCACATTTCAGAATATATGCACATCATATATATTGCAACTATATTACAATAATTATGATGATGACAAGGAAACATTGTTTGCAATTTAACTGCTAAGATGATGTCAACAATATTACCCACTGGAGCTATGTCATTGGGTGATGTTCAACATAATTTACATCACGGACATTACAGATTAACAGAAGTATTGTTGTGTATCATTTTAGGTAAAACAGCTCAGAATTTCGAACCATGTTATTTCCTTGAAAAATATAGGCAGAAAATATGAATATACAAAGCAAGATTTTCTGGCATTGTAATACATTAATGGTAAAATACTATTGAATTGTATTTATCATTTAAAGGTCTGAAGTACGCAATGAAATATCACAACAATAAGGTTATGTATCTCTGAGTAAAATTGAGGCCGACCTGAGGGAGCGAACATGCATTCCTGGACGCGTGCAGCTTCCATTTATAGTGCTTGGCATAGTTCACATTGCTCTTTTTGACCTAATATTACAGCCTCTGCGCTCCAGAGACCCTTAAATCAATGATGCACAAATCTCAAGATGTTAGGATCAATGCCGAAAGTATTTTAGTGTTACATGGTATAGCACCTGCTTAATCTCCGTGTAACTCTCTGTAATCTCAGGCTTCACACACGCCTGAAAACTTCATGAACGTGTTTAGCACCGTTTTTAAAAAAGTCACATTTGTACCATATTTCAGGTCAAAGGCGGAAAGATAACGCGCAGCTACGGACAACGATTAAGAACACTGGACAGTGAGAAATTTTGATGATGAAAACCGTTTTCCATGCAATCGACCCCGCCGCGTGAGCTCTTTTTACATCACTGGTTTATAACATACACCGAAAACGTTAAGTCATATTTTAGCCATTATTGCTTTACCTGCGAACGAGATCCATTTACCATAGTCGAGCTCAAGTGAAGAACATGGATAGGACAGTGTTCCATTCGTTACAGCTGATACCAGAACGGGACAGCTTTGTTGGTTCTAGTCAAGACTTAAAATAAACTACATTAAACTGATACTCCCACCAGAGGAGTATCAGTTGTTATAGGAGAATAGGTTTATTATGGGAGTATCAGTGGGAGAAAGAGAATAATTATATCCGAACAAAATATCGCGTACCCTACTCACCTCTAGACACCCTTAGACACCCCTAGACACGCCTTACCACACCCACACTCACTCGTAGACACCCTTAGACACACCTTACCTTCTCTACACTCGTTAATCCCCCAAATAAAATTAGTGTCGTGGTAGAAGTAGTTCTCACAATGAAGGAGACCTTTTTAAGATATTTTATCTTGGAATGCATCCCAAGATCTTTCTGACATTGAGATCATTACTTCAGTGTGTAGACATCTCTTCGAACGTCTTCGAAGTCGCTAAAGATTTGTTTCACTGCGTTGCTTGTGGCGACGTTCGTTAATTTTCGTGTTTGCTTACGCTTCAGAAATGAAACATTGATGGTAGATGTTTCAGTCATGACTCAATTAAGTTAACCCTTGTACATTACTCCGTTAAGATAAACCATTAATATTAACCCAAAATATATAATATTTATAAACTACAATTTCCATTGAGTATTATATTCGTGCAAATTTATTTCGGCTTGCACTGAATTGAGCAGTTTTTCAAGCCATTTTTTGTTAAATTTCGAAATTTAGATCATTATCTAAGTTTGTAGATGTCACTAGACATAGCCAAGTACGTGAATGAACACCCCTTCTTTTAAATTTTGGTTATTCTATTGCATAAAATATTGCCATCATATTTTTACAGCATCGAACACACACAAAAAATAAAATATTTGCATTTTTAAACAAAATGGCAAATTGTATTTTGCCATCCATT
>WNGS01004511.1:21964212-21988170 GCA_020271785.1 Procambarus virginalis | reverse complement strand
TTGTCAGTAGGGGGTATGCTCTGCTGTAGTCATTATACAGTGTCAGTAGGGGTATGCTCTGCTGTAGTCATTATACAAGGTCAATAGAGGTATGCTCTGCTTCTTACCGATAACAGACTACGGCTATGCTCTTTAGGTACAAATAATGATCATTGTGACGACCGAACCACACTCACCAGAAGATTAGGCGACGGACACGTTTCGGTCCACGACGACGTTTCGGTCTACGACGACGTTTCGGTCTACGTTTCGTTTCGACTTGATAATGGTCCACGACGGACCTGAAACGTTGTCGTTTCATCATTTCCTGATGTGTGGTGGTTGGTCAACACGACTTCAGCCCCGGTATTGTGACCCGTCGTCTGCGGATGGTAGCAGTATTTTGAGCAATATTCCAACTGAAAGAATGTTCCTTAATTTATCCAGGAACGTTCCTTAAGCAGCCAAGAACGCCCCGTAATCAACCAAGAACGCCCCGTAATCAACTAAGAACGCCCCGTAATCACCAAGAACGCCCGTAATCAACCATGAAAGCCCCGTAATCAACCAAGAACGCCCCGTAATCAACTAGAACGCCCCGTAATCAACCAAGAACGCCCCGTAATCAACCAAGAACGCCTCGTAATCAACCAAGAACGCCCCGTAATCAACTAAGAACGCCCCGTAATCAACCAAAAACGCCCCGTAATAAACAAGAACGCCCCGTAATCAACCATGAACGCCCCGTAATCAACCAAGAACGCCCGTAATCAACCATGACGCCCCGTAATCAACCAAGAACGCCCGCGTCGTAATCAACCAAGAACGCCCCGTAATCAACCAAGAACGCCCCGTAATCAACTAAGAACGCCCCGTAATCATCCAAGAACGCCCGTAATCAACCAAGAACGCCCCGTAATCAACAAGAACGCCCCGATAATCATCCAAGAACGCCCCGTAATCAACCAAGAACGCCCCGTAATCAACCAAGAACGCCCGTAATCAACCAAGAACGCCCCGTAATCATCCAAGAACGCCCCGTAATCATCCAAGAACGCCCCGTAATCAACCAAGAACGCCCCGTAATCAACAAAGAACGCCCCGTAATCAACCAAGAACGCCCCGTAATCATCCAAGAACGCCCCGTAATCAACCAAGAACGCCCCGTAATCAACCAAGAACGCCCCGTAATCACCAAGAACGCCCGTAATCAACCAAGAAGCCCCGTAAATTCACAGAACGCTCCGTAATCAACCAAGAACGCCCCGTAATCAACCAAGAAAGCCCCTAATCAACTAAGAACGCCCCGGAATCAACCAAGAACGCCCGTAATGACCAAGAACGCTAAGTAATCAACCAAGAACGCCCCGTAATCAACCAAGAACGCTAAGTAATCAACCAAGAACGCTAAGTAATCAACCAAGAACGCACCGTAATCAACCAAGAACGCCCCGTTAGCACCAAGAACGCCCCGTAATCAACCAAGAACGCCCCGTAATCAACCAAGAACGCCCCGTAATCAACCAGAACGCCCCGTAATCAACTAAGAACGCCCCGTAATCAACCAAGAAACGCCCCGTAACCATCAAGAACGTTCTCTAAGAACCCAAGAACGTTCAGTAGTCATCAAGACATGCTCTTTGAACATCGAAGAACGTTCAGTAATCAGAACGCTCCCCAACCGACCGGGCTGCCGTGCCTACATGGAACAATGCTCTGCATACACCAACAGCGTACCTGATCACGCTGTCAACCAGGAATCCTGATCAGAGATTACGCAGCGAGGGGTCGGTGATCTCAGTGGCTATATAGGCAGGTTATATAGTTCCTATAGCTCCCCAGAAATTCCAATTTATAGCTATTTCCCAGCAGAAGCAGTAAACATCAATCATATATAGCAACAATTAAGACACTGCTATGCTAACCTCATATCCCACCCCCCCCCCCCCATTCTCCCCATCAGTAGCATTGATGTGTGCTACTATCGAATCATTCAATACGGCATTTACAGCATTCTCTGGCATTTGCAGCATTCTCTGGCATTTGCAATATCGATGTTGCAGGAATTTTTCGGCGGTGGTTGATGCCTGGTGATTCATGCGGCGTCCAACAATCGGGTTGATGAGACCACCTAGCAAGAAGTCCGGTCATAAACCGGGCCGCTGGACCATTGATCCTGGGAACCACTTCAAGATAAAATCCCAATTGCAGTTAGTTGCGTCTCTCACACAAATATAGGAATGTTATTCTCTATACCAGGTCCTTCCCCAGCAGGGAGTAACCAGGAGCCAGATTCACGAAGCAGTTAAACAAGTACTTACGAACCTGTACATTTTTCCTCAATCTTTGACGGCTTTGGTTACATTTATTAAACAGTTTACAAAAATGAAAACTTCCCAATCAACTGTTGTTATTGTTATAAACAGCCTCCTGGTGCTTCGAAGCTCATTAACTGTTTAATAACTGTAAACAAAGCCGCCAAAGATTCAGGAAAGATGTACAGGTTCGTAAGTGCTTGCGTAACTGCTTCGTGAATCTGGCCCCTCAGGTCCTCCCCCTCCCACCCCCAGCAGGCAGGTGGCGTGTGAGAGACAGGTGTCAAGCGAACATGGAGCTGGCTGCCTCAACCACTCTTTAATAATACCTGTGTGACATTGACAACCAAATCCTGTTGTGCCTGTAAGCTGAGGGTCTGTGTATTCATTTATCATGGGCAAGTGAGTGTGTGTGTGTGTGTGTGTGTGTGTGTGTGTGTGTGGTGTGTGTGTGTGTGTGTGTGTGTGTGTGTGTGTGTGTGTGTGTGGTGTGGTGTGGTGTGGGGGGAAAAAAAATAGTAGTAGTAGAAACAGTTGATTGACAGTCGAGAGGCGGGCCGAAAGAGCAGAGCTCAACCCCCACAACACAACTAGGTGAATATACACACATACAAACAGAGTATGGCTGTTGTCGCCAGGGGTTCCAACCTGACTATATTGATGCCCGTGTAGGATATACAACTAATCTGAGATGCCGGTGAACGAGAGAATTATTATCGTTTTAACAATCGCAACAACAATGAGATTAAGAAGTGGAAAAGTCTTTGGCGAGGAGTTAGTCGTTGTCAAGGAAAAAGAGGAGAAGTGGAGTGTGTTAATAGAACACACTAATGAGGATATGAGTGGCCCAACTGATTATAAAAGAACTTTTGGATAAAGATTCTTGGATGGCATCAGGGGGTTAGTTCGTACTGTATTACGGTTGATATGTTGGGTGTTATTTATATGTGTAGGTTTAAGTGTGATATACATCTGTGTTGAGGGGAGCCGCTGGCTCCAGGCACCTGATAGGGACCAGTGGCGGCCTTTGGTCTGTGTGGTGGACTGTAGCGAGCGGCACAGTGCCACGGAAAAGTTATCTGTCTATGAGAGTTATGAAAAGGTGCCTTATGTAGGCCAGTTTGTGCGGACTTTATTAGGAGTCCGGCCCGTTGACATCCCACCCTGCACGACTAAGCTATTTGGGTGGTGGGAGAATGATGTCTGTCTAGGGGTGTGAGTCAGAGGGTGTGACTCACCGTTGCGGGTGGGTGTGACTCATCGTTGCGGGTGGGTGTGACTCACCGTTGCGGGTGGGTGTGACTCACCGTTGCGGGTGGGTGTGACTCACCGTTGCGGGTGGGTGTGACTCACCGTTGCGGGTGAGTGTGACTCACCGTTGCGGGTGAGTGTGACTCACCGTTGCGGATGGGTGTGACTCACCGTTGCGGATGGTGTGACTCACCGTTGCGGGTGGGTGTGACTCACCGTTGCGGGTGAGTGTGACTCACCGTTGCGGGTGAGTGTGACTCACCGTTACGGGTGGGTGTGACTCACCGTCGTTAGAGAGTGTAACTATCGTGTCTACAATTCAACTTTAATAATAAACATATTAACATGAAACAAATAAACCAGGACCTCACAGAAATAAGCTGGGAAGAACAGCAAGAAAGTACAAACCTGAACAAACGCCTGGAAAAAATAAGCTCAGCAGCACCAGAAATATGCTCAAACCACATACGTCTAAGACTACAGAGGAAGAGATGCTGACTTGAACGACAACGGCGTTCCCTCTATAGGCGAAGAAAACGAATCGCGGAACAACTAGAGAGTCAAACTCTATCTCAAGAACGGCGAAGTTTAGGAAGAGAAATAGAAACAAATGAACTCAAGCTACAAGAATCATACAAAATCCAAGAGAGAGACAAAGAGAGAGCAAAAGGCCATCAGTGAAATAGAGAGAACTCCGAAATGTTCTATGCAAAGTCAAGATAAAAACTACGTTTAGTATCGGGCCCCTGCGAAAGGGAGATAGAACTTTCACCGATGACAACAAAGAAATGAGCGAAATACTGAGGAATCAATGTGACTCTGTCTTCAGCGAGCCACTAAACACACTGAAGATTGATAATCCAAATGAATTTTCATGAATTTTCTTCCATATCGTTCACTCCAGTATATTGTTATTTTACTGTGTAGATTTGGGACCTGGCCCCCCAGTATTTTCCACGTGTACATTATTCAACATCAATCCCGCTAAGTATTTTGTATGCTGCTATCATATCTCTACGCTTCCTCATCTTTTCTAACGTCGTCATGTTCAGTTCCTTCAGTCGCTCTTCATATCTTATCCCTTGCAACTCCAAGATTAACCTCGTCGTAAATGTCTGAACCTTTTCCAGTTTTCTAATGTATTTCTTTAGGTGTAAATAATGTGTGTGTGTGTGTACTTTCCTAGTTGTACTCGCCTAGTTCTGCTTGCGAGGGTTGAGCTCTGGCTCTTTGGTTCCGATTCTCAACCGTCAATCAACTGATGTACAGGTTCCTGAGCCTATTGGGCTGAATCATATCTACACTTGAAACTGTGTATGGAGTCAGCCTCCACCACATCACTTCCTAACGCATTCCATTTGTCAACTACTCTGACACCGAAAATATTCTGTCTAATGTCTCTATGGCTCATTTGGGCACTCAACTTCCACCTGTGTTGCCTAGTGCAACACTTATCTTAAATAGTGCCTTTATCCACCCTATCAATTGCCCTGAGAATCTTGTATGTGGTGATCATGTCCCCCCCCCCTAACTCTTCTATCTCCCAGTGACGTGAGTTACTGTTCGCCTCTGTTCACCCAGCAGTAATTGAGCACCTGGTTGTTAACCGATTGGTGGATCTTGTTCCAGGGGGAAATTAGTCAGTAAGTCGAACCGTGAAGGGAAGGAAAAGCTCTGAGCTCGCTAGCAGGCGTCAGAAGACTTGACCTGTTAGCAGGCGTCAGAAGTCTTGACCTGTTAGCAGGCGTCAGAAGTCTTAACCTGTTAGCAGGCGTCAGAAGACTTGACCTGGTAGCAGGCGTCAGAAGTCTTAACCTGTTAGCAGGCGTCAGAAGTCTTAACCTGTTAGCAGGCGTCAGAAGTCTTAACCTGTTAGCAGGCGTCAGAAGACTTGACCTGTTAGCAGGCGTCAGAAGACTTAACCTGTTAGCAGGCGTCAGAAGTCTTAACCTGTTAGCAGGCGTCAGAAGACTTGACCTGTTAGCAGGCGTCAGAAGTCTTAACCTGTTAGCAGGCGTCAGAAGACTTGACCTGTTAGCAGGCGTCAGAAGTCTTAACCTGTTAGCAGGCGTCAGAAGACTTGACCTGTTAGCAGGCGTCAGAAGACTTGACCTGTTAGCAGGCGTCAGAAGTCTTAACCTGTTAGCAGGCGTCAGAAGTCTTAACCTGTTAGCAGGCGTCAGAAGACTTGACCTGTTAGCAGGCGTCAGAAGACTTGACCTGTTAGCAGGCATCAGAAGTCTTAACCTGTTAGCAGGCGTCAGAAGACTTGACCTGTTAGCAGGCGTCAGAAGACTTAGCCGTCAGAACAGAAACAGACGGCTTCTGTTTCCGTACTGACGGCTAAGTAATTTATTTGTATAAAGAAAAGAAAAGTAGAATTTCCAACCAGTTGGGCTGGACGGTAGAGTGACGGTCTCGCTTCGTGCAGGTCGGCGTTCAATCCTCGACTATCCAAGTGGTTGGGCACCATTCCTTCCCCCCGTCCCATCCTAAATCCTTATCCTTGATCCTCCTTCTCAGTGCTATATAGTCGTATTGGCTTGGCGCTCTCCCTTGATAATTCTCTCTCTCTCTCTCTCTCTCTCTCTCTCTCTCTCTCTCTCTCTCTCTCTCTCTCTCTCTCTCTCTCTCTCTCTCTCTCTCTCTCTCTCTCTCTCTCTCTCTCCTGTACTCACTTGTATAAAGAAAATAATAGTAGAATTCAGAAAACGGGCTTCACTATACACTGTGTACAGTGAAGCAAGCAGTATCTCCAGCACTGCGTCTAGTGAAGCAAACATTATCTCCAGCACTGCGTCTAGTGAAGCAAACATTATCTCCACCACTGCGTCTAGTAAAGCAAACATTATCTACACCACTGCGTCTAGTGAAGCAAACATTATCTCCATCACTGCGTCTAGTGAAGCAAACCTCACGCTCATCACCGCATGTTTTTGACTTGCTTCCTAATACAAAAATAATAACTTTAAACCGTCAAGATGTACGATGCAAGATACAATTAATTCACGTCAAGTCTAACACATAAAGTGTTACATACATATCCATATTTTATTATACACTTACCAGAAAATTAATTTTAAGGTGATATGACGCTTTATTATACATACACAATGTGTTATAGGAAAAAAAAAATGAGGGGGGAACTGAATAGTGATACACGTGATAAATACCAGAACAAAATAACTTTTTTAAAAATTATCACAAAAAGTGGTGTTCAAGCCACAAAGTGGGAGAGTTTGGTGTTGGTCGGCCGTCAACACTATGGCAAGTAACGGGAATGGACGATGATATGATGATCGTTGTTTGGTGGTGGTTATGGGGCGGTCTGGCTCAATCATCACCTGATAATGTAAACACTGGCTGCTTCATCAACACCACAGGTGGCTCGCTCAACGCCAGGTATTGTAAACCAGTGGTAACAGCCCTCTCATCAACGCTACAGGTGGCGTTACACTCAGTGACTTCGAGTGACTTCGAGTCTACTTCCTTCACGAAGGAGGAATGATGGGGGAGGGAGGGAGGGAGGGAATTATTAGGGGGGAAGTGCCAAGCCACTACGACTGTATAGCACTTGGGAAAGGGTCAGGTTTGTGTGTTCCGGCTGAAGTTTGACTTAGCAAGTGTATTCCCCAATGAGTTTGTGGTGTAGAATAGGCTTGATTCAACGACCGTTCTTGGTTATCTTCGGGCTAGATGGTGACGTTCACCATAGTCACCATTCCTGGACTAACCTAATCTACCCTCACCATTGTGTGTGTGTGTGTCTATACCGAGTATAGAGTCTATATTGAAAGGGAGATGTAGTTCTATAACCCCGCTTCATAGCTAATCCACCAGCGGCGTTTATATCTCCCGACGTTCCTGACATCTTTAATCTTGCTCTTGAAGCTGTGAAAGGAGTGACTTCCACTGTCTGGCTCAAGATGTTACCATTCTCACTGCCTACGAGCACTTCATTACATTTCTCTAGCTCTTCTGTAATTCCTTTGTCCCTTCGTTGTGTTGTACTTCACTTACTCACTTCGAATATTTCCTTTAGTATTACTGACGTTGTGATCATATCTCCTTTTGCACATCTCGCATTTTATTTTAATTTTTTTCAAAGGCGTGTACAGGAGTAGATAGCTTCTGACACCTGTTAATAGATCAAGAGCTTTGCCTACCCATAGCTCACAGTAAGTCTGACCCTGATTATTTTCCCTGAAATACGAACCGTCAATCAGTTTAACAACTAGGTCCCGAATTACTGCTGGGTGAACAGGGGCGAACAATTAAGGATCGGTGC
The DNA here is from genome assembly GCA_020271785.1 of Procambarus virginalis. NCBI lineage: Eukaryota > Metazoa > Arthropoda > Malacostraca > Decapoda > Cambaridae > Procambarus > Procambarus virginalis. The sequence goes on along the minus strand of WNGS01004511.1, from coordinate 21,980,337 downwards.
CCAGTCGACCCTCCCTGCCAAAGGATTCTATTGTCTTTAGACATAGTTCACTGAGCCTCTCTCTAATCACTGGTGCTTGTCTCGGGGTATGTCTTCGGAGTTTCTTAATGTTTTTCTTTTGTTTCACCAGTCGGGGGGGCTCCATACTGGTGCTGCATACTGTAGGACGGGCCAAGAGGCGAGGCATCGTCTACTGTTAAAGTCTACTCTTGCTAGTATTTCTCTACGTCATTTTTCGGTACTTTGTACACAATACCATGGTATGTAGCAAATTTTAATTCTATTAACCATCTATTTCAGCGTGTGTGTGTTTTGTCGTGAACGCTTTGGAGAGTGTGGCATCGTCTGAAAATATGTACATGTGTATGCGTGAAGGGTCGAGCATTTGCTCCTAAAGGCTTGTGCCTTTCTTGTAGACATGATTGTACGTGATTGTTAAGCATTTTTGTGTGTGTTCAACCTAACAGTATGTTGGCTATTGTTCACCGTCGTCTCTGCTAATTCTTCTTCTTTTCTCACTTTTATCTCCTTTTCCTCCCTATCCACTTACCCTTTCTATCCCCCTTTTTTTTTCAAGCAGTTTTCACTTCTTTTCCTTTTCTGTACCTCATCCCCTATTTCATGTCTCCTCCCATTTACCATTCCTCTCTTGGTTTCTCCTTCCCTCTTGCTCTTTATCTCCTCCCCACCCTTTCCTTCTCTCCCACTACCTCTCTTCTCTATCCCATTGATTGTGATTGGCTAAGACTCTTATTGGCCGTTAGGCAAAATAAATTATTAAATACTTAATTAAGTCGATAGTTTGACGGTAGCCAAATGTATTTAGCGCGTGTAGCTTCAAGAATGTAATTAAGAGTTGTTTATTGATCACTAAACAATGGCTTCTTGTCTCTTGAGTCTGTCTCTTTGTCTCGTGATGTACCAAGTTTAGTACACAGATCTGATAGTCAATTTCTAGACGAAGATGTGTGTGATGAGAAATGATGGGAGGTAGCAGATAGGTAATTTGCAGACAGTGTGTGTGTGTGTGTTTATTTACTGTTTGTATTTACTATTTTGTATCTGCAGAATCGAGCTATTAGCTGTTGGACCCCGCGTGTCTAACCAATTTATTTTTCCTCTTTTATGTCTACAACATATATTTCTTTTACACACGCACACGCACACCCTCCCCAGGAAGCAGCCCGTAGCAGCTGTCTAACTCCACGGTTCCTATTTACTGCTAGGTGAACAGGCGCACCAGGGTGAAAGAAAATCTGCTCATTTGTTTCTGGCTCGGCCGGGGACACGTACTCATCTATTTATGCTTGCGGGGGTTGAACTTTGGCTCTTTGGTCCCACCTCTCAACTGTCAATTAACTGGTGTACAGATTCCTGAGCCTACTGGCCTCTACCATATCTACATTTGAAACTGTGTATGGAGTCAGCCTCCACCACATCACTGCCTAATGCATTCCATCCGTTAACTACTCTGACACTGAAAAAGTTCTGTCTAACGTCCCTGTGGCTCATTTGGGTACTCAGTTTCCACCTGTGTCCCCTTGTTCTCGTACCACCAGTGTTGAATAGTTCGTCCTTGTCTACCCGGTCGATTCCTCTGAGGATTTTGTAGGTAGTGATCATGTCTCCCCTTACTCTTCTGTCTTCCAGTGACGTAAGGTGCATTTCCCGCAGCCTTTCCTCGTAACTCATGCCTCTTAGTTCTGGGACTAGTTTAGTGGCATACCTTTGAACTTTTTCCAGCTTCGTCTTGTACTTGACAAGGTACGGGCTCCATGCTGGGACAGCATACTCCAGGATTGGTCTAACATATGTGGTATACAAGATTCTGAATGATTCCTTACACAGGTTCCTGAAGGCTGTTCTGATGTTAGCCAGCCTCGAATATGCCGCAGACGTTATTCTTTTTATGTGGGCTTCAGGAGACAGGTTTGATGTGATATCAACTCCTAGATCTTTCTCTCTGTCCGTTTCATTAAGTACGTGATCTCCTATTCTGAATCCTGTGTCTGGCCTCCTACTTACCACCTCCTCCTTACTACCTCCTACCTACTTAAGGGAGCCGGTCGGCCGAGCGGACAGCACACTGGACTTGTGATCCTGTGGTCCTGGGTTCGATCCCAGGCGCCGGCGAGAAACAATGGGCAAAAGTTTCTTTCACCCTATGCCCTTGTTACCTAGCATTAAAAATAGGTACCTGGGTGTTAGTCAGCTGTCACGGGCTGCTTCCTGGGGGTGAAGGCCTGGTCGAGGACCGGGCCGCGGGGACACTAAAAGCCCCAAAATCATCTCAAGATAACCTCAAGAAGATACCACCGCCTAGTTTGTGTGTGTGTGTGTGTACTCACCTAGTTGTACTCACCTAGTTGTGCTTGCGGGGGTTGAGCTCTGGCTCTTTGGTCCCGCCTCTCAACCGTCAATCAACAGGTGTACAGTTTCCTGAGCCTAATGGGCTCTATCATAACTACACTTGAAACTGTGTATGGAGTCAGCCTCCACCACATCGCTTCCTAATGCATTCCATTTGTCAACCACTCTGACACTAAAAAAGCTCTTTCTAATATCTCTGTGGCTCATTTGGGCACTCAGCTTCCACCTGTGTCCCCTAGTGCGTGTGCCCCTTGTGTTAAACAGCCTGTCTTTATCAACCCTGTCGATTCCCCTGAGAATCTTGAATGTGGTGATCATGTCCCCCCTAACTCTTCTGTCTTCCAACGAAGTGAGGTTTAATTCCTGCAGTCGCTCCTCGTAGCTCATACCTCTCAGCTCGGGTACTAGTCTGGTGGCAAACCTTTGAACCTTTTCCAGTTTAGTCTTATGCTTGACTAGATAGGGACTCCATGCTGGAGCCGCATACTCCAGGATTGGTCTGACATATGTGGTATATAATGTTCTGAAAGATTCCTTACACAAGTTTCTAAAGGCCGTTCTTATGTTAGCCAACCTGGCATATGCTGCTGATGTTATCCTCTTGATATGAGCTTCAGGGGACAGGTCTGGCGTGATATCAACCCCCAGGTCTTTCTCTCTCTCTGACTCTTGAAGTATTTCATCTCCCAAATGATACCTTGTATCTGGTCTCCTGCTTCCTACCCCTATCTTCATTACATTACATTTGCTTGGGTTAAACTCTAACAGCCATTTGTTCGACCATTCCTGCAGCTTGTCCAGGTCTTCTTGAAGTCTCAAGCTGTCCTCCTCTGTCTTAATCCTTCTCATAATTTTGGCGTCGTCAGCAAACATTGAGAGGAATGAGTCTATACCCTCTGGGAGATCATTTACGTATATCAGAAACAGGATAGGTCCAAGTACAGAGCCCTGTGGGACTCCACTGGTGACTTCACGCCAGTCTGAGGTCTCACCCCTCACTGTAACTCTCTGCTTCCTATTGCTTAGGTACTCCCTTATCCACTGGAGCGCCCTACCTGTTACTCCTGCCTGTTTCTCCAGCTTATGCATCAACCTTTTATGGGGTACTGTGTCAAAGGCTTTCCGACAGTCCAAAAAAATGCAGTCCGCCCACCCTTCTCTTTCTTGCTTAATTCTTGTCACCTGATCGTAGAATTCTATCAAGCCTGTAAGGCAAGATTTACCCTCCCTGAACCCATGTTGATGGGTTGTCACGAAGTCTCTTCTCTCCAGATGTGTTACTAGGTTTTTTCTCACAATCTTCTCCATCACCTTGCATGGTATACAAGTTAAGGACACTGGCCTGTAGTTCAGTGCCTCTTGTCTGTCACCCTTTTTGTATATTGGTACTACATTAGCAGTCTTCCATATTTCTGGTAGGTCCCCCGTTTCCAGTGACTTACTATACACTATGGAGAGTGGTAAGCAAAGTGCTCCTGCACACTCTTTCAATACCCATGGCGAGATTCCATCCGGCCCAACAGCTTTTCTCACATCCAGCTCCAATAGGTGCTTTTTGACCTCATCTCTTGTAATTTCGAACCTATCCAAGGTCACCTGGTTTGCTGCCACCTCTCCCAGCGCCGTGATATCTCCCTGTTCTATTGTAAAGACCTCCTGGAACCTTTTGTTGAGTTCTTCACACACCTCTTTGTCATTCTCTGTGTACCTGTCCTCGCCCACCCTAAGTTTAATCACCTGTTCCTTCACTGTTGTCTTCCTCCTGATGTGACTGTGTAGTAGCTTTGGTTCAGTCTTGGCTTTGTTAGCTATATCATTTTCATACCTTTTCTCAGCTGCTCTTCTCACACTGACATACTCGTTCCTGGTTCTCTGGTATCTCTCTCTACTTTCTGGTGTTCTGTTATTACGGAAGTTCCTCCATGCCCTTTTGTTCAGCTCCTTTGCTTTCATACATTCCCTATTAAACCACGGATTCTTCCTTTGCTTCTCTGTTTTTTCCTGTTGGGCTGGGACAAACCTGCTTACAGCCTCCTGACATTTTTGGGTGACATAGTCCATCATGTCTTGTACGGACTTGGTTCCGAGTTCTGTGTCCCAATGTATATCCCATAGGAATTTATTCATCTCCTCATAGTTTCCCTTTCTGTACGCCAGCCCTTTGGTTCCCAGTTCTTTTTTGGGGGTGATAATTCCTAGCTCAACCAGGTACTCAAAGCTCAATACACTATGATCACTCATTCCCAAGGGGGCTTCCAACTTAACTTCCCTTATATCCGACTCATTTAGGGTAAATATCAAATCAAGCAAGGCTGGTTCATCCCCTCCTCTCATTCTTGTCGGTCCCTTGACGTGTTGACTTAGAAAGTTTCTTGTTGCCACATCCAGCAGCTTAGCTCTCCATGTGTCTGGGCCTCCGTGTGGGTCTCTGTTCCCCCAATCTATCTTCCCATGGTTGAAGTCTCCCATGATTAGAAGTCTGGATCCGTTCCTGCTAGCCACAGAAGCTGCTCTCTCTATTATATTGATGGTGGCCATGTTGTTTCTATCATATTCCTGTCTGGGTCTTCTGTCATTCGGTGGGGGGTTATATATGACTACTATTATAATTTTCTGTCCTCCAGTTGCAATGGTGCCTGATATGTAGTCCCTGAAACCTTCACAGTTCTGAATTACCATCTCTTCGAAACTCCAACCTTCTCTTAGTAGCAAAGCCACACCACCTCCTCCTCTCCCTTCTCTCTCTTTCCTCACTACATAGTAGCCCTGTGGAAACACTGCATTTGTTATGATTTTCGTTAGCTTTGTTTCTGTGAGTGCTATTATGTCTGGGTTTTCTTCTAGTGCCCACTCTCCAAGTTCACTAGTTTTATTTGTAATCCCATGTATGTGTGTGTGTGTGTGTGTGTGTGTGTGTGTGTGTGTGTGTATTTGTACTCGCCTAATTGTGCTTGCAAGAGAGTTAAGTTTCAACTATTAGGACCCGCTTCTAAACCGTCATTAAACTTATGGATTGCTGCTAACAGGGAAAAATACCTCCCACAGTTTCTCCTACACTCATATCTATATTGAAATGTTTGTCCGAGATTGGAGGCCAGAAGCGTGGGACTAACCTTCACCCATCTTTCACTCTGATTCCTGTGTGGTACGTACCTAACATGTACGGGTTGTAGTTAGCATAAATGAAATGAAAGCCACTTGACATAGTGCCAAAGTTGACCCCACCTCGATGAGGAATCTTCAAATATATTAACTAAATTCAGATTTTTCCAACTATAATGTAAAATATTTTGCACTGATGTCTGCAAAACTTTAAAAAATATAATTATCGTACATTGTCAAGGTGCCAGACATAGTGACACAGGCCGAGAGACAGGGAGACAAAGATAAACAGAAACAGAGGAACAGAAATATAGACAGAGAGAAGGGACTAGGAACTATCTGGAGAAAGCGCCAAGCCATTACGGCTATATAACACTTGGAAGGGGGTCAGGATAAGGATTTGGGATGGGACGGGGAGGAAGAAATGGTGCCCAACCACTTGGACGGTCGGGGATTGAACGCCGACCTGCATGAAGCGAGACAGTCGCTCTACCGTCCAGTCCAAGTGGTTGGGCACCATTTCTTCCGCCCGTCCCATCCCAAATCCTTGTCCATCTGTACTTTGCTCACATGATATGAGCAAAGCACTCTTTAAAAAACGTACGAACGTAATCAGTTGTGGGTCACATGCAAACTGTTTTATATTCATTAATATAAAATTCTCCACCATTGCTGCACCAAAAATCATCTGTGTACAATCGTATTCCACTGGTAAACTATCAACAGCACTTGCCCACAATCATATCTCACTGCTTAACCATCAACAGCACTTGCCCACAATCATATATCACTGCTAAACCATCAACACCACTTGCCCCACAATCATATATCACCGCTAAACCATCAACACCACTTGCCCCACAATCATATATCACTGCTAAACCATTAACACCACTTTCCCACAATCATATATCACTGCTAAACCATCAACAGCACTTTCCCACAATCATATATCACTGCTAAACCATCAACAGCACTTTCCCACAATCATATATCACTGCTAAACCATCAACAGCACTTTCCCACAATCATATATCACTGCTAAACCATCAACAGCACTTCCCACAATCATATATCACTGCTAAACCATCAACAGCACTTGCCCACAATCATATATCACTGCTAAACCATCAACACCACTTACCCACAATCATATATCACTGCTAAACCATCAACACCACTTGCCCACAATCATATATCACTGCTAAACCATCAACACCACTTGCCTCACATTCATATATCACTGCTAAACCATCAACATCACTTGCCCCACAATCATATATCACTGGTACACCACGACGCGCACCAATTAACAGACACCGATGATGTCTCGAAGCCAAAACAATAAAATAAATTAAAAAATAAAACACCTTGTAGCATTATCCAGATATTCAAGAAGACTGAACTAGTTTAAAAACGTTATTTGCCGCGTGTAGTGACCACCCCGCACAGCCATGGGCCAACAGCATCAGCACCTCCGGCGCTCTCCTTGTATCAGTCTGTTTTATGGCTGTCGTTTCATCTCGCTTCTGTCATAAACAAGAGGCCGGGCGCACAATTGCCTTGATAACTAACCCCCTCGACCACAATTTTCGGCTTAACCACACTCGCAGACAACAGCAATTTTTGAGAATGTCCGCAACATGCTAACAGGAGTAGTCGTAATTTCTCCCCCAACACACTCGGGAATTATCAATTAAAGCACTTTATGGTCATTGCCAGTGCTATAATCACAGTTTGCAGGCCCAACCACCCGTACTGACAATTATATGGACCTGTAATCAATATTGGCAAAGAAGAGTGACCTGTGACTAGCGTTTGTGACGCATGTTAGTATTTGCGAATATGATGGATTTGACATATTTAGTGTGGCAATGCGTTTTCGTGCGGCGTTACTGGCGACGGAAATTAACGCGTTCATCTAACGATGTTGGGATTATATAATCCGCGTTCTGTTTTATTTGGTTGCTGAATTATTTTGTGTTTTGTTCACAGTCCTATTTAGCGGTGGTTATCTAGTCTCAGGCCTCCTTAGCAGTGATAAATTACAGTTTCTCCTAGAGTGATTACACAATTACAGCTCTGCAGTAACTCTGCAATAGCAACAGTATCAAATAGCTACGAAGGCGGCAACAGTAGAGGAAGAATTATCGTTAGTTGCAGCAGCATTAACAGTAGCAACAGCATTAAGGAAGAGGGAACAACAGGAATCAACTGGACCTGCAACATCAACAGCAAATTAAGAAAATTAACATTGTCTACATCAACGAACCAGTTATAATTATAGTAACAGTAAAGTCAACAGTAATGCATTAACAGTGCCGTTATCATCAACGGTGCCTAAAACATCAATTTGATCTTTAAATGAACATCAATTATCAGTTTTGGGCAATAGGTGCATTTTTTTTCTGGTTGTCAAGTTCTGTTGAAAAGGTAAGTTTACGTTTATTGATGACTGTTATACAAGGAGAACCTTTTATCAAAGCCATTAACTACCCCTTTCATCCCCCCTCCCCCATCAATCTCCCACAATAATCACCCCACCCCCATCACCACTGCCACCCACGTCAATAACAATCAACAGCCCACCACCACCACCCACACTCACTATTCTCTCCCTAAATCACCCATAATCACCACCCACAGCATCTACAATCATCACCCCCAGCACCCACAATCACCACCCCAGCACCCACAATCACCACCCACAATCAACAGCCCACCATCACCCACAATCACCTCCAACAGCACCTACAATCATCACCCCATGGAGGTTGTAAGACCTGGATTGGCTTCAGTGTCGTTCTGTGGATTCAGTGGAATTCTCAGGTTGTATAACTAACTGAATGTCATGTCGTGGTCCAGGAGGGGGGGTGTAAGGTGCGCGGCTTGGGAGTACCCAGGTCAAGGGTTCGAGTCCTCTGCATTGCTAAATTTTGTTTTTTCGTTGATGTAAAGGTCTGTGTGATTTGTTTGGTGTAATTGTTATGTATTTTGATATTAATTACATTGCTCGTCTACTTCATAACATTTGCTCCCCCCCCCCCTTCCCTACCTCACTAACACCACCACTACCACTATTGCTACCACCACTACCACTGTTGCTACCACCACTACCACTGTTGCTACCACCACTACCACTATTGCTACCACCACTACCACTGTTGCTACCACCACTACCACTGTTGCTACCACCACTACCACTGTTGCTACCACCACTACCACTGTTGCTACCACCACTACCACTGTTGCTACCACCACTACCACTGTTGCTACCACCACTACCACTGTTGCTACCACCACTACCACTGTTGCTACCACCACTACCACTGTTGCTACCACCACTACCACTGTTGCTACCACCACTACCACTGTTGCTACCACCACTACCACTATTGCTACCACCACTACCACTGTTGCTACCACCACTACCACTGTTGCTATCCCACTACCACTATTGCTACCACCACTACCACTGTTGCTACCACCACTACCACTGTTGCTACCACCACTACCACTGTTGCTACCACCACTACCACTGTTGCTACCACCACTACCACTGTTGCTACCACCACTACCACTGTTGCTACCACCACTACCACTGTTGCTACCACCACTACCACTGTTGCTACCACCACTACCACTATTGCTACCACCACTACCACTGTTGCTACCACCACTACCACTGTTGCTATCCCACTACCACTATTGCTACCACCACTACCACTGTTGCTACCACCACTACCACTGTTGCTACCACCACTACCACTGTTGCTACCACCACTACCACTGTTGCTACCACCACTACCACTGTTGCTACCACCACTACCACTGTTGCTACCACCACTACCACTGTTGCTACCACCACTACCACTATTGCTACCACCACTACCACTGTTGCTACCACCACTACCACTGTTGCTACCACCACTACTACTATTGCTACCACCACTGCCACCATTACTACAACTACTACCACCATTACTACAACTACAACCACAACCACTTCCACCATTAGTACAACCACTATCACTAAGTGTTGTTACATAAGGTTAGAAATGGAACTGAACCAGCCCATCCTCTAAATAATGAAAGCACTTTAAATAACTATTTGGTGGAAAGTACCAATATGTCGTGATGGACTACCAGAAAGTACCAATATGTCGTGATGGACCACCAGAAAGTACCAATATGTCGTGATAGACCACCAAAAAGTACCAATATGTCGTGATAGACCACCAGAAAGTACCAATATGTCGTGATGGACCACCAGAAAGTACCAATATGTCGTGATAGACCACCAGAAAGTACCAATATGTCGTGATGGACCACCAGAAAGTACCAATATGTCGTGATAGACCACCAGAAAGTACCAATATGTCGTGATGGACCACCAGAAAGTACCAATATGTCGTGATAGACCACCAGAAAGTACCAATATGTCGTGATAGACCACCAGAAAGTACCAATATGTCGTGATGGACCACCAGAAAGTACCAATATGTCGTGATAGACAACCAGAAAGTACCAATATGTCGTGATGGACCACCAGAAAGTACCAATATGTCGTGATAGACCACCAGAAAGTACTAATATGTCGTGGTGGACCACCACAAAGTAGACTTCAGTATTATTGAATTTGTACAAACAGTAAAGTTGAATATTTGTTAATAAAACCTAACCACCGTAGGCCTAATAGACACTACCCTGGGCGTAGTATAGTACACATATATGTGATATACCAGGCCTAGGAATATGTAAGTTTGGAATTTAGCTTAATGTAGTTTTTAGGGCCCCATAAAAAAAAATCGTATAAAAAGTGGCTTACTGACTCCATTACCATATTTCCTAACGTAATCTGACCGAAAGTATTGGTACTTTCCACGCGGGCGCTTTCCCACGGACAGTATTGGTACTTTCGATCACATAGTTACTAGAGGTACTGTCGTTTCAGGAGGACAACTTGGAGTGTAAGCTTGGCTGCCTATACATATATATGCTGCCTATAACTATAGCCTCAGTATAGTAACCAGACTCCTGTTAATTCCTGACTGTTGCTTCCGGTCTGCACTGGAACTGTCAAACTCCACCACCACGACCACCACAACCACGACCACGACCACCACAACGAGCACCACGACCACCGCCACCAGAGGCCGGGTGAGGGACGTGTCTCATGTATTGCCATTCTGGGCGCATCGTCACAGCGGGCTGGTCGCTCGTAACAATAAAACACAGACGCCGCTCTATGATATAGTCACACATCATGGGAGGCCAGCAGCAGCACCCCTGGAGACACTAGAGGCCAGCAGCTGCGCCCCTGGAGACACTAGAGGCCAGCAGCAGCACCCCTGGAGACACTAGAGGCCAGCAGCAGCGTCCCTGGAGACACTAGAGGCCAGCAGCAGCACCCCTGGAGACACTAGAGGCCAGCACCAGCGTCCCTGGAGACACTAGAGGCCAGCAGCAGCACCCCTGGAGACACTAGAGGCCAGCACCAGCGTCCCTGGAGACACTAGAGGCCAGCAGCAGCACCCCTGGAGACACTAGAGGCCAGCAGCAGCACCCCTGGAGACACTAGAGGCCAGCAGCAGCACCCCTGGAGATACTAGAGGCCAGCAGCAGCGTCCCTGGAGACACTAGAGGCCAGCAGCAGCACCCCTGGAGACACTAGAGGCCAGCAGCAGCACCCCTGGAGACACTAGAGGCCAGAAGCTGCGCCCCTGGAGACACTAGAGGCCAGCAGCAGCGTCCCTGGAGACACTAGAGGCCAGCAGCAGCGTCCCTGGAGACACTAGAGGCCAGCAGCAGCGTCCCTGGAGACACTAGAGGCCAGCAGCAGCGTCCCTGGAGACACTAGAGGCCAGCAGCAGCGTCCCTGGAGACACTAGAGGCCAGCAGCAGCACCCCTGGAGACACTAGAGGCCAGCAGCAGCGTCCCTGGAGACACTAGAGGCCAGCAGCAGCACCCCTGGAGACACTAGAGGCCAGCACCAGCGTCCCTGGAGACACTAGAGGCCAGCAGCAGCACCCCTGGAGACACTAGAGGCCAGCAGCAGCGTCCCTGGAGACACTAGAGGCCAGCAGCAGCACCCCTGGAGACACTAGAGGCCAGAAGCTGCGCCCCTGGAGACACTAGAGGCCAGCAGCAGCGTCCCTGGAGACACTAGAGGCCAGCAGCAGCGTCCCTGGAGACACTAGAGGCCAGCAGCAGCGTCCCTGGAGACACTAGAGGCCAGTAGCAGCACCCCTGGAGACACTAGAGGCCAGCAGCAGCACCCCTGGAGAAACTAGAGGCCAGAAGCTGCGCCCCTGGAGACACTAGAGGCCAGCAGCAGCGTCCCTGGAGGCACTAGAGGCCAGCAGCAGCGTCCCTGGAGACACTAGAGGCCAGCAGCAGCGTCCCTGGAGACACTAGAGGCCAGCAGCAGCGTCCCTGGAGACACTGGAGGCCAGCAGCAGCGTCCCTGGAGACACTAGAGGCCAGCAGCAGCACCCCTGGAGACACTAGAGGCCAGCACCAGCGTCCCTGGAGACACTAGAGGCCAGCAGCAGCACCCCTGGAGACACTAGAGGCCAGCACCAGCGTCCCTGGAGACACTAGAGGCCAGCAGCAGCACCCCTGGAGACACTAGAGGCCAGCAGCAGCGTCCCTGGAGACACTAGAGGCCAGCAGCAGCACCCCTGGAGACACTAGAGGCCAGCAGCAGCACCCCTGGAGACACTAGAGGCCAGCAGCAGCGTCCCTGGAGACACTAGAGGCCAGCAGCAGCACCCCTGGAGACACTAGAGGCCAGCAGCAGCACCCCTGGAGATACTAGAGGCCAGCAGCAGCGTCCCTGGAGATACTAAAGGCCAGCAGCAGCGTCCTGGAGACACTAGAGGCCAGCAGCAGTACTCCTGGAGACAATAGAGGCCAGCAGCAGCACACCTGGAGACACTAGAGGCCAGCAGAAGCGCCCCTGGAGACATTAGAGGCCAGCAGCAGCGCCCCTGGAGACATTAGAGGCCAGCAGCAGCGCCCCTGGAGACACTAGAGGCCAGCACCAGCGCCCCTGGAGACATTAGAGGCCAGCAGCAGCGCCCCTGGAGACACTAGAGGCCAGCACCAGCGCCCCTGGGGACACTAGAGGCCAGCACCAGCGCCCCTGGGGACACTAGAGGCCAGCACCAGCGCCCCTGGAGACACTAGAGGCCAGCACCAGCGCCCCTGGGGACACTAGAGGCCAGCACCAGCACCCCTGGGGACACTAGAGGCCAGCACCAGCGCCCCTGGGGACACTAGAGGCCAGCACCAGCGCCCCTGGGGACACTAGAGGCCAGCACCAGCGCCCCTGGGGACACTAGAGGCCAGCCAGAGTCAGAGAGCAAGATGAAGCCTAGATCCGGAAAGACAAGGAAAGTCGATGCTGAAACAAGAAGAAGGAAATGGCAGACAGGAGGCTGGAGAAAGTGCGAAACAAAAGCTTGGAGAATGAGGGAGAGAGAGAGAGAGAGAGAGAGAGAGAGAGACTGCCTGAAGGTTGTGTTGCATTTGTCCGTCATTATGTCTGTTCATGACCTTGCTATTGATGACATTGATGATCGCTTGGATGTCATAAATTTGATGATACGATCATTAAGACCCTCATAGCAGTGTGTGTAAGGTACAGGCCTCATTTACCGGTTATTGTCCCTCATCATCTTCGTGAACAGCATAGGTATGTTGCAGTCGAAGCCTTTCACAACATTATACATGTGAAGCGAGGCGCTCAACCGTGGTTCAGGCCGTAAAGAACTACGAACTAAAGCTTGGTCGTAAGACTGGCAAGATATACTTAAAGCACTTAGAGCACGTCTCGTATTTGCTCGACAGCAGCTGTTGCAAAATTCTCTTACGAGCACGTTCGATGGCCCCTCTAACTCCTGTAAACATGGACAACGTTCTTGCAGATCGAGGTTCCACATCCTGCCTCCAAGGATCCAAGGGCTTGGTGGCTGTTCCTTCCCCTCTATCATATCCCCCCTCCAAGACTCTGAACTCTGAACCCATAATTATATCTTTCCGTCTGGCGCAGACGAAAAGGCACAACCTAGAGACTAGACTAGAGGCACAACCTAGCTTGTTGGGCTTGAGGCGCCCCGAGGCCCCGAGGGTGTGGGACGAGGGGTTTGAATACCATTACATAAATGCAGCATCTGCCTCTGCCTCATCGCGCAAAAGGAGATTGATCTGGTATTAAAGTTTTATGACGCGTTACCTCAACCGATGGATATATAAAAATAAATGTATCAGCCTAACGGGGGCGGAGGGAGGAGGGATAGCGTGGGAGAGGAGAGAGAGAGAGAGAGAGAGAGAGAGAGAGAGAGAGGAAGAGATGGAAAATGGGGATTGGAATATAGAAAGGCATGGAAGAGAGGAGGAAGGTGAAATGAAAAAGGAAAAGAAAATGTTTTTTGTTGGTTTCTTGTCATCCACCACTACCCCCCACACCTCGCCACCCAACACTACGCCCACACCTGCCCATCTCCCCGTGCCCCAATGACCAGCGTCTATTGACGTAGTTGGCTTGAGCTGTACACAGGACCCGGAGGGCCAGTCAGTATGGCTTATGGACAAAAAGAAAAAAGTTCTGGCCGTAGGAGGGGGAGTCGAACCAAACTGTTCACTCTGACTTCACGCCACACGTGTGCTTGTCCTGCTCGACGACCCGGATTATGTTCCGTTTACTCATCATTTGTAAGATGAGTCTGCCCATGGGAATGAGGTAAGCAGGCATTGCCGAGTCGGCATATACCTATCGGCCCCCGGGGTGCCATCACTCAATGGTTACCTGAGGATACTTCCCTGTTACACCTGGAGTGCCAGGTCCCTACGCTTTGTGCTCGTTGGCGCACAGTGAAGTGAAGGCTGTTACAAACACCTATGAAAGTTACTGATTCTTCCATTGATATTCGTACGGTTAGCGATGAAGCGCATCATCAACATTCATCCTCTCCTGATGATCCTGAAGAAACGAGCACTCTGAGCTGCAGCAGAGTAATGATTCCTTCCATATAAGCAGGAAGCTCTGCTGGCAAGTTAAGTATATTTAGGATTAAAAGATGACCCTATCTGTTATCGAAGTCTCTAAATTAACGCACAGATAAATCAACACTAAGCTGAGACTATTTACCCCGAAGGTAGTGCAAAGATTCGCCGATCAATGCATTTTGCAGGAACTACAATCTGTTGTCAAAGATACAAGCCAAGCTAAACCAGTTTTGGGGAGTGGTCGCCTCACGTGAACAACTGCGATCCTCAGAGGAGACGATACAAAAATAAATAGCGAGCTAGCAAGTTGTAAAGGGTAAGAGAGTTGTAAGGACCCAGGTTGGAACCCCGACACCATGACCTGTAACTCCTAGCTCACCTGCCAAAGTTCATAAAGACAGAGTCGTACTGGTCCCTGTTCCCCAACAGGAATTGGGCACCTTGTTGTAAACCCACAAGGCAGGTTGTGTTCTAAGCAAAACTGGTAACGCTAGCCTTAAGAGGAGCTTTGAAAAGGAATGCTTTATTCCTGCTAACAGAAGTCAGATATTGTCTATTTTTGTATCCAGCTGCCTTAAATAATTCCCAATACAAACCAACCCACGCAGGTGATACACTTCATAAATGAGACCTAGCTAGTATAAACCCAAATATTCCTGCTGCGGTGCTCCCAAAGTGTTATGTTTTTATGTTTAATAATAGACGAGTCTGGTGTAAAAATTTGGCAAGAGAGAGAACAGGGGTATTTGTGACCTATTTAGCAAACCACCATATATTGTCTATTTTAGTTATTCATACAAGAGTTCCTACATTCTTGTGCAGCCACTAGTACGCGTAGCGTTTCGGGCAAGTCCTTAATCGTAATTTTCGCCGGAATACGACCCCGGCGAATCGTTTAACAACCAGGTACCCATTCACTGCTGGGTGTACAGAGGCTGCAGTTAAGGATTGGCGCCCGGTCAATCCTCCCCGGCCCAGGATACAAACCCAGGCCAAAACGCTTGCGAAACACCAGGGGACTTCGCCAAGGGTACTAAACGGGATATAGCATTTTTATATTGTGCTCAGACTCGCTTTACTGATTCCATTGCCGGGGAAAGCATGCTAGGTTTACTGTACATTGTGAGAGCACTACATTGCAGACGAGGAGTCACAGTAACGTGGCTGAAATATGTTGACCAAACGACACACTAGAAAGTGAAGGGACGACGACGTTTCGGTCCGTCCTGGACCATTCTCAAGTCGATTGACCACTACATTCTTGAGATGATGATTGACAAGAACATGAGAAAATAGGCTTCGCTAAGGGAGGAAGCCATATTTAACACAACGGGTAGCATTAGTAGTGTGCCCAGCAGCCTGCCTCTCCTTCGTTAAGCCGTCTTCTCTAGCTGTGAGCTCTCATATCACGACTCGCTCTAATAGGCACAATATAACAATGAAGAAAACACAGCATGAATTCACGACCAAAGATCACATTCACTCCCCCGAAAAATCTACCACTTACGGGCTATTCATGCCCGTGCCACCTCTAGGGTGGCTTAATCTTCATCATCATCAGCAGCAGCATGCAGGGTCAGAGGGTGTTTCTTTCTCTTAGGGTACACACAAGAGCAAAGTCTCCCTCTATAGAAACCATG
>WNGS01004511.1:21916712-21961712 GCA_020271785.1 Procambarus virginalis | reverse complement strand
GGTATCTGTTTTAATCACCTCGCTGGTCAGAATTAAGCAAAATTATCTTTTTTTTTCCAGCATAGTTAAGTAACTTAAAATTATAATGATATGAATATTATAATTGGTGTATTAAATATTTTTAACAATATAAATTTTGTTTTATTACGGAAGAAATTCTTCAATGCCATTTAGCATTTAATGATAATACAAAATATAAATGATACTTGATTAAAGATCAGAAGGCAAACAAATAATTTATCTAAACCTGTTCTCAGCATAAAAGACTACATGAAGTTCCTTGTGCAGAGGTTCATTAACTAAGACCTTTTGTTCAACTTGGTAAGTGAACATGGAGAACACACACACTTCAGTCGTCTCGAATCAGTATACAGTTAATGACGTATTATACCTAAAAGTATATTTTGGTAGCAATCTTTCTTGTAGGCATTATTGAGCACGTCAAAATGGGTGAGAGCAATGATTCTTTGATAAAACCATTCAAAAATAGGTGAACAAATCCACAAGAGCCGTGACGAGGATTCGAACCTACGTCCGAGATGATCCCAGACGGTGCCTTAATCGACTGAGCATGTAGCATGCAGTAGGTGAACAGCATTGCTGGCAACAAATCATCTTTGGGGTTTCTAAAAATTGACAATTATAAAAACCTTATTTCTTGCTTCTTTCTCTGCAAAATAAAAACGTCACTGTCTCAGGACATGTTTAGGACATGCCTTCCCCAAACTAGGCTGTAGTTGCGCCTTAGACACATATGGTGTGAAGAAAGCTCTTGTATGTTTCTCTGGAAACCTGTGGCCTGTATGCCACAGGTTTTTTCTGATCATATTGACACCATTACCTTAAACCCTCCATTGTCTACGAACATTTTGAACATCCAGCGCTAAAGTTTCAAATTCGTGTAGAAGGGTGATACACGATTGATTGATTGTTTCCGCCGGAGGCGGCTAGTTTATTGTGCACCCCATACTCATCCTGTGAGCGGTAGCGCAAAAGCATTACAGAGGGCACAAAAGGTCGGCCCTTACAGGGTACGGAGGATAAGGTGCCTATCTGAAGCTGATGTATAAATTTCAGCACGTGATAAGGGCTCCATATTGTTGGCAAAATAACGGCATGCGATATATGCATTGTGGTGGCTGTATACTGGAGAGGTAACGCCAGTACCGTTAAGAGCAGGTGGTGGGAGGTGGGCCACTTGCTTCGTGGCCGCCACCTCTGTGGGCCACTTTTTTCGTGGTTACAGCCCTTGTGGCCATCTTCTCTGTGGCCACCTCTGCTATGGCGAGTCTTCTTACTTCCCTGTAGTGATTTGCTCCTCGCTCTTGTTTCTCACGTTGTTTCCCTACCGTAGTCGCTCAAAATTCCAATAGACTGCACCCCATTCACTCTGGCCACATTTCTGTCAATCCACCGCGTCCAAACTCCTCCCCACCCATCCACTCAACTCCCCCCCCCCCACCACCCTCCATCCATCGCGACCCCCTCCCCATTCAAGTGCCACCAGGACCCAGTGTCATGTCACTTCATGTCACCCATTTGTCAGCAAGAGGCTGGCAATGGGGATGGTAGAAGGACCCCCCCCCCCATACCCTTTACCAACGCTGGCGTGGGACTCGATTCCTTTTGATGAATATTTTGATAACGATGAATTATAGCAATGAGTGAGTGGGCGTAATGGTTGTGGTGACCATAAAGGGAGAATTATGAGCTCTTTAGAGCATGTTGATTTGAATATATGGAAGTGTAAAGGCACTCTCAAGGGCCCCGAGGGAGCTCGACTTATCTGGTCATCCGACACGCGGCGCGTAATGGCCAAGCCAAGCAGCTGATGGCTGCTGGATGGCAGCGGGGAGGGGGGGAGGAGAACAGCAGAGTTCTGAGCTGGAGGAGAGAACAGCAGAGTTCTGAGCTGGGGGGGACAGCAGAGTTCTGAGCTGGAGGAGAGAACAGCAGAGTTCTGAGCGGGGGGGAAGAATAGCACAGTTCTGAGTGAAGAAATAAACACGTAACACAAGCTATGTTCTTTAGAAAGCGACAAATAAGGGAATTGGAGACCGATGCAAAAACCGGCAAAAAAAAGAGTAATATAAACAGAACAGAAAGGGGAAGAACTAGTTTTCCATCAGTATTTACGACTACGGGGAAGTGAGGTCTAGCTCTCGGTCCCCCGCCTCCCAGCTTGCTTAATCTATAAAGTATAGTGTAAGACATGACTATAGAGTATGAAAAAAAAGGTGGACATCCCACAAATGCATAGAATAATAGAGAGGTGAAGAGAGAGAGAGAGAGAGAGAGAGAGAAGAGAGAGAGAGAGAGAGAGAGAGAGAGAGAGAGAGAGAGAGAGAGAGAGAGAGAGAGAGAGAGAGAGAGAGAGGAGGCAAGAGGGCAGTGAGCGCGCTCAACACAATGTTGTGAGTTCTCAAGACAACAGATACTGGGAGGGCAGCCGCTACCTCCCGACCCGCCGAGATGAAACAAGATAGTTGTGAGTTGTTAGAGATGCCTGAACGGGAGATACGATACCATATACAAATATGATTACCAATCTCCACGAGTAGAATTATAATCGAAAATTGTATCCAGACGTTGAACTTCATGCAAGCACATAAAGGGTCATTAATATATCAAATGGAGGGTTGAAACCTCTTAGGATGAATTTTGCGATACTAGTGAAGCATACGACAGTGTATATATAGATGGATATTAGGATAACATAGGATGGTAGAAGTAGTTATCGTCTGTGTAGATAGGAGGCAATTTTGTGATACAGTGCTAGGAAACGTCTGAAGAATGTCTATGTAATCGAAGTAGGGAAACGACCGGTTTTTCAGAATTACAAAGTAAAAAGGGTACTTGGCACCCGACTATTCCCCCTCCCCCCTCCCCCCCCCCTTCAGCCTGTCATTAAATCATGTTGCGGCTGATACAGTCGTTAGAACACGACGCCCTTGCCACACCGTGACAAAGGGCCCAGGGCTCCTGACGGGATGTGACTCACAGCCAAGACCTCCTCTTCTCCTCCTCCTGCTGCTGCTGCTGCTGCTGGTCGTCCAGCAGCAGCACTATCCTCCAGCACCACCTCTAAGCACCACCTCTAAGCACCACCTCCAGCACCACGGCTAAGCACCACCTCCAGCACCACCTCCAGCACCACCTCCAGCACCACCTCTATACCACGTCTATGGGCCATACAGTAAGGTTAGTAGACTTCTAGATGTCACCACTGCTAGGCTTAGGCTTGGCTACAAGTACCTCTGGGAGTTTGTAACATCTGCTGATGTAGACCTGACTAAATGTAAACTCTGTCAGCAGAACTATTCAAATACTTTGCGTCATTATATAATGGAATGTGAAAACATCGCTGAATTCAGAGAAAACACCATCAATGGAGTCTAAAGGAATGTGTAAGTACTTTATTTATACTGATGCACTGCCGGGAATCTTAGCGAAGTATCCAAAATTTGCTTACTATAGTTAATGCATGCATGATTGTAAAGCTGTCGCCCAGTTGGGTGGGTGTGGAGCAGGACTAGTAACTGTGTGACTCACCATATATGTAAAATACCGTATATAGTGACTGTTGTGAGCCTCTTCTTGAATCAATTGTGATATAAAAAGATTATTGATATGTATATGTATTTGTGTAAATGATTGTATATACATGTACATGTGTATATAACATTAACACTTGTGTAAGTAGCTTCAAAAGATAGTCACTTGCTTAGCTAAAGGAACTATAGCGTTCAGTTCCTGAACTCATTATGTGTCTCTCTAACCCTTTCCACCACCGCCCACGGGATGTGTATGGGATGCATAATACAGAAAGAATCTGATCTGATCCTCTACACCACATACTTCCCTCCAAGTACTGCCGCGTCCTCCTGCCTCTCTTCCTTGTCATCAACACCACAACAAAATAATGCAGCTTCAACGTCAATTTGAAGTCAACGCATCTTAAACGGTAATCTTTCGTCGTAAGAACGCAAGAACGCAATCTAACCCCATTGGGTTAGACTGTGAGGCAGCTACACCAAGGATTGACTGGGACTGAGGCAGCTACACCAAGGATTGACTGGAACTGGCCCTACGCCTCTGGCTGGCCCACTAAGTGTTGAGTTAGTATTTAGTAACAGTTGATTGATTGACAGTTGAGAGGCGGGCCGAAAGAGCAGAGCTCAACCCCCGCAAGCACAACTAGGTGAATACAACTGGGTGAATACACACCCACGTACTCACAAGACCCGCCACGGTTATTGAAGGTTTATACGTTCTCTTAATGACAATGAAGACATCAAATCTTCCCTCGCTTGGTCTTACTGGTCTCTGAGGTACCTGTAGTCTGGGGGAGAACCTCTGGGCGAGTGTGTGCTGCTTAAGTGATCTGATAAAACCCTTGTGTTTGTAGACTTTATAGAAGACTGTTTCCCATATTAGTACATGTTTCATTCCTGTTGTGACCTGTTGCATGGTGTCTGGATGTTATATATGGAGGGAATAGCAGAGGGGGATTCATTATCGTTCCCATTGTTGAAGATGTCAGTGGATGACACACGAGGATTTACGTGAAACAGAAGTGACTCCTAAAGCTCATTTCTGAAGACATGCGGTAGAGTAGCAAAGTCTTCCGCTGCCGTCAATGTTATTAACGAATACAGGGGGGGGGGGGATTAGAGTAGAAAAAAAATTATCGGCCATTGTGTGAGAGAGAGAAAAAAAAGGCAACAGTCGGAAAATCAGCGATTCCAAACTAGCCACGAATGCCTTACCATATTAAAGACATAACTCTCTATCACTGTGCTTGTGTGAGTCTCCCACACTAGCACACAAGTTAACGAGTCAGGCCACAGTTCCCCCCCCCCCCCTCCTCTTCCCTGGAGCTCACGTACAGATTAATTCATTAGACAGTGCTCAGGAGGTGAACGTCTTCAGTGGGGGGCGGAGAGTGGCTAGGCTGCGACCCCCTTATTCTCTGGCTGTCCGGAGCCCCTCGTCGTCTCCATTATCTCCACTGACAACTATTTTACCTGTCAGGAATCGTTAGCCATTTTTTGAGGTAGGAATTATAGATTTCTTTACTTTTGGTGTTCTGAAGGTGGTAAAGATGGCGGCTGGAGTATCCTCATTGGTTGGGAGACTTCGTTTGGTGCCTTGTGCTGGCGGGCCTAACAGCTGTGTGGACAGAGCTTCGGATTCGTAGTCCTGAGGTTACGGGTTCGATCCCCGGTGGAGGGGGAAACAAATGGGCAGAGTTTCTTTCACAATGATGCACCTGTTCACACAGCAAGTAAATAGGTACCTGGGGAGTTAGACAGCTGCTACGGGCTGCTTCCTGGGGGGGGTGTAACAAAAAGGAGGCCTGGTCGAGGACCGGGCCGCCGGAACGCTAAGCCCCGAAATCATCTCAAGATTACCTCAAGAAGGGTATTAACTTAGTTCACATTGTCCTGGACTGTCTCCTAACTCCTTCTTTGTGTAAAGGAACAAGCTTCTCCCCATCTTTTTACTGGGGTCCTCCTTCCTCCATCCTGGACTAGAATCCATCCATCATATCTTGCACTTACTTATCATTAAGAAACATTACAATAATGAAACAGCAGAGGGCCTATTGACTCATACGAAGTATTTCCTATTTATATCCAACCATAAGCATTGATATACTGAATACGTCTAACCAACACTTGAAATATTGCCTCTATCCCTCGTTTATTATATTATTCAGTAATTTGTAATATAAATCAACAATCCTGTTTCCAAACCATTATTTACCCAGGTCTTTCCTAAGTGTAAACTTATTCAATTTATATCCACGGTTTCGTTTTTTGCGTGTGTGTTAATATGTTGACAAATCTTAAATCTTATTGATATTGTTTTTGTTGTACCCTTTCATCCATTTACATATTCAGTCATATTACCTTTTACTCTTCGCCTCTCTAAGCTATTTTTTTTATATATCTTCATAAGTGATTTATAAGAATAAACTTCATTCATTCTTTCCTGTACGCGTACAAGTGAATGAGCATCCTTTAATGACGTGGCCACCAAAACTGAACTGTTTAATCTAAATGGGGCCTAACTAGTGCAAATTAAGAGTTGATGAATTATATACGTGTTTGTTACAGCAGCTTCTGGAACTGTATCTCAGTATCCTGTTTGCTTTATGCTGTAACGTATCTTATGTATCTGTAATGTATTTATGTATAAATATTTTGGCTTAAACCCCCTACTAATGATGACTCTTAATTCTCTCTTCCGTCCAGACTTCACACTTGCAACATTGAGCAGCTCATATTTGAGAATTGTATTATTATTGTTATTGCCGAATCTCAGGACCTTTCGTCCATCTTGAAAGGCAATCTAGTCATTTTGTAGCGATTTTGCATTTCGGGAAATTATTCCCCCCCCCCCCCCCGACCCGTTTTTGTATCTTCTGCAAATTGCAAATGTTGCTTTTCTATCCATTGTCAAAATCTTTGATATTATATATATAAGATAAAGAACTGAGGTTACCGGACAGAGAGCCACTGGGGCACTTTAGTTATTAAAGACTATCACTCGGATTAAGTTTATTTTTTTTGCTCTCTGCTTTGTATGAAATAACCGAGCTCTAATCCAACTTGGGGTAACCTCTACGAATACCATAGGCCTCTAGCTTTTTTAATGAATCTCTCGTGAGGCAAAAACTCAAAAGAGAAAAAGGAAAGACTCAAAAGTCTTTCCAAAAGACTATCAACGGTCATCAACTGCTTTTAATATATTGGAGAAGAATGAAAGTAAATTTGTTAATGAGTGGCCCGTAGTAAAAGCATGTTGTGAAACCTTTAGTAAACTATATTTTTGCCAATGTAAATTTTTCTACAGTAGACGTCAAGAAAACTCTATAGATTGATCACTTGCAAACGCAAGTGATAAATCTCGCTTCTTAAAATTGGCCCCACATTAGCAACCCTCCAGGATACCCGACTCGACTCTAGGTGATTTATTAAATATGCAAAACAAGGGCTCACTAAGCCCTTGTCTAGTGATTGTTTAAGAATCCTGCAAACACTTTGTGTTTGTGGCAAATAAATCGCCCTGGCGATTTATTTGTTTTATTTTTTTGTATTTGCTTAATAATTCCTCTTTTTGTAACCAGTAAACTAGTTTACTTTTCCTCTCCCTCTCTCTCACTACATAAATTCGTTCAGCTGCTGTTAGTTATTTATTAATACAGAAACAATGTCCTTATTTAAAATAATACTCACATCCTTTTCATTATCAGTTACCTGACGTGTCTCAGTTTTGAATGGCCCGGTCTTTTCCTTAAATATTTTTGATTTATCTACAAATTTAACCTTTAGCATTAGTCTTTGTGTGCCGTGCTATACCTACTTTTTATCATTTATTTTAACGTTCCTTATTTAATTAAACTTTTTAAAACATTTCTAGTGACAAATTTGGTTCTAGATTGTATTGTAATGGAGTCCTACTTTCCCATGGTATAATGGGGTTCTCCTTCCCATTTTGTATTGGGGGTCCTACCTACCTATTCTCGGGTCCACCTCTCGATTTTATATAAGGGTGGTCTCCTTATCTTGAATCTCGGCCCATATTTTGAGTCACCGTTGTTCTGTTATTCTCATGATTTTCATTTGGGTTTTATACTGACTCTTATACTGCCAGATTTCTATCATCTTTCAGAGTACTATTGGTGTGGAAAGGTAAACTGCATAAGATATTCTGGTTAGCATCAATTCGTTTCTCGTAGCTATCTCATGTATCTGTCTCCAGAACCTTTTAAG
The DNA here is from genome assembly GCA_020271785.1 of Procambarus virginalis. NCBI lineage: Eukaryota > Metazoa > Arthropoda > Malacostraca > Decapoda > Cambaridae > Procambarus > Procambarus virginalis. The sequence goes on along the minus strand of WNGS01004511.1, from coordinate 21,953,931 downwards.
TTTGTGAACGGTGTCGTCCATGTTGTGGTTGTTTGAGGGTTCGTGCGGTTCTGGTTAGGCAAAACAGTAAGAGGAGTTTTTAGGGAGCTGGTTAGAGAGTTTCTATATAGGGAGAGGTTTTTAGGGACGGCTTGAATCTTGCAGGGTTCGCGTTCGATCTCAAATGGTCATAGTGACTTGTCACCGTTCCTTTCCACCNCCACATCAAAAGGATATCATCAGCGGCATATGCTAGACAGGCAACATAAGAACTGCCTTTAAACTTCTGTAAGGAATCGTTCAGGACCCTGTATACCACTTATGTAAGACCAATCCTGGAATATGCAGCGCCAGCCTGGAGTCCATACCTAGTTAAACACAAGACATAGTTAGAGAGATCCAGCGGTATGCCACCAGGCTCGTCCGGAACTGAGAGGAATGAGCTACGAGGAAAGGCTAAAGGAGCTGAACCTCACATCCCTGGAAGAGTAAGGGGAGACATGATAACCACCTACAAATTCTCAGGGAAATTGACAGGGTGGACAAAGACAAACTCTTCAGCACGTGAGGGACACGAACAAGTGGGCACAGGTGGAAACTTAGTACCCAGATGAGCCACAAAGACGTTAGAAAGAATTTTTTCAGTGTCAGAGTAGTTAATAAATGGAATGCACTAGGAAGTGATGTGGCGGAGGCTGACTCCATACACAGTTTCAAATGTAGATATGATAGAGCCCAGTAGGCTCAGGAATCTGTACACCTGTTGATTAACAGTTGAGAGGCGGGACCAAAGAGCAGATCTCAACCCCCGCAAAACACAACTAGGTGAGTACACACACACACACGCTCAAAAGAGGCAGAAAGGCAATACGAAAATGACATCGCAAGCAAGGCGATCAGGAGAAAAACAACCGTGAAGGAACAGGTAATGATCCTGAGGATAGGGACAGACAGATTCACTACAAACGACAAGGAAGTGTGCGAGGAACTCAATAAGAAAATCTAGGAGGTCTTCACATTAGAGCAAGGAGAAGCTCCAGACATATGTGAGGGAATAGATAACCAAACACCGCTAGAAGAGTTTGGGATTACCAGTGGGGATGTAAGGCTAGAGTTGGATGTGACAAAGGCTACAGGCCGGGATGGAATCGAAGGAAGGAGCAGAAGCACTGACTGCCAATCTCCATGGTGTACAACAAATCACTGATAACAGGTGAACTGCCAAAAATTTGGAAGACTGCTACTGTAGTTCCGATATACAAAAAAAGGGGAATATGCAAGAGGCATTGAACTACAGGCCAGTGTCCCTAACTTGCATATCATGCAAGATGATGGAGAAGACTGTGCGAAGCGAAAAAAAGCTAGTGGAACATCTGGAGCGAAAGAACTTTGTAGCACAACATCAGCATGGGTTCAGGGATGGCAAGTCGTACCTCACGGGATTAAATGCATTCTACGACCAGGCAACAAAAATCAGGCAAGAAAGAGAGGGGTGGGCAGACTGCTTATTTGGGGATTGCCAGAAAGCCTTTGACACAGTACCACACAAGAGACTAGTGCACAAGCTGGAGATGCAGGCGGGAGTGAAAGGGAAGGTACTCCATTGGATAAGGAAGTACCTAAGCAACAGAAGACAGCAAGTCACTGTGAGGGGCGAGGTCTCAGAGTGGCGAGGTGTCACCAGTGGAGTCCCACAGGGTTCAGTCCTTGGAACTATATTGTTTCTGATATATATAAATGATCTTCCAGAGGGTATAGGCTCGTCCCTCTCATTGTTTGTTGATGATGCAAAAATTATATGGAGGATTAAGACAGAGGAAGATTGTATGAAGCTACAAGATGACCTAGACAAACTGAATGGATAATCCAGCAAATGGCTACTAGAGTTCAACCCGTGTAAATGTAAGGTAATGAAACTAGACGGTGGAAACAGGAAGCCAGACACAGGATAACGAATGGGAGATGAAGTCCTTCATGAAACGGAGAGAGAGAAAGATCTAGGAGTTGATATCACGCCAAACTGGTCTCCTGAAGCCCCCATCACAAGAATAACATCGGCGGCGTATGCGAGGCTTGCTAACATCAGAACTGTCTTCAGGGACCTGTGTAAGGAATCACTCAGAACCTTGTATACCATGTATGTGAGGCCAATCCCGGAGTATGCGGCCCTAGCATTGAGCCCGTATCTTGTCAAGCACAGGACAAAGCTGCAAAAAGTTCAGAGGTATGCCACTAGGCTAGTCCCAGAACTAAGAAGCATGAGTTACGAGGAATGGCTGCGTGAAATGCACCTCACCTCCCTGGAAGATAGCAAAGCTCGGGGAGATATGATCACTACCTACAAGATTCTAAGAAGAATCGACAGGGTAGATAAAGATAAATTGTTTAACACAACCAGGGGGGTACACGAATAAGGGGGAAACAAGTTGAAACTGAATTCCCAAGTGAGCCACAGGGATGTTAGAAAGAACTTTTTCAGTGTCAGAGTAAATGGAATGCATTAGGCAGTGATGTTGTGGAGGCTGACTCCATACACAGTTTCAAATGTAGATATGTTAAAGCCCAGTAGGCCCAGGACTCTGTTCACCAGTTGATTGACAGCTGAAAAGCGGGACCAAAGAGCCAGAGCTCAACCCCTGCAAGCACAACTATGTGAGTATACTAGGTGAGCACACATACACACACACACACACATGCAAGCCTCGCCTCACAATGCATATACACTAGGGGCGCCCACATATGTATGCGCTACGGCTTCTACCACATATCTGTATATACACACACACATGACCTCGCTGTCATGTGGGCGAGAGATAGAGTAGAAGTAGATACACCCACTGCCACACATCGCTGACCCTTTTGTTCCATTCAATACAACTATGAATACATCAAATACATGACAGATGTATTATTTAAGCCTGGGATTGTTCCGAAGGCGTTTTATATATATATATATATATATATATATATATATATATATATATATATATATATATATATATATATATATATATATATATATATATATATATATATATATATATATATATATATATATATATATATATATATATATATATATATATATATAGGTTATAAACATCGAGTCCGGAGGTTCCTTTTGGTGGCGATTGGGGAGCTGAAATGACCAATCATCATTAAATATGAACCCCGCACGAGAAAAGTCGCAAGGAGATGAGCGCCGTGCCACTACGAACGACGTCACGTCCAGAGAACACAACTAAGCGTAAGTTTCGTGTCTCAATAAACGTACTTGAACTTGAACTAAGCATAAGACTCTCTCCTCTCTTGCATCGCCACGACGTTCAGACTTGGAAAGAAAACGGGGCCGAAGATAATTCTCCTGAAATTGGAGACAAAGGCTATAGACCTACTCAAATCGCCACGTGGGTAAGAAGGAAATCTGGGCCAATGACGTTGATTAACCAATGAGTCGACCTTAAAAGAACATTGATAGTTCAATGACTCAACGTTAAGAATCGCTATTACACCAATGAATCAACGTTAAAACCCGCTGACAAACCACTGAATCAACGTTAAAAACCGGCTGACAAACCAATGAATCAACGTTAAAAAAAATGTTGATCTAAAATTAAGTGTTACTCCAGTGTGTTTTTTCCCAACTCGCTTGAACTGTCGTACAGGAATTAGCACTTGTCTTATCTGGCCAAGTGTAGGCGTGGGGACGACAACAGCTCCTCGCCTGCATCTTGATTTTAACCCCGGGAAGGAGTTTTTTTTGTGCTCGAACTGGCGGTGGTTTCTTAATAGCTCATAACTCACTAGTGTCCCGAGGAAGGAAATTTTTGAAGGGTTTCTAATCGCCAAAAGTAAAAAAAAAAAAAGAGAGCATGTATTCTTCTAGTGATTTATCTATCTTGCATTATCTATCATGTGCTACCTCCAATTATCTAATTATTATGTGGTAGTTAGTAGGCACTCGTAATAGCTTCTCGAATAGACATCGGCATCTTTGATCATTAAAGCTTCAGATTTATTACCAGAAAATGACAGGGCTGACTGTAGCCATAAAAACTTCTTGGTGATCAAGAGAATTATCGGAAACTTGATCCCAATTACGTCTCCAGAGCGGCGTTACCGTTTCTAACAGGTGATCTTGAGGTGATCTTGGCCTCCCCAAGCGTCGTTGACACTTCCAGTGCCATGTTGCACTTCAGCAATGGGAAATTATTTGCTTCTATAACTATAGAAGTTATTATGTGAGGAAACCACCGGAGATCTTGCTTCCAGTGTCATTCAGGAACGTGCCGAAGGTGTCGTAATTTTTCTGGAAAAGTTTTGAAAATTTTTCCACTTGGTGTTACTATTTTTTTATTTTTTTTCTGTAGGAAATATGTTGATTTTTGTTTATCTTTGCCATTTGTGACTTTTTTCCGGTTAAGAAACTATAATTAATAGTTCCATTTCCCTGGGCTTTAGGAGACTCGAAGCGTTGACCCCACGCGTCTGAGACCGAAGCTCTATCGACCGAGCTATTCAGTAGTCTTAATAAGGAAAAAAATATTATCTCTGATAAAAAAAAAAATTGTCTATAATCAACAGTTCCTTGAACACTCGTGGAGAAAGCAAGTCTTCCCGAGATACTCCAAAGATATCATCCCCTCCTAACATCACTCATCCACTTTCATTGTTTATTCCCAACACACACACACATCACGTTGGGCTGTACTTTCTAGCACGGTCCCCCCCATCATCAGGCATGGTAATTAGGGTCGCACATCACAGCGGTGGGTTGGTGGCTGCCTTGTCTCACTACTCACCGCGTGAGGGACAGGCCCCGTGGCTCCACCAAGACAAAAGGCGAGGCTTCCGAGTTATGACCAGTTTGCCAACCGCAGAAGAGCGGCTTTATTGTGCCACGGACTCGCCGCTTTGTTTATTGTGGATTACAGATTCTGGTCTGTTTTATCAGCATAATGCTGGCGCGGTGCGATTCCAATTACGGTTTAGAGTTTATGGTCTAAGAGGTACAAAAAATCTGGGATATTAACTAGGTTCTGATGAGTTTATGTGCTTTGAATTGCCAGATAGGCTTCAAGCTTTTGCTCGATACGTCGACTGCTTCCTCCTGGGGCCAGATTCACGAAAGCACTTACGAACCTGTACATCTTTTCTCAATCTTTGGCGGCTTTGTTTCCAATTATTAGACAGTTAATGAGCTCCAAAGCACCAGGAAGCTGCTTATAACAATAACAACAGTTGAATGGGAAATTTTTATGCTTGTAAACTGTTTAATAATTGTAACTAAAGCCGTCAAAGATTGAGGAGACATGTACACGTTCGTAAGTGCTTGCATAAGTGCTTTCGTGAATCTGGCCCCTGGTTCTCACGTACAAGATTGTATGAAGTTCGACGCTTTACGATTTTAATTGTGTATTGCAGTAGCTATTGTGTTTTTATTTTCACTAGGAATGTGTAAATACACATTGGCATCAGGTAGAATGTTTGCAAGGTCAAGGGGACGCCCCATAACAAAGAACGAAGCTGAACATTATAGAAAATCTAATGGCATGAAGTTGGACGCAGCTTTTATAATGCTGTGCGTCAACACTTTTACTAATTTGCGTCACATTAGCAAAGCTGTTTTATGCCATGCAAGTATCTGAGTGACTTACGTTGTCACTTAATAGCTTAAATTGGGCAGTGGAAACGCGGTTCGCATTGAAGTGATTTAATGATGTAAGTAGCTGTCACTATGAAACAAAAACACAACGCCAATTACATAACAATTACATAATACTTCCTAGAACATATGTAATTCAGTAATTATCAGTTTAATTACGACAATAACATAACTACAAACTAAATGACTTCCTGAACATAGACACGGATGAACACATAACTGACCTATTTTTACCACACAACCTCTTGAATACAAGTAGGTAATCTTTATGCAAAGCAATACACTAATGAATAAATATTGCAGAACGTAAACAAGCAATTTTCTGCAGCAAAGGCGTGCACCCAGCAGTTCCTCCGGCCCTCGGGCGTGACGAGGCGAGCTTCCGGTCATCAACAGTGGCAGGCAAGCAAAGTAGTTTTCGGGTTCTGGCCGGCACTCCATCACTCAGAAATCCCGTGGCAGAAGCCATTATTATTCCCTTGCTTTCTGTATAACCTCACGTCCTAGAGTCACTGCTTCNGAATATCGAGAACGAAGCCAAAACAAAAAAACAAAAAGTCAGTAGAAAAACGTGTTTTGCGAGGGTTGATCCGTCCGAATGGAAAAGCAAACCTCAATAATCATCAGGAGAGGCCATTTGGGCCCAGGTGAATGGTTGAATTTATAGCAATGGTCCCAGTAAAGCAGGTCGCTTGATCCCACATAAACCTTTCAGCCGTTTTATGACCTTGCTAAGCACGGGGAATTTCCAATAACTTTAGTTTTTACGCCCCTTGTACGCTAGTTGTTTCTGCATTCGATGTGGTAAAGGTACGGAATGACCGCAGTGATGGGGGATTTACTTCGTCCTGAGAATGTGGATCGCGGGTGGCGAATGTTTGTTCTCGGTCGTGTGACTCGCGTTCTGAAGCTTGTTTATCTTGCTGTGTCCTGAGTATTTCCTTAGTGTGTATTAGAGGTAACTGCTTATACATTAGGTTTACCTTTGTTATCTCTCAGGGTTTTGCCCCTGACTGCTGCTGCTGCAGATTCCCAATGTGGGAATCAGAATCTACTGTTTCTAGATTCTGGATCTGAATCATATGAGCGGTTGCTCATTCGTAATGGGGACTTCGAAGTTGACTTCGAGGTCAACATTATAACTCTTTAAGAATGAAATTCAGATCAGTTGTGGCATTTTCATAATTTTTACCTCCTCGTTATGTTTGCTTCAAATTTCCTTGTTCTCTTATTCTATCTTTCAGTGATAGATAGTAGTAGGCATCTTCAGTCTCGGAAGACTATGGATTGCGCCCTGACAGGGCGCAAGCCTCGTAGGTAGATATGGAGGCGAAGCTGTTACCCATGCAGCAGGTTTCTCCTCTCCACGTTGCTGAAATTATCCAATAGAAAGGCATTGCCAATACACATGATTCCATCAACGTGGCAGGAGCTGCCAGAACGAGGTCGACGTCAACAACGAACTGCCTTAGGGCTCCAACTCCGGATTTTCCTCGAGGTGACTCCTGAAGCCTTTCCCAAAAAGGGGTATGGCCGCAAGCAGTGGAGGTCTAAAATCAGGGTTTTCCTTCCCCTAGATGGGCTGCCTTCCCAGGCTCTCGAGTCCCATCAACCAGAAGCAGCTGGTTTTAAGGCGCCAGAGGCACGCCCTCGCCCCTTCTCCTGTCGTTAAAAGCAGTTCCGTCGGACTTAAAGACTAAGCCACCCGTGCAGGCCAGAGTTGAACTTGGTTGCCAGAGGCTATTGGAGACGCATGCCGTATAGGAGCATTTTATAGGCATGGAGCTCGTCCCCCATTACCACCCCTGGCTATGACAACCCCTTAGAACCTCAGTGTTAGATAGTTTTCGTTTAAGGGGTCGAAATGCAATCTTGATTTGCAACTGCAAATAGCTGCCCTGTTATTATAGTACTTTGTACTGGGTCTTGTGTCGTTTTGTGGTGTCGTTTGTGGTGTTAAAATAAATTATATATATATAATATATATATATATATATATATATATATATATATATATATATATATATATAATATAAAATGCGTTAGTATCCACTAAAAAAATTAAACGAAAGTTCTGAACGTTTTCGTATTTCAATACATTATCAAAATTCGTTGGTATGTAGTTCCTTGATAATGTTATGTATAATACATACATATAACACACACACACACACACACACACACACCACACACACCACACACCACACACACACACCCACCACACACACACACACACACCACACATTACATACAATTGCGAGTGTATAAAAAGAAACAGCAATAAGAGAGAGAGAGAGAAGAGGGAAAATAAACAGCCAAGGAACTAAGACGAATGGTTGGACAGATTAAAGCAGAAAAGATTAATTAAAGCCTAGTGTAGGTGATATTTGCATCAAATCATCATTAGGTTGACAATGCTCTTAAGGACGTATCAGTCAAGTGGGAGCCTTGACTGACGGCAGCTTGAGCAAGGTCTGCCATCCTCAGCCAGTTAATTCCCTGAAATGGATACCTGACCTCCGACAGGTCAGGATGGATACTTCTCTCCAGACATCAGGATGGAGAGTGTGATGGGGCCACGGATAGTGTGATGGGGGGCCATGGATAGTGTGATGGGGGGCCATGGATAGTGTGATGGGGCCACGGATAGTGTGATGGGGCCACGATAGTGTGATGGGGCCACAGACGTGTGATGGGCCCACGGACAGTGTGATGGGCCCACGGACAGTGTGATGGGCCCACGGACAGTGTGATGGGCCACAGACAGTGTGATGGGGCCACAGACAGTGTGATGGGCCACGGATAGTGTGATGGGGCCACGGATAGTGTGATGGGGCCACAGACAGTGTGATGGGGCCCACGGACAGTGTGATGGGGCCCACGGACAGTGTTGATGGGCGCCACGGACAGTGTGATGGGGCCACAGACAGTGTGATGGGGCCACGGACAGTGTGATGGGGCCCACGGACAGTGTGATGGGGCCCACGGACAGTGTGATGGGCCACAGACAGTGTGATGGGGCCCACGGACAGTGTGATGGGCCACGGACAGTGTGATGGGGCCCACGGACAGTGTGATGGGGCCCACGGACAGTGTGATGGGGCCATGGATAGTGTGATGGGGCCCACGGACAGTGTGATGGGGCCACAGACAGTGTGATGGGGCCCACGGACAGTGTGATGGGGCCCACGGACAGTGTGATGGGGCCCACGGACAGTGTGATGGGGCCCACGGACAGTGTGATGGGGCCCACGGACAGTGTGATGGGGCCACAGACAGTGTGATGGGGCCCACGGACAGTGTGATGGGGCCCACGGACAGTGTGATGGGGCCACGGACAGTGTGATGGGGCCACGGACAGTGTGATGGGGCCACGGACAGTGTGATGGGGCCACGACCATTGATACTTCATTTTTTCAGAATTTGGATGTCTATTGCGGGCGTAGACTGGCGTACCTCAATTATTATATTATTTTATATATTAATAAACTTCTCCAGCCGTCCAACCTGCTCTCTGGTTTGTTAATGACTTCCTTCCTTCAGGTAACAGCTGGTGCTTGATAAGTGTCCAAGACGGGCCAGACGGGCCAAGACGGACCAAGACGGGCCAAGACGGGCCAAGAAGTCCTCACTCTCCTTTCACATGCGTGGGTTGGGCTATTTATATTTAGCTATTGCTCCTTAAATCATACTTTGATTAGCACCCTTTCTTGCAAGTGTTTAAATACTCTATAATTGGTTCATTGTAAATGTGTGACGTTGTCTCGAGAATTCAATAACCACAGAGATAAAAAAGATAAAATGATAACCACATAAATCCTCAGTATTTTTCAAGTTTTATTTTTTATTATTTTGTAAAAACATCTTCTGTGTCAATAAGATTAAGTGATTCGGTGTTGCCGAGGGAGATTAGGATACATATTTTTTTTTTACCCGGGCAAGGATACAGTGCAGTGTAGAAGGGGATATATATATATATATATATATATATATAGTATATATATATATATATATATATATATATATATATATATATATATATATATATATATATATATATATATATATATATATATATATATGCAATATATATATATATATATATATAATATATTATATATATATATATATATATATATATATACATATACATATATGCAATGACGATCACTAAACACTGATCATTTGTATGCGGAAAAACCACAAAGAAATGGAGAAGAGAGATGAACGTTTCGACTCGTGAAAGCCGTTGTCAACATCAGACTGACTGAGAGAAGTAGAGAGAGGGGTACAGGTCAGCACCTGGACCTGACCAACCCATCTATGGGGAAAGGATTACCAGAAATAGGAAAGATCAAAGAGGATTAAGCGGTCAGAGAATAAGGATGAAGATTAAGGAAAAGCCTCATGTGACACACAATAATTGAATATAAAATTGTAATGAGACATTGTATGCCTCCCTTATCAAAGTTTTTTCTTAAACTGTTGTGTAATATTGTAACTTAAAACTGGATCAAGTTTGTACATACCAGTATGCCTAATGCAAGTTTTATATCCACCTGACATCCATCACCTGCTGCAACAATCTTCATTCCGGAATCCATTATCCACCTGACATCCATCACCTGCTGCAACAATCTTCATTCCGGAATCCATTATCCACCTGACATCCATCACCTGCTGCAACAATCTTCATTCCGGAATCCATTATCCACCTGACATCCATCATCTGCTGCAACAATCTTCATTCCGGAATCCATTATCCACCTGACATCCATCACCTGCTGCAACAATCTTCATTCCGGAATCCATTATCCACCTGACATCCATCACCTGCTGCAACAATCTTCATTCCGGAATCCATTAATCATCCCAGAGAACACACTAAATAACTCCAGCCACCTTTCACGTTATTTACAGTTCTTCACTAGAGTTCTGAGTCACTGTCATACCCCATCTCCAGGAGGCTGAGGAGGGAAGAGGGCCCTTCCGTCAGGTGGGAGGCTGGGGGACTTAGTTCCCCCTCCATGAAACAGTTGAAGGTTCAGATTCCTCTCGTCAGGAGGCTGCATAGGTGTGTGGTAATTACCTAAGTGTAATTACCTAAGTGTAGTTACAGGATGAGAGCTACGCTCGTGGTGTCCCGTCTTCCCAGCACTCTTTGTCATATAACGCTTTGAAGCTACTGACGGTCTTGGCCTCCAAGACCGTCTGGTGTTCGAGGGGGAGTGGCCTAGTGGCTCCGTAAGACGGCTGGGGAGAGGCCATGCAGGTCTCAGAAGGCTGGAATTAAAAGAAGACTAGGTGTTCAAAATAAGAATATATTAGACTGCAAGGAAATGTGCTGTTGTATGCGAGGCAGGAACTATATTTACTCAGACAAATTTACTACACTCTAACCTACGCTTGAAACAATTCAACGATATCGCATCTATTATATTACCCGAGTCCTATTATATTATAATCTGTTTCATAAATGCAATCCTATTCCCAAGCCGGTATTTACCCAGATCTTTTCTGTAAACCCTTTTTTAAACTTAAAAAAATCTTGAACTTTTTCCAGTATTGCGTCTATTGCGTCAATATATATTTAACACCATATAAATATTCACATTAATTATACCCTTTCATTTGTATATATCGAACATGTACGGTAATTAACATTTACTGTTCTTGTGAATGTTAATTAGGGTTCCTTAATCACTCTTCACACGGGACAGGACGATAGCGCGGTGGGCTGACGTCTTGCAGGTCTGAGTTCAATCCCCCGAGCGTCCAAGTGGATGCCACCCTATTCCATTCTCTCCGTTCTATCCTTAAGTCTGGCATCCTCAGATCCCTTCCAAATGCAATAAGAGTCGTATTGTTTTCTCTTGACCTTACCTCCTCTCGTGAAATGTTTCTAATACCTGGGATTACCTTTGTCAACTCCTGTCTCACGGTATTGAGCTCCCTGTCTCACGGTGTTGAGCTCCCTGTCTCACGGTGTTGAGCTCCCTGTCTCACGGTGTTGAGCTCCCTGTCTCACGGTGTTGAGCTCCCTGTCTCACGGTGTTGAGCCCCCTGTCTCACGGTGTTGAGCCCCCTCTCACGGTGTTGAGCTCCCTGTCTCACGGTGTTGAGCTCCCTGTCTCACGGTATTGAGCCCCCTGTCTCACGGTATTGAGCTCCCTGTCTCACGGTATTGAGCTCCCTGTCTCACGGTATTGAGCTCCCTGTCTCACGGTATTGAGCTCCCTGTCTCACGGTATTGAGCTCCTGTCTCACGGTATTGAGCCCCCCTGTCTCACGGTATTGAGCTCCTGTCTCACGGTATTGAGCCCCCCTGTCTCACGGTATTGAGCCCCTGTCTCAAGGTATTGAGCTCCCTGTCTCCCAGTGTAATAGTCTCAGAGCCTATTTCTCTCAGTTTAGAGCCATTGGCTGCTCTAAACAATTCTCCCACCTCAAAATCATTCTTTAAATTGACCGGCTGACGTTTTTTGAGTAACGTAATAGTTGGAAATTGGGCTCTATGGGGTGCATAATAAAGAAAGAAATTGAAAATATAATCCCGTTAAGTTGATTGCAATCTTACACTTCTTGCAACATTTTGCAAGGAAGGTCAGGTCAGGAATCTGACTTTAAATCTCTGTTGACGTGTTTGGGGCTCTTAACAACCACTCTTTAACTCCACCTTAACTCCACCACCACTCCTGAAGCTCCTAGAGTCTCGCGGTGGGAGGAGAGGAGCAAGGGGAGCCCCTTGCAACAGCCTTTACAACCCCTGCCTTCAAGGCTCACGCTAGCAACAAGAACCCATTGAGTGATAAGCCATGAGTAATTGAGCGGATAGCGTTCTTGTCGCCCAACGCTGGAAGCTTTTTCTTGAGGAAGGAGCTTACACCCGGTTTTTGCTGCGCTGGAACCATTAGAACAACTTATCATAATCAGGGCTGCAAATAGCAGGCAGGCTAACCTGCTAATTGTTAATCACCGCGCGGGTCATGTCGGCAGGGGTTTAAACACACATGTGGGTCGTTAGCTGCGGCCTGGCGGTGGTTAGGTAGTTAGCCAAGATTGGTGGGAGCTCACAGGAGACAGGTGTGAGTGCTGACGTATTAAGAAAGTCATATTTACTGACGCCTTAGAAGCTGGATTTGTATTTACACGCGGTTAAGTTTGACTAGGCTAGGCTAGGCTAGGCTAGGGTAAGCTAGGCTAGGCTAGGCTAGGGTAAGCTAGGCTAGGGTAGGCTAGACTAGGCTTGGTTAGTATATCTTTGGATAACGACGTGTGAGAAAACATACTTGTGTAGACTCGGGTAAATGTATTTCTTGAGGTAGAAGGAACTTAATACTTTAATGGCGTTTAATTGTCGTGTTTTTTTTTTCTTACAGTCTCATGTGGCTTACGGGTAATGTGTTCATTTGTTTAATTAAAAATAAGTATGTATACTTCGATACATATAATTAAAGCCTACGAAATAGCATTGCAGGACATCCGTGCATGTCCTCTTGAAATGGTTAAATATATATATATATATATATATATATATATATATATATATATATATATATATATATATATATATATATATATATATATTTATATATATATATACACACCAACGTAGGATACCATCGCGGCAGTCGAATACTAGAACTCTGAAATATACATAAACAACACGTGAACTCTGGACAAGCGCCCAGGCGCCGTAAAGAGACGAGACAACATCACTATAGCCGGTGTCCCATCATCCTCCCCCCCCCCCACACACACACACACCACCCACCATCACAATGCCATGTCCAAAAGTCACACTGGGGTCTCGAATTTCAACACACACACACTCACACACTCACTTCCCTTAAACCCCCACCCCCCACCCCAAAACCCTCTGCGACCCTGCAAACCACCTCACAGATCCTCTCACCCACGGAACAGCTTCCCACACCAGTAGAATACTCGCCAAGAAAGGGATATGTAAATGAACAGAAGAAAGTGAGCTTCAAGGCGATGTACACTAACATAGATGGGATTACAAATAAAACTAGTGAACTTGGAGAGTGGGCACTAGAAGAAAACCCAGACATAATAGCACTCACAGAAACAAAGCTAACGAAAATCATAACAAATGCAGTGTTTCCACAGGGCTACTATGTAGTGAGGAAAGAGAGAGAAGGGAGAGGAGGAGGTGGTGTGGCTTTGCTACTAAGAGAAGGTTGGAGTTTCGAAGAGATGGTAATTCAGAACTGTGAAGGTTTCAGGGACTACATATCAGGCACCATTGCAACTGGAGGACAGAAAATTATAATAGTAGTCATATATAACCCCCCACCGAATGACAGAAGACCCAGACAGGAATATGATAGAAACAACATGGCCACCATCAATATAATAGAGAGAGCAGCTTCTGTGGCTAGCAGGAACGGATCCAGACTTCTAATCATGGGAGACTTCAACCATGGGAAGATAGATTGGGGGAACAGAGACCCACACGGAGGCCCAGACACGTGGAGAGCTAAGCTGCTGGATGTGGCAACAAGAAACTTTCTAAGTCAACACGTCAAGGGACCGACAAGAATGAGAGGAGGGGATGAACCAGCCTTGCTGGATTTGATATTTACCCTAAATGAGTCGGATATAAGGGAAGTTAAGTTGGAAGCCCCCTTGGGAATGAGTGATCATAGTGTATTGAGCTTTGAGTACCTGGTTGAGCTAGGAATTATCACCCCCAAAAAGAACTGGGAACCAAAGGGCTGGCGTACAGAAAGGGAAACTATGAGGAGATGAATAAATTCCTATGGGATATACATTGGGACACAGAACTCGGAACCAAGTCCGTACAAGACATGATGGACTATGTCACCCAAAAATGTCAGGAGGCTGTAAGCAGGTTTGTCCCAGCCCAACAGGAAAAAACAGAGAAGCAAAGGAAGAATCCGTGGTTTAATAGGGAATGTATGAAAGCAAAGAGCTGAACAAAAGGGCATGGAGGAACTTTCGTAATAACAGAACACCAGAAAGTAGAGAGAGATACCAGAGAACCAGGAACGAGTATGTCAGTGTGAGAAGAGCAGCTGAGAAAAGGTATGAAAATGATATAGCTAACAAAGCCAAGACTGAACCAAAGCTACTACACAGTCACATCAGGAGGAAGACAACAGTGAAGGAACAGGTGATTAAACTTAGGGTGGGCGAGGACAGGTACACAGAGAATGACAAAGAGGTGTGTGAAGAACTCAACAAAAGGTTCCAGGAGGTCTTTACAATAGAACAGGGAGATATCACGGCGCTGGGAGAGGTGGCAGCAAACCAGGTGACCTTGGATAGGTTCGAAATTACAAGAGATGAGGTCAAAAGCACCTATTGGAGCTGGATGTGAGAAAAGCTGTTGGGCCGGATGGAATCTCGCCATGGGTATTGAAAGAGTGTGCAGGAGCACTTTGCTTACCACTCTCCATAGTGTATAGTAAGTCACTGGAAACGGGGGACCTACCAGAAATATGGAAGACTGCTAATGTAGTACCAATATACAAAAAGGGTGACAGACAAGAGGCACTGAACTACAGGCCAGTGTCCTTAACTTGTATACCATGCAAGGTGATGGAGAAGATTGTGAGAAAAAACCTAGTAACACATCTGGAGAGAAGAGACTTCGTGACAACCCATCAACATGGGTTCAGGGAGGGTAAATCTTGCCTTACAGGATTGATAGAATTCTACGATCAGGTGACAAGAATTAAGCAAGAAAGAGAAGGGTGGGCGGACTGCATTTTTTGGACTGTCGGAAAGCCTTTGACACAGTACCCCATAAAGGTTGATGCATAAGCTGGAGAAACAGGCAGGAGTAACAGGTAGGGCGCTCCAGTGGATAAGGGAGTACCTAAGCAATAGGAAACAGAGAGTTACAGTGAGGGGTGAGACCTCAGACTGGCGTGAAGTCACCAGTGGAGTCCCACAGGGCTCTGTACTTGGACTATCCTGTTTCTGATATACGTAAATGATCTCCCAGAGGGTATAGACTCATTCCTCTCAATGTTTGCTGACGACGCCAAAATTATGAGAAGGATTAAGACAGAGGAGGACAGCTTGAGACTTCAAGAAGACCTGGACAAGCTGCAGGAATGGTCGAACAAATGGCTGTTAGAGTTAAAACCAAGCNCATATGCTGTTGAAGATATCCTTTTGATGTGGGCTTCCAAATACACGTTCGGTGTGATATTGTCCCCCAGATCTTTTTTTTTTACCTGATTCCCGAAGAATTGTACCTCTCACTTGGTACCTTCTGTCCGGCCTCCTGCTCCC
Source organism: Procambarus virginalis (assembly GCA_020271785.1). NCBI lineage: Eukaryota > Metazoa > Arthropoda > Malacostraca > Decapoda > Cambaridae > Procambarus > Procambarus virginalis. The sequence goes on along the minus strand of WNGS01004511.1, from coordinate 21,937,997 downwards.
TTCGCTTGGTTTAATTACTTGGACAATGGTCCAACAAGTGGTTGGACCATTCATTCAGTTTGCCGAGGTCATCTGTATGCCGCTTGCTATCTTCTTGTCTCAATCCTCCTCATAATATTTACATAGCAAACATTGAGGAATGAGTCTATAGTCTCTTCCTGACCATTTACATATATCAGAAACAGGATGGGTCCGAGTACAGAACCCTGTGGGACTCCGCTGGTGATATCTTGCCACTCTGAGCTATCACCCTCACAGTAACACACACACTCCTATGTCGATTAGGTACTCCCTTATCCACTGAAGTAACTTTCCTGTGCATGGCTACCTACCCTAATATATATATACCAAGAATAGTTATGTGGAGCTAATGGTATAGCTTTCCCCAGCTCTACCATGGTATTTCTCCCCTCATGGTATTTCCCAGCGTCCTTTGGAGCGTATGGTATATCTTCCCTCTAGCTTCATATGCAGTGGCAGAGGCTATAAATCCATGAGTATATATACCTTCAAATGTCTCTGGGTGGGTGGGCCTGAAAATGTATTGTTCGCGTTCTTGTGTCGAGAGGCGGTAGTTTTGTCTTTCCGGGGAGTCTAAATAATAAAAATACATTTATAATACATTTATACATGCATGCAGATAGTATATGCCTTGCGTATATAATGCGTATACCCATCTGTGTATATTTAATGTATACAAGAAAGTCCCATACGATAAAAATGTAACTTTCCGTATTTAATTCTTGAATTTTTTTGTGCTAGTGAATTAGGATAGTCGCGAAATTACTGTGATTTTGATGCATTGTATGCATTAATATATATATATATATATATATATATATATATATATATATATATATATATATATTCCAGCACCCCGAACCTAGAATATCGAGAACGAAGCCGAATATATATATATATATATATATATATATATATATATATATATATATATATATATATATATAACTGAAAACTCACACCCCAGAAGTGACTCGAACCCATACTCCCAGGAGCAAAGCAACTGGTAACTACAGGGCGCCTTAATCCGCTTGACCATCACGACCGGACATAAGGAAGTGATAGCCTGAGCTATATGAACCACTTCCCCGCCGGCACCTGGATGGTTATCTTGGGCATAGCATTTCATCAAATCACCTCATTTTTTGGGGCAACACGTGAGGAACACAAATGCAAACAAGCCTGAATGGTCCCCAGGACTAGATACAACTGAAAACTCACACCCCAGAAGTGACTCGAACCCATACTCCCAGGAGCAAAGCAACTGGTAACTACAGGGCGCCTTAATCCGCTTGACCATCACGACCGGACATAAGGAAGTGATAGCCTGAGCTATATGAACCACTTCCCCGCCGGCACCTGGATGGTTATCTTGGGCATAGCATTTCATCAAATCACCTCATTTTTTGGGGCAACACGTGAGGAACACAAATGCAAACAAGCCTGAATGGTCCCCAGGACTAGATACAACTGAAAACTCACACCCCAGAAGTGACTCGAACCCATACTCCCAGGAGCAAAGCAACTGGTAACTACAGGGCGCCTTAATCCGCTTGACCATCACGACCGGACATAAGGAAGTGATAGCCTGAGCTATATGAACCACTTCCCCGCCGGCACCTGGATGGTTATCTTGGGCATAGCATTTTATCAAATCACCTCATTTTTTGGGGCAACACGTGAGGAACACAAATGCAAACAAGCCTGAATGGTCCCCAGGACTAGATACAACTGAAAACTCACACCCCAGAAGTGACTCGAACCCATACTCCCAGGAGCAAAGCAACTGGTAACTACAGGGCGCCTTAATCCGCTTGACCATCACGACCGGACATAAGGAAGTGATAGCCTGAGCTATATGAACCACTTCCCCGCCGGCACCTGGATGGTTATCTTGGGCATAGCATTTCATCAAATCACCTCATTTTTTGGGGCAACACGTGAGGAACACAAATGCAAACAAGCCTGAATGGTCCCCAGGACTAGATACAACTGAAAACTCACACCCCAGAAGTGACTCGAACCCATACTCCCAGGAGCAAAGCAACTGGTAACTACAGGGCGCCTTAATCCGCTTGACCATCACGACCGGACATAAGGAAGTGATAGCCTGAGCTATATGAACCACTTCCCCGCCGGCACCTGGATGGTTATCTTGGGCATAGCATTTTATCAAATCACCTCATTTTTTGGGGCAACACGTGAGGAACACAAATGCAAACAAGCCTGAATGGTCCCCAGGACTAGATACAACTGAAAACTCACACCCCAGAAGTGACTCGAACCCATACTCCCAGGAGCAAAGCAACTGGTAACTACAGGGCGCCTTAATCCGCTTGACCATCACGACCGGACATAAGGAAGTGATAGCCTGAGCTATATGAACCACTTCCCCGCCGGCACCTGGATGGTTATCTTGGGCATAGCATTTCATCAAATCACCTCATTTTTTGGGGCAACACGTGAGGAACACAAATGCAAACAAGCCTGAATTGCATTTGTGTTCCTCACGTGTTGCCCCAAAAAATGAGGTGATTTGATGAAATGCTATGCCCAAGATAACCATCCAGGTGCCGGCGGGGAAGTGGTTCATATAGCTCAGGCTATCACTTCCTTATGTCCGGTCGTGATGGTCAAGCGGATTAAGGCGCCCTGTAGTTACCAGTTGCTTTGCTCCTGGGAGTATGGGTTCGAGTCACTTCTGGGGTGTGAGTTTTCAGTTGTATCTAGTCCTGGGGACCATTCAGGCTTGTTTGCATTTGTGTTCCTCACGTGTTGCCCCAAAAAATGAGGTGATTTGATAAATGCTATGCCCAAGATAACCATCCAGGTGCCGGCGGGGAAGTGGTTCATATAGCTCAGGCTATCACTTCCTTATGTCCGGTCGTGATGGTCAAGCGGATTAAGGCGCCCTGTAGTTACCAGTTGCTTTGCTCCTGGGAGTATGGGTTCGAGTCACTTCTGGGGTGTGAGTTTTCAGTTGTATCTAGTCCTGGGGACCATTCAGGCTTGTTTGCATTTGTGTTCCTCACGTGTTGCCCCAAAAAATGAGGTGATTTGATGAAATGCTATGCCCAAGATAACCATCCAGGTGCCGGCGGGGAAGTGGTTCATATAGCTCAGGCTATCACTTCCTTATGTCCGGTCGTGATGGTCAAGCGGATTAAGGCGCCCTGTAGTTACCAGTTGCTTTGCTCCTGGGAGTATGGGTTCGAGTCACTTCTGGGTGTGAGTTTTCAGTTGTATCTAGTCCTGGGGACCATTCAGGCTTGTTTGCATTTGTGTTCCTCACGTGTTGCCCCAAAAAATGAGGTGATTTGATGAAATGCTATGCCCAAGATAACCATCCAGGTGCCGGCGGGGAAGTGGTTCATATAGCTCAGGCTATCACTTCCTTATGTCCGGTCGTGATGGTCAAGCGGATTAAGGCGCCCTGTAGTTACCAGTTGCTTTGCTCCTGGGAGTATGGGTTCGAGTCACTTCTGGGGTGTGAGTTTTCAGTTGTATCTAGTCCTGGGGACCATTCAGGCTTGTTTGCATTTGTGTTCCTCACGTGTTGCCCCAAAAAATGAGGTGATTTGATGAAATGCTATGCCCAAGATAACCATCCAGGTGCCGGCGGGGAAGTGGTTCATATAGCTCAGGCTATCACTTCCTTATGTCCGGTCGTGATGGTCAAGCGGATTAAGGCGCCCTGTAGTTACCAGTAGCTTTGCTCCTGGGAGTATGGGTTCGAGTCACTTCTGGGGTGTGAGTTTTCAGTTGTATCTAGTCCTGGGGACCATTCAGGCTTGTTTGCATTTGTGTTCCTCACGTGTTGCCCCAAAAAATGAGGTGATTTGATGAAATGCTATGCCCAAGATAACCATCCAGGTGCCGGCGGGGAAGTGGTTCATATAGCTCAGGCTATCACTTCCTTATGTCCGGTCGTGATGGTCAAGCGGATTAAGGCGCCCTGTAGTTACCAGTTGCTTTGCTCCTGGGAGTATGGGTTCGAGTCACTTCTGGGGTGTGAGTTTTCAGTTGTATCTAGTCCTGGGGACCATTCAGGCTTGTTTGCATATATATATATATATATATATATATATATATATATATATATATATATATATATATATATGTAAGTGTTCAGTGAGGATCCACAAGGTCTTCTCTGAGTACTCTTTATTTTCTTCTCCGAGGCTATGGGTCCCTACACTTGCACCAGAGGTGGTACCCCTTCTAGGTTTAAAAAAAATATATATATATATATATATATATATATATATATATATATATATATATATATATATATATTCCAACACCCCGAACCTAGAATATCGAGAACGAAGCCAAAAAAAAAAAACAAAAAAGTCAGTAGAAAAAACGTGTTTTGCGAGGGTTGATCCGTCCGAATGGAAAAGCAAACCTCAATAATCATCAGGAGAGGCCATTTGGGCCCAGGTGAATGGTTGAATTTATAGCAAGTGGTCCAGTAAAGCAGGTCGCTTGATCCCACATAAACCTTTCAGCCGTTTTTATGACCTTGCTAAGCACGGGGAATTATCCAATAACTTTAGTTTTTACGCCCCTTGTACGCTATTGTTTCTGCAGTTCGATGTGGTAAAGGTACGGAATGACCGCAGTGAATGGGGGATTTACTTCGTCCTGAGAATGTGGATCGCGGGTGGCGAATGGTTGTTTCTCGGTCGGTGTGACTCGCGTTCTGAAGCTTGTTTATCTTGCTGTGTCCTGAGTATTTCCTTAGTGTGTATTAGAGGTAACTGCTTATACATTAGGTTTACCTTTGTTATATCTCAGGGTTTGGCCCCTGACTGCTGCTGCTGCCAGATTCCCAATGTGGGAATCAGAATCTACTGTTTCTAGATTCTGGGATCTGGAATCATATGGAGCGGTTGCTCATTCGTAATGGGGACTTCGAAGTTGACTTCGAGGTCAACTTTATAACTCTTTAAGAATGAAATTCAGATCAGTTGTGGCATTTTCATAATTTTTACCTCATCGTTATGTTTGCTTCAAATGTTCCTTGTTCTCTTATTCTATCTTTCAGTGATAGATAGTAGTAGGCATCCTTCAGTCTCGGAAGACTATGGAGTTGCGCCCTGACAGGGCGCAAAGCCTGCGTAGGTAGATATGGAGGCGAAGCTGTTACCCATGCAGCAGGTTTCTCCTCTCCACGTTNACAGCGCATACGTTCAGAACCTCTTGTTTAATAGCTCATACGTTCAGAACGTCTTGTTTTACAGCTCAAGGGCCGTTTTTCCTCTCCTTTATTATGCTTTCAAAAACATTTAATCACGAGACTGTCCAAACCAATTTCACTTGTGTCAGTCATGTAACTCCCTCTACTTACTTCCTTATGTAATACACGTTAATAACTGAATTATCGCTCATTTTCTCCAACTTATCAATCGCGACTGTTTGCCCTCTCCAGAAAAATGGTTCTTAACTGTTTTGCATCTTAGGAAATTGTCTGAAGAAAGTGTTTTGACTTGCTCTGCATGTTAGAAGTTGCTTTGACCTGGTCCGTATGCTTGAAAATTGTTTTGACCTGATCGGCATCTCAGGATTTTGTTTTAACCTGAAGTGCACTCAATCATCACTTGACTTCAACATCTTGATGACATACTGGACTTATACCCAAGATTGATCATGTAATACTTCAGTTTTACAATATATGTGAAGTAATATAACTTGTAAAGCACATTAATCACCTTCTATATAACCCTGTCAAAATAGGAGAGACATATTATATATATATATATATAGATATATATATATATATATATATATACATATATATATATATATATATATATATATATATATATATATCTCATATAATATATAATATAATCATCCTTGGTTCCTGCCCGCCATCTGAAGAGCTGGAGGAGCTTTACAATCTGTGACTAGTAGCCTGGTACCCGGCCACAGGGATAAGAGCCTCGTTGGATGTAAAGTCACTGTTTTACCAACGTACCTGTGGATGATAGCGAACAGAGTGTATCGTGATCGGCTTGTACTCCTCTTGACATACCAGAAAACATATTAAAGAAGCTACTCCAATCCTGCACTAAACAGGCACCCTTCTTGAGTCCAGATGGGCACATGTATAAGCAAGTAGATGGGGTCGCCATGGGTTCTCCACTAGGTTCCTTTTGCGAACTTCTACATGGGCACCATCGAGCAGAGGATCTTAGTTGACATGGACTTAAAACCCGCCATATACTGCAGGTATGTTGACGACATTTGCAGGTCCCTGATGTCAACGTCTGCAGCAGCTGAAGGAGGCATTCGAGCCGAATTCGGTGTTAAGTTTCACTTACGAGATAGAGAATGATGGGAAGCTGCCCTTCTAGATTGTAACAGTCACGGAAATGAATGGAGACTTCCACACTGCAGTCTACACTAAGGAAACAAACATACGAATGTGCCTCAATGCCAATAGTGACTGCCCAGACAGGTACAAGAGGAGTGTTGTCAACGCTTACATCGACTGGGCTCTCAGCCACAGCTCAGGATGGAAGCAAGTCGATGAAGAACTCTGTAGGGGTAAGGCAGGTCCTAGTCAACAATGGCTTCTCTAACAGTTATGTTGAAGGCGTCGTAAAAAGAAAGGTGAAACGCCATGTAACCTCTGAAGAGTCAATTAACCCAACACTTGTACCCCCTATTAGTCTGTTTTACAGGAACTTCTTTTCGACGGCTCATAAAACGGAGGAAAGTGTCCTGAAAGATATTGTTAATAGAAACGTTATCCCTACAGACACAACTCAGAAAATACAATTGACAATTTACTAAAAAAACAAAAAAGGGCCAACCTACTCATGAAAAACTCCCCAGACACCAAACAGAACGCCTTGAAGGAAACCAACGTCGTCTATGCCTTCACATGCCCACTTGGTGACTATAAGCCCCAAAGATCTCAGTATATAGGCAAGACAACAACGTCTCTTTCTAGGCGATTAACAATGCATAAGCAAGAGGGCTCCATCAAGGAACATAATCTCATTTCACAACCAGACCATCACCAGAGAAATCTTAGCAAGCAACACAGAAATCATCGATAGATACAACGATAGCAGGGCACTCGACATCAGCGAGGCACTACATATCAAAGAGTCAACACCAGCAATCAAAAGTCAATTAACGCATAACTATTTTCTACCCACTTCAAGACCCCGAACCAACATAGAAGCAACAAGAGAAAAGATAAGCCAATAGGCCTTCTGTAGTTACTTTCATTCTTATGTTTTTAAATCCAATATATACCCATTGATTCGTGTTTTTTCACATCACCCAAAACATTTGTGCCATATCACCTCACCCAAAACAAATATAAGCATGATATATGATGACACTGTAACATTTTTAATCACGTGTTTATTTTCGTGATTTACACACACACGATATATGATTTGTGTAGACCATATATGATATGTTTAGATCAGTTTTTGTAAATGTAAGCCCTTGAGAAATGCTATTAGGCGTCAGACCAAAAATAAAAGTGTAAAAAAAATTATTTTGGAGAGTTAATTTTTCAATTACCCTCGACAGTGAAGAAAAACGTAAGAAAAATTGAGAAGATTCGTGTTAGAATTATTAATCTTACCCTTTCGGCCATATTCAACAACAAATATATATATATAATATGCCTACACACAGACCGGTTTTGATAGCCTCTAAGCCACGTGGGTGGTGTTATAGCTTTCATAAGTCAGGAATCATGCCACCTTTTTCTAATGTCTTATAGTTCTTACGTGCAATATTTAGCAATATATTACTCTCGGGATTGCAACAGTCAATAATAATATTTACGTTCACCGATTTCACTTACGCCGCACGATTTGACACGTCTGAGATCAAACACACGAATTGTTGTGACCTCTGCTCAAAATGGCAGCATAATATATAACACATATAAGACTACCGCCTCACCCGCCTTATAATTCTCGACAAGAGATGTTTCACCAAAGCTCGCGTCAGGGCTGCTATACCACTCCTGTGCCAGGTAAGTCTATTTCGGGCTCACCACAGCCCGTGCTACTTGGAACTTTTTTGTTCCAAGTAGCGAATCTTAAACAACAACATGCTATACCAGTCCGGTGCACACAAGGACCCCTATAATGCCCCAAAGTCACATAAACACGGCCCCATGTGTTCGCTTTCCTGTATATGGCACCTTCTTGAGTGGATTATACTCGGTAGAATGATGCTTCAAATGAAACCACTAAATCTCCTGTGTCTCTTCCTTCCTAGACCAAGCGCTCAAACGTGCTGTGATGAATATTTCATCAGGCTGGGACCAAGCTCTCGAGCGTCGAGGATCGATCTCCAAGCTGTAGCTTATATAGCAAACAAAGAACTAATCATGGAACAATTAGACTCATGTGTGAGTTAGGGAAAGGCTCGTTGCGTGGATCTGGGGGGAGGAGGAGGAGGGGGGGAGACGTAGGGGTTACATCTGAGTTACCGAACTGCCTCATTCCTCTTCAAAGAGGTTAACAGTTAACATGTCCTGCATGGAGATTGTTTCAGCACCACATAGCTCATGGCACAGGGCATCTAACTCCCTCATAGTCTCTAGAGTAGCTGCATTAATGCGGATGAAACGGATGTTTAAAATATATATATATATATTGATCTTGCATTGGCTATATATTCGCTATAACCGCATGCCATCAACGTGCGCACTAACGGCTGCTGCGGGACGCCTCCGCCAATGCACAACAGCGTTGATGTGACTGTTCAGTATACGCCTCAGCGTCCCATGCGCCCTTGTCTCTACACCTGTGTTGAGCCCCCCTCCCCCCTCTCCTTCCCCCCAGCGCACAGGTAGTTGAGCGACCGCGTGTGTTGTGCGTCCGGCTGGCTGGCTGGCCGGCCTGGCAGCTCAACACATGGCGGCCTCTCTGGTCGTGCACTCCGGCCGTCGACCTACTCGTTAAGCAACTCACTACATCAATATTTGCAATATTGAACGCCGGTAATCTATAATTATCAAATAAAATCTCTTAAGAACTTAATATCTGACCTGAGTGGCGGGCATAAATCAGTGATCACCAATCAGGAGAGACAGCTGGACGGCGGGGCTCCCACACAACAGGAACGGAGGGAGCTGATTGGTGGAGGGTGAGGCAGCGGGGGGCATAACCTTGTGGTTGTCGCCGGTGTCCTAATCCGGAGAGGAAACTCTTAATGAGCTGAGTTATTACGCTCATTTTGTCTCCCGCAGCAGCCGGCGGCGGTCGTCGTCGCTTGTGGACGCAATTCCTTGTGTTTACATCTGATGTTGATGATGATGATGGTGATGAGTCGGTGTTGGTCACCACCCGGCTGATGATGAACCACCCCCCTCCCCCCTCTACTCTACCCCCCCCCCCCAAGTCTACCTGTCACTGCGATACTCATCTCTTCACTCTCACTAATGTGCTCTTAAAGTATAGCTACATTCTTGCTGTCTGACTGTTTCCTCCTAACACTCCCTTCCCCCCCCCCCCCACCCTTCCCTCTCACTTACTTCCCTCGTCGTGTCTCTGTCTCACTCTCCCCCTCTCCCCCCACTCCCTCTCTCTGCCCCCACTCCCTCTCTCTGCCCCCACTCCCTCTCTCTGCCCCCACTCCCTCTCTCCCCGTCCTGGTGTCCCAGGGCGTCGGTGGAGGCATTGTCCTAGCTGTGTGTGTGTACATAACGACTCCCCAGGATTGTCTAATGTCCCCCTGACTGCGAGAGTGATGCTTCCTTGGTCGTACAGTGGTGGCGGCGGCGCCCTCTGCCTCCAGCGCTAGCTGCTGTCTCCCCGTGCATTGTCTGCTGACTGTTCCTCTTGTGCTTTGTCTGCTGATGACTGTTCCTCTTGTGCATTGTCTGCTGCTGACTGTTCCTCTCGTGCATTATCTACTGACTGTTCCAGACTTTCTTTATTGATTGGTTCCTCGTGCTATCTGAAACTGGCCAATCATGCTATCTCATTCTGGGTTATGTGTATTCAGTAGCGACACGAAGTGTATATACATTGTGTGGTATATACACCTCACATCTCGGTATATATACACTGATAGTATACATATTATCCCTGGAATGTACCCAGGACCAAAGTATACATGCTGACTGGTCAGAAAGCTAATGTATAACATATACAAAGTATTAAGGCGAGTTAATATATATATATATATATATATATATATATATATATATATATTATATATATATATATATATATATATATATAGTAGGTTAACCTACTTTCTGAGGTGTTCACCATCTTACAGTAGCCAAAAACTAAGTGAGTATGACCGGTTACTGAAATCAATGCTAGAAAAAGCCCTTAACCTCTCTTTTGATGACCTGCAGTGGAAACAAGCCTCTCTTCCCGTAAGACTTGGGGCCTCGGAGTTCGAACAGCAACGCAAATCGCTGTTCCAGCCTTCCTGTCCTCCTTATCAGCATCCGACGACCTTGTGAAGGAAATTCTACCTGCCCACTTACATCAGCTGGCAGGTGTACATGATCCCAATTTTACACGCTGTGCCACAGAGTGGGCCTCTCGTGCAGGCCCATCACCTCAACCACCATCCCCAAAAGCCCACAGGCAATCCAGCTGGGATGGCCCCATTGTAGACAAAGTTGCTGCAGAGTGCCTGGGTGCTGCATCAACACAGCACGACATTGCTCGCCTCACAGCAGTAGCAGCCCCTCATGCAGGGGATTTCCTGTTAGCAACCCCAATGTCGGCAACTGGCACGCGTCTCACACCACACGCCCTCCGAATTGCTGTGGCCCTCCGCCTTGCTGCCCCAATCCACACCAGATATAGGTGTATTTGCGGCGAGGTGGTGGCTGACAGGTACGGCCACCATGGCCTACTCTGCCAAAGCACGGGAGGATGGCACTCGAGGCACAGTGAAGTTAACGACATCATCAAGAGGAGCCTCACCACAGCTGGATGCCCAGCCGAGAGAGAGCCTCGTTACCTAACGCCCCGTAACTCTGATGCTCTTATTGGTCGCCCGGATGGTATCACAGTGAACCCCTGGAAGAATGGCAAGCAGTTGGTATGGGACTACACGTGCGTATCAACCCTGGCTAACACCTACATTGACCTCAGTGTTGCACAACCAGGTGGCGCTGCCACCCACAGGGAAGCAGCCAAATCCCGTAAGTATAGAGAACTTGATCACCACTACAATTTTGTCCCCATTGCTTCTGAGACACTCGGCGCCTGGGGTAAAAGTGCTACCAGTTTTTTGAAGGAACTGGGTTCTAGGCTCATTGAAACAACAAGGGACCCTAGAGCTGCCAGCTTTCTTTTCCAGCGCCTCAGCGTGGCGATACAGAGGGGAAATGCGCACTGCATCCAGGGTTCCTGCCCGCCATCTGAGGAGCTGGAGGAACTCGACAACCTATGATAACCATCTTTGTAACCTATATGTAACTCCTTTTTTGTAACACAGTTCAAATAAAGCAAATATATATGTGTACATACAAAAGAATGGGGGTGGTAGGAGAAGAAAATATTAGTGTTCAGTGAGAAACCACAAGGTCTCCTCTGAATACGTTTTATTTTCTTCTCCGAGGCTATGGGTCCCCACATTGGCACCAGAGGTGGTACCCTCACAAACTTAAAAAAAAAAAAAAAAAATATATATATATATATATATATATATATATATATATATATATATATATATATATATATATATATATATATATATACAGTTACATATCTGATTGTATACAAAAAATGAGCATTAAGAGGACACAAAAATAGTTCGCTTCCTAGAGGCTGTAGATTTCCTCGAACTCCTCCGACGTTGGGCAGGAACCGAGGATGCAGCGAGCATTCCCCTTCTGGATCGCGACACTGAGGCGCTGAAAGAGAAAACTTGCCGCTCTAGGGTCTCTTGTGGTGTCAATGAGCTTGGAACCAAGATCCTTTAGAAACCTTCTTGCACTCTCTCCCCATGGGCCTAGGGTCTCAGACCCTATTGGAACGAAGTTGTACCGATGATCTAATTGCCTATACTTGGCTGACTTGTCTCTTTCTCTGTGTGTCGCCGCGGCTCCTGCTGTGCCGGCAGAGAGGTTGATGTACGTGGCTGCCAGGGTGGATACGCAAGTATAGTCCCATGCCAACTGTCTGCCACCCTTCCACGGACGCAGTGTGATTCCGTCTGGTCGGCCGGCAAAGCTAACAGAGTCACGGTTCAGAAGGTTGCGGGGCTCTCTCTCCGCTGGACACTGGGCAGAGGCAAGGCTTCTTTTAATGATGTCGTTTACTTCGTCGTGTCTAGTGTGCCAACCACCAGATTTTCCACAGTGCAGGCCATGCAATCCATATTCGTCAGCATCTGCCTCGCCGCAAATACACCTATGAACAGTGTGGATAGGGGCAGCAAGACGGAGAGCGACTGCAATACGGAGCTCCTGCGGATCAAGACGTGTGCCTGTCGCAGACATAGGGACTGCCAAAAGGAAGTCCCCTGCATGGGGAGCCTGCACAGCTGTGAGGCGTGCACGATCACTGGGGGTTGTTGCTGCCTCCAGCAAAGCTGTGGCTTCTTTGTCTGCAATGGGGCTGTCCCAACTGGATTGTTTCTTGGCTTTCGGCATGGCTGGTCTGAGTGCTGGGTCTGCCATGGCACCCATTTCGTGTCATATATATATATATAATGCACTGAAAGTTTTTACACAGGTAAAACAGAAGTCAAAGAATTAGGGATTAAAGATTTGTAAATACGGTCATTAGCATCTGATACCGACATTATTCCGCCATGATTACCTGTCGTCACAAAATGTTTTGGGTCAATCTGAAATAGATAAGAATGTACTTTGTTGAATGTGAAAAGGGCTTTAATGATTGCGTTATATCCGACCCGTAATGATGAGACCCTCCCTCCCCCCCCCCTCTTACCCACCCCATGTGGACACCCACCCCACACATGTCAACCCCCAACCCCCCTCTCCACAAATGTCAACCCCCCACCCCCACCCCACCCCTCTTCTTTGTCATGTTCCGTGACGTCATGTTCAATCATTACTGAAATCATTAAATTTAATAACATGAGAATTTGATTGATTTGAAACTTAATTTTTCATGCCAGGAATAATTTCTCCACGGCGTGATTTTCTCCTAATTTATTTCCGCTTAAAATACTCAAAAGAAACTTAAGCTTGAAGCCCAAGCTTCTAAGGACTCCTCATCGTCCTCTGACCTAATTACGTTGCATTTTTTCACGTAATCAACCAGCTCGTTAAAAATTTGGTGTATTGGTAAAATTAAAGCACCGTAATATTTAGTTTCCTATACAACGGGCTCGAAAGAATAGTAGATTGCTTGGGATCCTAACTTTCTGGTTAGACAAAAACAGTCGCATTTATTACGGAGTGACAAAGCAAGATAACGAGGCTGGCCTCATCAAGGCGTCTAGGTTCTTTTTACATCAATTACGCGCAAACGTCATTGTTTCTCTTAATGACTCTGGCCTTAATTATCAAGAAAATGACCGTGTTTAAGTGTGTCATTAGGGTGTGCCCATCTGAACACGCCTATACCGCTGATTGCTCCAGGTTCTACTCCAAGCTGATTGGTTGCCGAAAGCATCAGTAAGACGAGCTTGTCTGGTTGATCAGAGCGATAACAAGGTGACCGGGCCGCTGGGGTGGTGGAGTGGTGGAAGGGGAGAGGGGGGGGGCGGGGAGAGAGACATTGACGCTGGGAATCAACTCAATATAACCTTAAGGAGATTTGTCTTCAACCTGATTCTCACTACTCTCCCTGCCTCACCCTGACTCTCACTATACTCTCCCTGCCTCTACCTGACTCTCACTATACTCTCCCTGCCTCACCCTGACTCTCACTACTCTCCCATTTGATCTGTTTCTACCTCTCCCGTCAACCGCATTAAAGCTTTTAAACACTGAATTCGTTCAATATTGAATGGAAGAAAAAGTGCCGAATTTTCGATTTGTTATGAGCCGATTATCTTCACATTTTGTCAATATTAATATTGCATTTTATGTTTGTTGATTCTTGCCGCTGTTTTATGGCCTATTCTTGTTATCCGAATTGAAAGCTATTTAATGTTTGTCAGAAAATAATTGATGTTTCAAATGGGGCTGAATGGTGGTGATATTGTGTGGTGATGGTGCTGGTTGTATGGTGATGGTGCTGGTTGTGTGGTGATGAATTGTGATGGTGCAGGTACTAGTGGTGGCGATGGTGTGATTATGACGGTGAGGTTACTGATGATGGTTCTGTATGCATACCTATCTATGGTGGGCATACGTGGGCAAACCCATCTATGGTGGGAATACCCACTCACACCCACTTATAGTGGGCATACCCATCTATGGTGGGCATACCCACGCACACCCAACAATAGTGGGCATACCTGTCTATGGTGGGCATTCCCATCTATGTTGGGCATACCCATGGTGGGCATACCTATAGTGGGCATACCCATGCATACCCATCTATGGTGGGCATACCCATGCATACCCATCTATGGTGGGCATACCCATGCATACCCATCTATGGTGGGCATACCCCCCGTATTCACATGCAATATGACTATGATTAACTATGACTAAAATGACTAACCTACGCTTAAAAAAAATCCAAACAAGCCTGGGTCATTCCTGAAGCAAAACCTATCCAATTTTATTTCGATTGTTTCATATTTTCTATAACAAAATAATATTTGTAAATTGAACAGGTTAGCTTTCACTCAAATCCACCACACAAAATCCTTGAGGCAATTAAACAAAAGGAAAAAAATCTATGCCACGAGAAAGCTGCAAAAAAAAAAGCCTCAATTTCAACAAAATCAAATCAGTTAAGGTCGCGGACTATTTCCTCCTGCGGTTGAAAGGTAGACGCTTGTCTCTAATGACACTGTCACGTGTCATTACCTGTCATTTGTCTGGTATTGACAGTGTGCAGGTGACAGTGACAGGAGGGATCTACAGTGGCCTCGTCAGCTAAGTGCTTTAGTGATTGGTGGTTACTCTGACGCCCGTCTGGTAGGTACTCTGATGTTCGTCTTGGGCTTGCTCGGTTCGCTATCTATAGGATAGCGAACATCTACAGGGAGATAATTCCTACAGAAAGGGAACTTGTAAAACAAATTTATACATAGGGGAGGCTTGATTGGGTGATGATAGATGCAATATTGATATAAATAGAAGATAATTGAAAGATGATAGATTATTGATACCCCGCCCCAAGCAGGAAGGCAGGAAGGGAGAGAGAGGGGAAGAGAAAAATAAAGCAGAGGGGAACGGGCGAGGCAAAGAAGAAGAAGGGGAGGTGAGCATAACTGATAATTAAGAGAAAGAGATAGCACTGACTGCAGCCAATATTTGGTAAAACACACACTGTGTAAAGCTGGTGAATGTTCAGTGGATAAGGCTGGTGATTGTACAGTACAGTGGATATAAGGCTGGTGATTGTACAGTACAGTGGATATAAGGCTGGTGATTGTACAGTACAGTGGATATAAGGCTGGTGATTGTACAGTACAGTGGATAAGGCTGGTGATTGTACAGTACAGTGGATATAAGGCTGGTGATTGTACCGTACAGTGGATATAAGGCTGGTGATTGTACAGTACAGTGGATATAAGGCTGGTGATTGTACAGTACAGTGGATATAAGGCTGGTGATTGTACAGTACAGTGGATATAAGACTGGTGATTGTACAGTACATTGGATATAAGGCTGGTGATTGTACCGTACAGTGGTGTAGGGCTGGTGAATATACAATGGTGTATGGCTGGATAAAACTGCTTCATACCCGTTTTGTATTAACAAGGGTACAGGTGGAATACATAATACGATGCAATTTTGTTTACGGTATCTGTCAATTCGTTAGAAATGCGACCTATTAGTACAAATTAAAGCTCTGTAATATTTACGCTTTCTACTTAGCGGCCTCAATAGGTTACCTAGTTGTTCTTACCTAGTTGTGCTTGTGGGGGGTGGAGCTTTGGCTCTTTGGTCCCATCTCTCAACAGACAATCGACTGGAGTACAGCTTGAGCATATTGGGCTGTATCATACTTGTATTTGAAACTGTGTGTATGGAGTCTGCCTCCACCGTATCACTTCTTAGTGCTATTTGAAACTTGGTAACTACTCTGACACTGAAATAATTTTTTTGTAATGTCTCAGTGGGTACTCGGGTACACACTGAGTTTACCCATTTTACCCATTACCCAACCCATTTTGGGTACTCGGTCTCTACCTGCGTTCTCTATGCGCGAGCCACCCTTGAAAATTTCTGTCTTCCAGCGACGTGAGGTTTCAGGTCTGTAGCTTTTACTTCTAGCTCAAACCTCCTAGTTCTGGAAGTAGTCTAATAGCATACCTCTGAACTATTTTCTAACTTCGTCTTGTGCTTGAGGAGATATGGATTTCTCACTGGTGCCGCATTCTCCAGGATTAGTCTGATAAGTGTGTCTTCTGTAAGGAATCATTCAGAACCAAATTTCTAGAGGCACTTCTTATGTTGGCCAACCTAGCATATGCTGTTGAAGATATCCTTTTGATGTGGGCTTCCAAATACACGTTCGGTGTGATATTGTCCCCCAGATCTTTTTTTTTTTACCTGATTCCCGAAGAATTGTACCTCTCACTTGGTACCTTCTGTCCGGCCTCCTGCTCCCTTCGCTTGGTTTAATTACTTGGACAATGGTCCAACAAGTGGCTGGACCATTCATTCAGTTTGCCGAGGTCATCTGTATGCCGCTTGCTATCTTCTTGTCTCAATCCTCCTCATAATATTTACATAGCAAACATTGAGGAATGAGTCTATAGTCTCTTCCTGACCATTTACATATATCAGAAACAGGATGGGTCCGAGTACAGAACCCTGTGGGACTCCGCTGGTGATATCTTGCCACTCTGAGCTATCACCCCTCACAGTAACACACACACTCCTATGTCGATTAGGTACTCCCTTATCCACTGAAGTAACTTTCCTGTGCATGGCTACCTACCCTAATATATATATACCAAGAATAGTTATGTGGAGCTAATGGTATAGCTTTCCCCAGCTCTACCATGGTATTTCTCCCCTCATGGTATTTCCCAGCGTCCTTTGGAGCGTATGGTATATCTTCCCTCTAGCTTCATATGCAGTGGCAGAGGCTATAAATCCATGAGTATATATACCTTCAAATGTCTCTGGGTGGGTGGGCCTGAAAATGTATTGTTCGCGTTCTTGTGTCGAGAGGCGGTAGTTTTGTCTTTCCGGGGAGTCTAAATAATAAAAATACATTTATAATACATTTATACATGCATGCAGATAGTATATGCCTTGCGTATATAATGCGTATACCCATCTGTGTATATTTAATGTATACAAGAAAGTCCCATACGATAAAAATGTAACTTTTCCGTATTTAATTCTTGAATTTTTTTGTGCTAGTGAATTAGGATAGTCGCGAAATTACTGTGATTTTGATGCATTGTATGCATTAATATATTATATATATATATATATATATATATATATATATATATATATATATATATATTCCAGCACCCCGAACCTAGAATATCGAGAACGAAGCCGAATATATATATATATATATATATATATATATATATATATATATATATATATATATATATATATAACTGAAAACTCACACCCCAGAAGTGACTCGAACCCATACTCCCAGGAGCAAAGCAACTGGTAACTACAGGGCGCCTTAATCCGCTTGACCATCACGACCGGACATAAGGAAGTGATAGCCTGAGCTATATGAACCACTTCCCCGCCGGCACCTGGATGGTTATCTTGGGCATAGCATTTTATCAAATCACCTCATTTTTTGGGGCAACACGTGAGGAACACAAATGCAAACAAGCCTGAATGGTCCCCAGGACTAGATACAACTGAAAACTCACACCCCAGAAGTGACTCGAACCCATACTCCCAGGAGCAAAGCAACTGGTAACTACAGGGCGCCTTAATCCGCTTGACCATCACGACCGGACATAAGGAAGTGATAGCCTGAGCTATATGAACCACTTCCCCGCCGGCACCTGGATGGTTATCTTGGGCATAGCATTTTATCAAATCACCTCATTTTTTGGGGCAACACGTGAGGAACACAAATGCAAACAAGCCTGAATGGTCCCCAGGACTAGATACAACTGAAAACTCACACCCCAGAAGTGACTCGAACCCATACTCCCAGGAGCAAAGCAACTGGTAACTACAGGGCGCCTTAATCCGCTTGACCATCACGACCGGACATAAGGAAGTGATAGCCTGAGCTATATGAACCACTTCCCCGCCGGCACCTGGATGGTTATCTTGGGCATAGCATTTTATCAAATCACCTCATTTTTTGGGGCAACACGTGAGGAACACAAATGCAAACAAGCCTGAATGGTCCCCAGGACTAGATACAACTGAAAACTCACACCCCAGAAGTGACTCGAACCCATACTCCCAGGAGCAAAGCAACTGGTAACTACAGGGCGCCTTAATCCGCTTGACCATCACGACCGGACATAAGGAAGTGATAGCCTGAGCTATATGAACCACTTCCCCGCCGGCACCTGGATGGTTATCTTGGGCATAGCATTTATCAAATCACCTCATTTTTTGGGGCAACACGTGAGGAACACAAATGCAAACAAGCCTGAATGGTCCCCAGGACTAGATACAACTGAAAACTCACACCCCAGAAGTGACTCGAACCCATACTCCCAGGAGCAAAGCAACTGGTACTACAGGGCGCCTTAATCCGCTTGACCATCACGACCGGACATAAGGAAGTGATAGCCTGAGCTATATGAACCACTTCCCCGCCGGCACCTGGATGGTTATCTTGGGCATAGCATTTTATCAAATCACCTCATTTTTTGGGGCAACACGTGAGGAACACAAATGCAAACAAGCCTGAATGGTCCCCAGGACTAGATACAACTGAAAACTCACACCCCAGAAGTGACTCGAACCCATACTCCCAGGAGCAAAGCAACTGGTAACTACAGGGCGCCTTAATCCGCTTGACCATCACGACCGGACATAAGGAAGTGATAGCCTGAGCTATATGAACCACTTCCCCGCCGGCACTGGATGGTTATCTTGGGCATAGCATTTCATCAAATCACTCATTTTTTGGGGCAACACGTGAGGAACACAAATGCAAACAAGCCTGAATTGCATTTGTGTTCCTCACGTGTTGCCCCAAAAAATGAGGTGATTTGATGAATGCTATGCCCAAGATAACCATCCAGGTGCCGGCGGGAAGTGGTTCATATAGCTCAGGCTATCACTTCCTATGTCCGGTCGTGATGGTCAAGCGGATTAAGGCGCCCTGTAGTTACCAGTTGCTTTGCTCCTGGGAGTATGGGTTCGAGTCACTTCTGGGGTGTGAGTTTTCAGTTGTATCTAGTCCTGGGGACCATTCAGGCTTGTTTGCATTTGTGTTCCTCACGTGTTGCCCCAAAAAATGAGGTGATTTGATAAAATGCTATGCCCAAGATAACCATCCAGGTGCCGGCGGGGAAGTGGTTCATATAGCTCAGGCTATCACTTCCTTATGTCCGGTCGTGATGGTCAAGCGGATTAAGGCGCCCTGTAGTTACCAGTTGCTTTGCTCCTGGGAGTATGGGTTCGAGTCACTTCTGGGGTGTGAGTTTTCAGTTGTATCTAGTCCTGGGGACCATTCAGGCTTGTTTGCATTTGTGTTCCTCACGTGTTGCCCCAAAAATGAGGTGATTTGATAAAATGCTATGCCAAGATAACCATCCAGGTGCCGGCGGGGAAGTGGTTCATATAGCTCAGGCTATCACTTCCTTATGTCCGGTCGTGATGGTCAAGCGGATTAAGGCGCCCTGTAGTTACCAGTTGCTTTGCTCCTGGGAGTATGGGTTCGAGTCACTTCTGGGGTGTGAGTTTTCAGTTGTATCTAGTCCTGGGGACCATTCAGGCTTGTTTGCATTTGTGTTCCTCACGTGTTGCCCCAAAAAATGAGGTGATTTGATAAAAATGCTATGCCCAAGATAACATCCAGGTGCCGGCGGGGAAGTGGTTCATATAGCTCAGGCTATCACTTCCTTATGTCCGGTCGTGATGGTCAAGCGGATTAAGGCGCCTGTAGTACCCAGTTGCTTTGCTCCTGGGAGTATGGGTTCGAGTCACTTCTGGGGTGTGAGTTTTCAGTTGTATCTAGTCCTGGGGACCATTCAGGGCTTTTGCATTTGTGTTCCTCACGTGTTGCCCCAAAAAATGAGGTGATTTGATAAAATGCTATGCCAAGATAACCCAGGTGCCGGCGGGGAAGTGGTTCATATAGCTCAGGCTATCACTTCCTATGTCCGGTCGTGATGGTCAAGCGGATTAAGGCGCCCTGTAGTTACCAGTAGCTTTGCTCCTGGGAGTATGGGTTCGAGTCATCTGGGGTGTGAGTTTTCAGTTGTATCTAGTCCTGGGGACCATTCAGGCTTGTTTGCATTTGTGTTCCTCACGTGTTGCCCCAAAAATGAGGTGATTTGATGAAATGCTATGCCCAAGATAACCATCCAGGTGCCGGCGGGGAAGTGGTTCATATAGCTCAGGCTATCACTTCTTATGTCCGGTCGTGATGGTCAAGCGGATTAAGGCGCCCTGTAGTTACCAGTTGCTTGCTCCTGGGAGTATGGGTTCGAGTCACTTCTGGGGTGTGAGTTTTCAGTTGTATCTAGTCCTGGGGGCCCAGTGAGGATCCACAAGGAGAGGATCAATGATCCATATTTAGAAATTTTTTTAGACCTCATTTTATTTTTAATAGTAATTGGTGATGGTACTGCCCAACATGGTCGGGTCGGGGGGTTGCAATAAATGAAAGAAGTACCTCTAAACACGTTGCCCATTCCCCCCCCCCTCACACCACGACTAATTTTACAGTATCATAATATTAAATTTTGACTTTTTTCAGTTTCAGTTTAGTTTATTTTTGCTTTTTCTTTCAATAGTGTAAAACAATATGTTTTGATTGCAAATTAAAACAATCTATTGTGTTTTGACTGTAATTAACCGAAATTGTGAATTACCAGCTGCCTGTAGGGGTTATGGAGGAGGGGTTGGAAGGCAGGATATCCAGCCTATCCACACACAATCCACGAAGAAAAACAGAGACAGACAGTAACAGGAAAACAGCCTCATATAGTTAGACAGACAGATTGGGAATACCCGTCATTTTATGCATCCTGTATAGCAATTCTTTTGTATGTAATATATAAAAAAAATTACCACGA
>WNGS01004511.1:21870909-21892861 GCA_020271785.1 Procambarus virginalis | reverse complement strand
TATATATATTGAGGATATGATGCTCATGATGCACTCTACCTCATCACCAGATGTCTGTCCCTCCCCAGGTTAACCTACTTTCTGAGGTGTTCACCATCTTACAGTAGCCAAAAACTAAGTGAGTATGACCGGTTACTGAAATCAATGCTAGAAAAAGCCCTTAACCTCTCTCTTGATGACCTGCAGTGGAAACAAGCCTCTCTTCCCGTAAGACTTGGGGGCCTCGGAGTTCGAACAGCAACGCAAATCGCTGTTCCAGCCTTCCTGTCCTCCTTATCAGCATCCGACGACCTTGTGAAGGAAATTCTACCTGCCCACTTACATCAGCTGGCAGGTGTACATGATCCCAATTTTACACGCTGTGCCACAGAGTGGTCCTCTCGTGCAGGCCCATCACCTCAACCACCATCCCCAAAAGCCCACAGGCAATCCAGCTGGGATGGCCCCATTGTAGACAAAGTTGCTGCAGAGTGCCTGGATGCTGCATCAACACAGCACGACATTGCTCGCCTCACAGCAGTAGCAGCCCCTCATGCAGGGGATTTCCTGTTAGCAACCCCAATGTCGGCAACTGGCACGCGTCTCACACCACACGCCCTCCGAATTGCTGTGGCCCTCCGCCTTGCTGCCCCAATCCACACCAGATATAGGTGTATTTGCGGCGAGGTGGTGGCTGACAGGTACGGCCACCATGGCCTACTCTGCCAAAGCACGGGAGGATGGCACTCGAGGCACAGTGAAGTTAACGACATCATCAAGAGGAGCCTCACCACAGCTGGATGCCCAGCTGAGAGAGAGCCTCGTTACCTAACGCCCCGTAACTCTGATGCTCTTATTGGTCGCCCGGATGGTATCACAGTGAACCCCTGGAAGAATGGCAAGCAGTTGGTATGGGACTACATGTGCGTATCAACCCTGGCTAACACCTACATTGACCTCAGTGTTGCACAACCAGGTGGCGCTGCCACCCACAGGGAAGCAGCCAAATCCCGTAAGTATAGAGAACTTGATCACCACTACAATTTTGTCCCCATTGCTTCTGAGACACTCGGCGCCTGGGGTAAAAGTGCTACCAGTTTTTTGAAGGAACTGGGTTCTAGGCTCATTGAAACAACAAGGGACCCTAGAGCTGCCAGCTTTCTTTTCCAGCGCCTCAGCGTGGCGATACAGAGGGGAAATGCGCACTGCATCCAGGGTTCCTGCCCGCCATCTGAGGAGCTGGAGGAACTCGACAACCTATGATAACCATCTTTGTAACCTATATGTAACTCCTTTTTTGTAACACAGTTCAAATAAAGCAAATATATATGTGTACATACAAAAGAATGGGGGTGGTAGGAGAAGAAAATATTAGTGTTCAGTGAGAAACCACAAGGTCTCCTCTGAATACGTTTTATTTTCTTCTCCGAGGCTATGGGTCCCCACATTGGCACCAGAGGTGGTACCCTATATATATATATATATATATATATATATATATATATATATATATATATATATATATATATAATATATGTCGTACCTAGTAGCCAGAACGCACTTTTCATCCTACTATGCAAGGCCCGATTTGCCTAATAAGCCAAGTTTTCATGAATTAATTGTTTTTCGACTACCTAACCTACCTAACCTAACCTAACCTAACTTTTTCGGCTACCTAACCTAACCTAACCTATAAAGATAGGTTAGGTTAGGTTAGGCAGGGTTGGTTAGGTTAGGTCATATATCTACGTTAATTTTAACTCCAATAAAAAAAATTGACCTCATATATAATGAAATGGGTAGCTTTATCATTTCATAGGAAAAAATTAGAGAAAATATATTAATTCATGAAAACTTGGCTTATTAGGCAAATCGGGCCTTGCATAGTAGGATGAGAAGTGCGTTCTGGCTACTAGGTACGACATATATATATATATATATATATATATATATATAATATATATATATATATATATATATATATATATATATATATAATATATAAAACTGGTGTTCAAGCAGGTACCAAGCCGCCCCATCCTCCCACTTCTCCCTAAAAAAAAAGTACAGAAGTCAATCATAATTTTTTTTTATTATTTATTGGTATTTATTTTTAGGATAATAATGAGTCACAACTGAAGAAAATGACAGTCAGAAGTCGAATAGCGACGGGTTGGTCAAGGAGGGAGAAGGAGGAGGGAGGCCCTTCAAAATGCAGTAATGTGTATCATTAAGTTCTGACGGGATCGGCAGGAACCGTAGAGGAGGAGCGATCGAGTCCTTGCGATCGAGTTCTTGCGATCGAGTCCTTGCGGCCGAGTTCTTGCGATCGAAGACAAAAAAGGAGTTTGATTTTGAGTATCATTACTTTGGAAGTCTTTCCGGTCAGGTCGTGTTGTGGTGGGCGATGTCGCCCCCTGTAAGTAGGGCCTAAAGGTGTGTTATAATGCCTTTATGGATTACGATGTATAGTTAATGCCTTGTGCTATATTACATGCTACATCAGTTATATATATTATTTAATTGATGTAGTTTATATATATATATATATATATATATATATATATATATATATATATATATATATTATATATATATATATATACCATTTTGACAAATTTTGAGAAGTTGGGCCAGGTATTTTGGCAATGACGTATTGCTATTTCTTCGTGCCGTATAGGACATCTGTTGTGATATATAAGAGACCCTGTCTAGATGACAAGCTCTGAAGATGCTGGTATGGTCCAGGGGCCCCAGGATTCACCAAGCATACACACAACCACTTACGAAACCTGTATATCCTTCCTCAGGCATGGCAGCCTCTTTTACATCTATTGAACAGTTTGGACTCCGAAGCACCACGAGGTTGTTTACAACAATAACCACCTTGGGTTGTGAAGTTTCTGTTAAATAAGTGTAAACAAGACCGACGTGAATCAGAAAGATGTACAGGTTTCGTGTATGCTTAATGAATTCTGGTCAAGATGTCTTCCAAGATTCCAGAATCAACGAAATAGCTGCATAGTTTGATCATGGAGGTCTAAAACAGTTTACAGTATGACATTGAATAATAAAACGAGCGCCACCACACACACACACACACACACACACACACACACACACACACACACACACACACACACACACACACGCAGTTTGGAGAACTCAGATCGGCGTGAGGTCACCAGTGGAGTCCCACAGGGCTCTATCCTGTCTCACTCGGACCTATCCTATTTCTGATATACGTAAATGATCTCCCAGAGGGTATAGACTCATTCCTCTCAATATTTGCTGACGACGCCAAAATTATGAGAAGGGTTAAGACAGAGGAGGACAGCTTGTGGCTTCAAGAAGGCCTGGACAAGCTGCAGGAATGGTCGAACAAATGGTTGTTAAAGTTTAACCCAAGCAAATGTAATGTAATAAAGATAGGTGTAGGGAGCAGGAGACCAGATACAAGGTATCGTTTGGGAGATGAAATCCTCCAAGAGTCAGAGAGAGAGAAAGACCTGGGGGTTGACATCACGCCAGACCTGTCCCCTTAAGCTCATATCAGGAGGATAACATCAGCGGCATATGCCAGGTTGGCTAACATAAGAACGGCCTTTAGAAGCTTGTGTAAGGAATCTTTCAGAACATTATATACCACATATGTCAGACCAATCCTGGAGTATGCAGCTCCAGCATGGAGTCCATATCTAGTCAAGCATAAGATTAAACTGGAAAAGGTTGAAAGGCTTGCCACCAGACTAGTACCAGAACTGTGCTACGAGGAGAGACTACGGGAATTAAACCTCACGTCACTGGGAGACAGAAGAGTTAAAGGGGACATGATCACCACATACAAGATTCTCAGAGGAATTGATAGGGTAGATAAAGACAGACTTTTTAACACAAGGGACACACGCACTAGGGGACACAGGTGGAAATTAAGTGCCCAAATGAGCTATAGAGACGTTAGAAAGATTTTTTCAGTGTCAGAGTAGTAGACAAATGGAATGCATTAGGAAGCGATGTGGTGGTGGCTGACTCCATACACAGTTTCAAGTGTAGATATGATAGAGCCCAATAGGCTCAGGAACCTGTACACCAGTTGATTGACGGTTGAGAGGCGGGACCAAAGAACCAGAGCTCAACCCCCGCAAACACAACTAGGTGAGTACAACTAGGTGAGTACATCAGCACCACTACACACAAAAGAGCACCACCACACCTACAACAGCACCACTACACACACACACAACAGCACCACTACACACCCACAACAGCACCACTACACACACACACACAACAGCACCACCACCTTGCAAACAGACCTCCCTCGACCATTTCACAAAAGAACTCCCAAATTTTACGATGGCATCTTGCCGATAAGTAATTGAATGTGTAACGAGAAAGATAATTGGTGGAGCCAAGCCGAGAGCTGCAGGTCGAATGTGTTGTTAATTATGGAGGAGAAGACGTCCTTCCGTCAGTATGATGGGCCTTCAAGACTCTCTCTCTCTCTCTCTCTCTCTCTCTCTCTCTCTCTCTCTCTCTCTCTCTCTCTCTCTCTCTCTCTCTCTCTCTCTCTCTCTCTCTCTCTCTCTCTCATTTTCTACTGGCTAATTACTGTCGATAGTTCAGGTACTGTCTAATTACTGTCGTTTCTTTGTATCAATAGTTACAGCTGGTTGTATTCCTGATATAGTCACGATAAGGCAGCATTTTCAGCACTTTTGTGGAAAATTAATGATTCATATATATATCATCACCAGCCTGTTGTTCCCCAAAATGCGTTTCAAACTTTTTTTTTGCGTATTTCGGGTGAAATGCGCGTCAAAATTCTACCGTTGGTGCAAACGGCACATCTGTTTTGGGTGCCACATTGCACACTTCCTGTGCACAGTTGTTACTTGCTACTTGTGAGAGAAGCTATCTTCTTGAGGTTATCTTGAGATGATTTCCAGGCTTAGTGTCCCCGCGGCCCGGTACTCGACCAGGCCTCCACCCCCAGGAAGCAGCCCGTGACAGCTGACTAACTCCCACGTGCCTATTTACTGCTAGGTAACAGGGGCAACAAGGTGAAAGAAACTCTGCCCATTGTTTATCGCCGGCACCGTGGATTGAACTCGGGACCACAGGATCACGCGTCCAGTGTTCTGTCCACTTAGGCTCACCGGCTAAACGAAGATTACGTCAATATTTTTTTAACTGTGTGGGAACTTAAAATTACTAACATGTTCAGTTACGGCTCTCTCGTGTTATTTAAGTGTTCTTTTTTTTTAAGTAAGTTGTAGGAGATTTCCATAAGCTTTAAGTCTCTTCAGCTTACACTAGTTTAGTTACACCAGAAGCCATCAGATGCAGCAGCCATGGCTCGTGGCCTTTATCTATCCTCTCAACAATCTATATTCTGATTTTCCCCCATTTTATAATCAACTGGCGAAAAAAAACTGATGTGCTTCTTCTATCTCTAAAGCCATATATTGCTTAGTAATCTCTACCAAGGGGTTTATTTTTTAGTCTCAGTAGCTAGCTAGCTTCTGGAAACAACAGAGTTAACAGCAATCAACAGTTTCAGCAGTATACATTAATAGACTTTAGCCGTTAACAGGAGCAGCAGTAAATAATAATGGTAGGTGGCATAAGTGGTAGTCAACAGTATGAACAGCATAGACAATAGCGGTCAAACGCAGCAGTAGCAGTCATTAGCAGCAGAAAAAAGTCATACAGAAGATTAGTATCTACAGATAGCGACAGCAGAAGCAGCACCAAAAGCATTTACCTAGTAGCAGCAGTTACAAGCAGTTATCAACAAGCATAGCTAACATGGGGAGCAGCAGGAGCAGGTGTCAACAACCAGCACTAAGATTTAAGAGCAGTCAGCAGCAACAGCAAGCAGTTAAAGTTAGCCTTAGGCAGCAGCAGTCGGCAGTAGCAGTTACCATTGAGGGAGGCCAGATGGTATTCGGCTAGAGCTTAGGAAACAGCTACTGAACTGCAGCTTCTAGAAAGCAGATACTGGAAGACAGATGCTGAGGCAGTTAGTGGTAGACAGCCACTGGGAAATCATGTACTGGAAATTATCCACTAGCAGCATTCACTGTAAAACATATATTGAAAATTATCCAATAGCAGCTATACACTGTAAAACATCCACTGATAATTATCCACTACCAGCCATACACTGTAAAACACCCATTGCAAATTATCCACTAGCAGCATACACTGAAATATCCCCTGAAAATTATCCACTAGCAGCATACACTGTAAAACATCCACAATAAAGTATCCATTGAGAATTATCCGCTGGGAAAATAAATCGAAAGCAAGCAAACTAGCAACCCCGAGTGTCCTCGCTTTAACCACTTAACAGACGAGCGATTAAACTTTGATTTAGGCTACAGGAGTTAAAGATGTTAATAATGGACTGTGCCGACCTGTAAATACTTAGGTCATGAGAGATCAGGCGCAAGGAGGAACTTTCATCCTGATAACGACGACGACGACGAAGCTGCTACCTGACACTTGAGTCCACTCTTGGGGAATTTTCAAGGCACCTCATTTGCAAAATTAACATGCTGAGATCGTCGATAACAACAAAATTGAAGCTGGATGAATCGAGCCATCTTGATAAATTCTGAAGTACTAGTAATTAGCGCTTATCCTTCATTTAATTGCACGTATATCATCAAATTTATCGCAATAATGCGATAAGTGTCGTGTCTCAGGGTGCTTGTAGGATCTTCCAGTCGAGAGTGATGCTTGTTTTATCCTCAAGCAAAGCAAAGGCTAATCAACGCAAGAACAGTTGTCAGTCAAATCTTGATTTCTCATCTATAATTAATGCAACAAAACAGTTGAAATCTCGATGTATTTTTTTTTTTACAGGACAGCGCAAACGATCGTCATGTTTTCAAAGTTACTATTTTTGTTCACGTTGAATATTCCTAGTATGTTCACAATTTTTGTTTGTTACTATCTTTGGCATGAACCCATGGAATTATTTAAGTGCCTCTCTGATGTCAACTATTTTAAGTATATGCAGAATTTTATTTTAGGGAAAATAATGAATGTACTTAAAATCAGTCTTGGAATACATGGAGCTTCTAGGAGAATCCTCTTGTTTTTACGTCGTTCTATTTGTCAAATGCCGAGTGTGAGGGTCGAGCGCATGAATCAACACCTGGATACATTATAAATACAGTAACTAGATCAAGTGAACAGGTGCTGGACATAATTCATCATAGTGAACTGAATCAAGTGAACAGGTGCTGGACATATAATTCATCATAGTGAACTGAATCAAGTGAACAGGTGCTGGACATATAATTCATCATAGTGAACTGAATCAAGTGAACAGGTGTTGGACATAATTCATCATAGTGAACTGAATCAAGTGAACAGGTGTTGGACATATAATTATAAACAGATGTTAGCCACAGTTCATCATAAGGAAGTGAGGAGTACAGCGGAACCATTACAGACTCGTTAAAATGATTGAGTTAGTGTAACAGGATGAAACTCACGACTCATACACCTCTCGAGCATAAACAGTTGAAAACCCACAATTTTGACAACACTGTAGAGGGACACGGAGACGATAGTAGACATTAATAGCTAGAGAATAGACAACAGCGACGTTGTGCCAGAATAGACAGCAACAATGACGTTATCCCAGAATAGACAGCAACATGAACATATTCAGCACCAGCTCGAAACATTTTGAGTCCCTTCCTCCCCCCCCCCCCCCCTCTTTCACAACAAGAGGAATGACTGAAGGAATGAATGCCACGCAGGCAAATATGAAATAAAATATTCCCCAGTGGAAATAAAGGTAAAAATTTATATATATAAACAAACATTTAATGTGTTTGGTACAACAAGTATTGTCGTGTAGAAGATAAATTCCGGTAATTGCTTTATATAATTTTGGGTCTCCGCGAGCTGGAATATATATATATATATAGCATCCGGTGGTAAAAATGATTTTACACACGTTGTTTTTGTCATACTCATTCATTAAAGATAATTATCCCCAGAGAAACAACAAAAACCAACCACCACAATAGTGGTAATAACATGTAAGAAGGAAAATAAAAGGTTAAAGACAGGAAATGCCTTGTAACAGCTCTTTCCGAGTAGCCAAACCCCCAACTGTCAAGTCCAACAGAAGATGCCACCGTGTTTAACTATGTCGCCAGTCTCCCCCACGCCTATAACTCATCCACTTCAACCACGCTGCAAGTTTAGTCATCATAAATTCTTTACGTGAGAACGATAAGTGTTGCTGAGTCGTTGATAGCAAGTTTCGCATCAAGAGCTGGGCGTCTGGGCCCAGCTCTACGACGCTGACAGCTTATATATCACAAGAGAGGGGGGGTAAAAGGCCAGTTCTATTTCCAGACCATTGTGGAGTAATTTTTACGTATTTACCTGCAATTAGCCTATAATTTGCAGGTGCGTTGCAACGTAGAGCTTGTGACGGACTGCCCTGTAGCTGTGTGCGGGAAGCAGATGGTTCATTGCATCCGCAAGCATGGCCAACAATTTATTAATTGGATGTATTCATCCATAACCATCAAAAACAATTATTATATAGATGGATCAGTGAATCCATCAGAGCAGGATAGCATCACCCTACATTATGATAGGGAGCTCATCTTAAAAAAAATTGTCTTTGATTAAATATTTTTATGAATATTTTAGGATTCCGATGAAGCCTAACCTTCCGGATGTAGAACCCCTGCTGGCTCTGAGACCTACCGGCTCTGAGACCTACCGGCTCTAAGACCTGCCGGCTCTGAGACCTGCCGGCTTTGAGACCTGCTGGCTGACTCACTTAGCGTGTGTTGATGTGATGTGTGTCACTGATATTCAGGAAACGTAATTGTGAGTGGTCGTGCCGTGAACCCCAGCAGGTCTGCCTCCCCTGGTAGTGCATCATGGCTCCGGCTCCAGCTCTGATTATCCCAGATATGCAAATAATCCATTTTCCAACAATGCAATTTCCCATCCGGGCCAAATAAAACCACATGTATGAAATTCCGAAATCTTTCAATGTCAGAGGCAGTCTCTCTCTCTCTCTCTCTCTCTCTCTCTCTCTCTCTCTCTCTCTCTCTCTCTCTCTCTCTCTCTCTCTCTCTCTCTCTCTCTCTCTCTCTTTCCTTATCTCCCTTTATCTCTCGCACTTTATTTTATCTGGCCTCCTCCTCTTCCCTTCCTCTTCTCGCGTTCTCTAACAATTTCTCACATTTTACCTCAGTCACGGTGTGAATTGTGTGTGTATTTCACCTAGTTGTATGTACCTAGTTGTGCTTGCGGGGGTTCAGCTTTGCTCTTTCGGCCCGCCTCTCAACTGTCAATCAACTGTTACTAACTACTTTTTCCCCTTCCCCCCCCCCCAGGAAGCAGTCCGTGACAGCTGACTAACTCCCAGGTACCTATTTACTGCTAGGTAACAGGAGCATCAGGGCGAAAGAAACTCTGCCCATCTGTTTCCGCCGGCGCCTGGAATCGAACCCCGGACCGCTGGACTACGTATCCAGCATGCTGTCAACTAAGCCACCAGCGCCCTTGTGTGTGTGTGTGTGCGTGCTCGAGGATACAGTGTAGACATCATATAACAGTCACAAGGGCGGCGGCTGGGGGCGTGATTATCCTCGCCCCCTCTCACAAGACGACTTGCTATCATTCCCTTCTGTCGGCGTCTTAATTAAACTTGAGCAAGACCTCGCCTCCCGCCTGAAGTATTCCCGCCGGAGTGCTGTGCTAGGGAGTGGTTGTGAGGGGGGGGGGAAGGTGGTTGTAGGTTGGGAGAAATTGGTGATGGAAGTTATAGCGGCGGTGACAATGGTAGTTTTCGAGAAACTTCAGAAGTGGTAGAAGTGAGGTCTATGTAGCTTCTTATGCCCCCGCCTTGTTCTACCTGTTGTATCGTTAGACTTAGTGTTCCAGACTCGAAATACCAGACTCTGGTAAACAGGTGGGTTTACCAAGGGTGATGAATTGGTATACACGACAGTCGTTTAGATAAGCTTGTGGAGGCAAACTCGTCTCCATATGTCTGTATGTCTTCAGGGTCCTTGAAGGGGAGAGTGGCGTGGGTGGAGGCGTGGGGGGTGCCGTGGGAGGTGGCGTGGGTGACGGCGTGGGTGGTGGCGTGGGAGGTGGCGTGGATGACGGCGTGGGTGGTGGCGTGGGTGGTGCCGTGGGAGGTAGCGTAGGAGGAGACGTGGGTGGAGGCGTGGGTGGCGGCGTGGGTGGTGGCGTGGGTGGTGGCGTGGTTGGCGGCGTGGGTGGTAGCGTGGGTTGAAGCGTGGGTGGAGGCGTGGGTGGGGGCGTGGGTGGCGGCGTGGGTGGAGGCGCAGATGGGGGGAATGATACAGTAGTGACAGCCGACAGTGATACGAGCCCAGATAACAAGCAGCCAAGATAGACATGCAGACAGACACCATAAATATAGTCGAGACACGGAGGCGGTAAACAACAGCGAAGATACAGACAGCAGAGATGGAGTCATAGATGTTCATAGATATTTAGACGAGAGATACAGGCGTAGATACGAGAGATAAGTGACGTTGAGAACAGACAGACACAGAGATATAGTCTTCCAGTCCCTCTCAGCCTTCTTGTTCCATGCTCAGTGCAACGTGTTCCAGTCTGTGTCACAGTCATGACTAAAGGCAGACTTGAATTGCAACATTGTACAAAATAGTAGACANCAGGCGCCCAGAGGAGACGAGAGAGCACTTCCTCCTGAGGTCAGGAAGGTTGCTCTCAGAACCTTCAAAAATGATTGTAGTTTCTATTAGCCCCTCTACAACCCGCTAGTTTACATGCCATAAATCTAGCGGCGTAACAATGCGCTATACATCACTCCGGAGCTACAGATTGCTCCCCGCGCATAATGCCTATAATACTTCCCTTACTCTTGTATTAATCAAATGGACCGTGGATAGAACACGTAACTAATGACGCGAGCCACCACCACCACCACCACCAAGGTACTGCCAAGAATGAGAATAATTCAATTCAAATAAGAATCTTGTCCTTCTTTTAAGATTCTTCAATTCAAGATTCGTCCCAGGTTTCAGCGACGGGTTAGTTATACAGTTGGGGTATTAAGTTGAGATATGTAGTCCGCTATATTGTAGTTAATCCGTGTCCTGTTATTTTTCCTTCGTCTGAATGACATCAGT
The DNA here is from genome assembly GCA_020271785.1 of Procambarus virginalis. NCBI lineage: Eukaryota > Metazoa > Arthropoda > Malacostraca > Decapoda > Cambaridae > Procambarus > Procambarus virginalis. The sequence goes on along the minus strand of WNGS01004511.1, from coordinate 21,881,699 downwards.
TCGCCAGATTATATAAGATGCTAGACTGTGTAGCATCTTTGACTGTCGTTTATGGAAGAGATTTCTTGAATTTGATGTTTCGATAAATTTTTACAACGTATATAAGGTATCACGTTAATGAAATTAAGTATATATATATATATATATATATATATATATTATATATATATATATATATATATATATATATATATATATATATATATATATATATAATCAACAGAACTCCAAATGATCCCTCGTGGATTCGAACCTGGGCCGGCAGGGAAGCAGCCCAGCGCATCCCAAACTTTTTTCCTAGTTGGTCATCGGTTCTATCGGTTCATTTGACTTACTCCTTGCTATATAATCGGTTCGATTGTCTTCCTGATAGCCCTAGATCTATCACCCGACTGTTATCCATCTTCCTGATGGGGTCTGATATATCACAAGATTGCTAGTCCAGCTTCCTTATATATTTCGAGATATATATCACCAGTTTGGTTGTGCAATTCTTAATATGTCTAGATTATACCTCGAGTTATACCACCAAATCTAATTATATTCTGTTATAATTTTGTCTATCAAAATCGTGCCTTATACTGAAATTAGTTTCATCATTTGGTCTTGTGGTTCCTGACATATTGGGAAGGGTAACCACTGTGGCACCACAGGGTGGCCGGTGGCACCACAGGGTGGCTGGTGGCACCACAGGGTGGTCGGTGGCACCACTGGGTGGCCGGTGGCACCACAGGGTGGCCGGTGGCACCACTGGGTGGCCGGTGGCACTATACTGGGTGGCCGGGTGGCACCTCTTCTCGCCTCGTTGACAAACAAAGGTCTTTTAATTAGCTATCGGCAACTCATTTCACTCTGTCATCCCTAACCGGCAACCCTTTGTCATATAATAATAATAATTAATTAATTTTAGTAAAAAAAAATACATTACTTAACTGTACAAAGTCACACAAATAGCACATGAACTTTACTGTTTTTACTGTTATCTAAGACAGCAAATTAGAAAGTTTGCTGTTATTCCGTGGTTCAAGTTTCTTTGACTAAGTTAAACAATAACTAAAACTAGACAATGAAGAAACAAATATTCAATTAAAACTCCGGTATTTGTGAGTGTAAGAGAAGGGGAAGAGGATAATAGGTGTATATGTGAGCGTGTGTTTATTTTTGTTTTCATTGTTTACATTCGTTTATATCACTAATGGTCACCAAGTATATATATAAATATATATATATATATATATATATATATATATATATATATATATATATATATATATATATATATATATATATTATATATATATATATATATGCGGAAAAACCACAAAGAACTGAAGAAGAGAGATCAACGTTTCGGCTTGTTAAGGCCGTTGTCAACATCAGACTGATGAGTCTGATGTTGACAACGGCCTTAACAAGCCGAAACGTTCATCTCTCTTCTTCAATTCTTTGTGGTTTTTCCGCATACATATGATCAGTGTTTAGTGATCGTCAATTGCATATATATATATATATATATATATATATATATATATATATATATATATATATATATATATATATATATATATATATACATTTTTGTTGTTGTCTGTCCTCCTATGAACAGGGTTAGAGATCTGATGGACTTCGTATGGGGTTACTATGTAATGGCTCCAATCACAGATTAGGCTATTTATTATGCACCCCATACCCATCGTGTGGAGTGGGAGTGTTAGCCAGTGGGTGACGGTGCTGGATGAGAATGTGTACACCACTCTTCCCCCCCCCCCCTCCCACGTGGATGGGTTGACAGTGGTGGTTGGTTGGTAGGTACTGCTAACTACCCCTTCCCCGTCCACTGGACGACGGGTGGACAGGAGCGACAAACGTGTACACCCGTCCACTGTCCTAGTGATGTTCCTGTCCTAAGCTCTGTGGAATTGTGATGTTGGAGAGAGTTGTAATTATAGTCATCAACGAAGCTCCCTGAGGTAGGTTGGTATATGTTCACAGTGTTCCCAGACTCTATAAACCTCTCGAGGGTGATGATCCATCCACCAGCTTCATCCACTTGCCATCCAGCCCACCCACCCGTCATCCAGCCCACCCACCCGTCATCCAGCCCACCCACCCGTCATCCAGCCCACCTACCTGCAGACGATGAGTCACAATAACGTGTCTGAAGATGACCAAGCCACTCGATTTTTAGAAGTAAGATGACGGGCAAGAGTGTGTTTAGTATTTACTATTTCTATTTACTTAATATTTGCTACTGGACCGAGGGGGGGGGGGTTACCCGGCGTTGCCCGATCTCTGAATATATATGCTAGTTTTACCTCGCTATTTTCAAACCATCTTCCCGATTCCATATTTTCTTCACCCTATCCAAATAAATGGATTGAATAATTTTTTTATCACATTTAGATACATCTGCATTTGTGCTGCTGCTCTAGACTAAATGAAGGGGAGTACGGAGTGTGTCAAAAAGCTAGCTACGTGATGCTAAAAAATCCCCATCACACAGGATGGTTAGTCGTACAGAGGCATGTGATAAGCAGTCTGCACTGGCAGACTCCGGACGTATTTTAAGGATATCATCAACACAAGAGTGAATAAGGCAGCAGTGATAATAAAGGTCCCCATCTCGCAGGATGGTTAGACATACAGGGCCATATGTTCAGTAGCCTGCACTGGCAAATTTTGGGTGCAACATGAGGATATCCTCAAGAACACAAGAGTGAATAAAGTAATTGCAAAGCTCCAGGTACCTCATGCCAGCGGGTCTGAATGGTCTAATAACTGGGCTTTCGGTGATGTAGTGTGGGAGATCATGCCGCAGTTCCTGCTCACAGAGTTTGCACCTGGAGTGCTCAAGATTGGGAGATCCGTCACCTGTAGCCACTTGCCACAGATAATGGTAACCCAACCTGATGCAGGCGTCCACTGTGTCGCACAGTCTGGTGGACGTTTTGTGCTGCCCATAAATATAGGTTTCAGATCTGAACAAATCATAGCTTTTTATACTGATGCTTTCAGGTCGTTGGGAGTCAGTTATTTCTTTCCTATCAGACTTGAGTGTTTGGACCAATACAGTTTTGACAGCAGAGATGGGGATACCTAGATCTAATTCAACTTCATCTTTGTTACACGCTAATTTGGCTGCAAAGTCTGTCTCATTATGATGGGTTATATTTATGTGTGATGGTATCCATATAAAGGAGTTTCGAGACCCTTAACTCTGTGCAGCGATTAGGTCATTTATAATGGTATTATGAGGTTCTTGCAATCGATCTTCCAGGACAAGTTTTCGATTGCTTGAAGAGGAGACTTTGAATCACAAAATATTATTCCTCCTAAAATGTTTTTTAATGTACTGGTAGCTAGCTGTAATGCCGCTAGTTCTGCCTGTGTGGAGGTCAGCCAGTTGTTTAACCTGACACTGACAGTCTTTGTGCAAATATTATTTCTATAAAACGTACATGCTGCTGCAGTCCGTCCAGTAGACGATTGGACTGAGCCGTCGGTGTAGACACAGTGCTCGTGAGATCTTAAATTTTCGATGGAGGAGGCAATAGTTTTAAGTGTGACAGCTTTGAAAGGAGCAAGATTCTCATTATCTTTCCTGGTGACAGGTGTGTATGAAACATAGACTTTCCAAGATCAGCCCATGTCTGCCCCATATATATATATGGATACCTTCACACATAAATATAACCCATCATAATGAGACAGACATTGCAGCCAAATTAGCGTGTAACAAGTTTGAAGTTGACTTAGATCTAGGTATCCCCATCTCTGCTGTCAAAACTACATTGATCCAAACATTCAGATCTGATAGGAAAGAACTTACTGACTCCCAACGACCTGAAAGTACTAGTATAAAAAGCTATGATTTGTTCAGATCTGAAACCTACATCTATGGGCAGCACAAAACGTCCACTAGACTGTGCGACACAGTGGTTGCAAGGATCAGGTTGGGTTACCGTTACCTGTGGCAGGTGGCTGCAGGTGACGGATCTCCCAATCCTGAGCACTCCAGTTGCAAACTCTGTGAGCAGGAACTACGGCACGATCTCCCGCACTACATTACTGAATGCCCAGTTATTAGACCTTTCAGACCAGTTGGCATGAGGTACCTGGAGCTTTGCAATTACTTTATTCACTCTCGTATTCTTGAAGATATCCTCACAGTGTACCCAAAATTTGCCAGTGCAGGCTACTAAACATATGGCCCTGTATGACTAACCATCCTGCGAGATGGGGACCTTTATTACCACTGCTACCTTATTCAATCTTGTGTTGATGATATCCTCAAAATGCATCCGGAGTCTGCCAGTGCAGACTGCTTATCACATGCCTCTGTATGACTAACCATCCTGTGTGATGGGGATTTTCTAGCATCAACTAGTTAGCTTTTTTTTTTTTGACACACTGTACTCCACTTCATATAGTCTAGGGTAGCTGCACTAATGCAGATGTACCTAAGGAATTAATAAAAAAAAAAATGCCCCATACTCCATACCATTCATCCTTCTAAGTTTTCATGAGGCTAGCCCCAAGGGTCTGGCCACCAACTTCGGACACACACACACACATGCTTTCATAAAGCATAGTTTTGTGCCTGCAGAATCGAGCTGTTAGTTCTTGGACCCCGCCTTTCTAACCGTCGGTTGCCCACTGTGTGTAATGATAGTACTTTAGTGTTCGTTTATGGTTTCGTTTGCTTAGTGAATATCCCAAATGGCCTAGTTGGTTGCAGGTCATTTGAGCCGATGTTCGTGGCCTTCTGCAAGTAACCGATGTACTTGGACTGATCCCGCAGGGGGATAACGAAAACGAATATGGATATTTTCTTATATATTTTTAGGTAGCTCATTGGTTATATTACGAGGCCTTTGTATGGAAAGAGTGAGTGCGGTGCGTGTAATATTAGTGAGGTATGCGTGAAGTTTAGATCAGAGCGAGAGCTTGCATGGCAGCATGCATCATTAAGGGCATGTAATGGTACCATTAGGGCAGGTGTGAGAACATGGACTCTAGATCCAGTTGAAGGTTCCAATAGCTGTGGGGGGAAAGCTTGGACTAAGTCACAAATGGAGCGGGGTGTCATATAAGTGCCAGAAGATATGACACACAGGCTGTCAAAGTGGGCCATATGACACCCGGAGGATGGTGTGAGAATGCGACCAACGACAGGCTGTCAGGTAAGAGATGTGGTGAAGACCTTAATGCCAGGAGTGTTGTACCCATACTGGCTTAATACATTCCCAAAGGTCAGCTAGGGCGGTGTGCTAGGCGTGGACTAACAATTCTCTCTTGGTCATGCTGAAGAAACGACATTCTTTGATATAAATGGATATGAAAGAATTTGATGTCAAGTGCTTCTGCTCTATCAAAACTCTACCGTCTATCCTAGGTTCGGGGGACTAGACGTTTGGCACTACCGTCATCCAACTTTGCACCCTGATTCCAGTGGGATATGTGCGCAACATGGTCGGGTCGCTGTCGGCGCAAGTGAAACGACTGCCACTTGAACATAGTGCCAATGGAATCCTCCACGACGATTCTTGGAGTATCATAATACTGCCAAGTACTGAGAATTGTCATCTCTGGTCTGCTTTCCTATCATCGCTGTTTCCTCGCCTATATGTTTACATATACTTATTCTCTGTATTCTGACTCTCGTCGCCTTTATACCCTAATCACTATTTACTTCCCTATTTATCTCCCTCCCGTGTTTATATATATATATATATATATATATATATATATATATATATATATATATATATATATATATCACTATGCGTTCATGCAGCTTTCTCACACATATATATATATATATATATATATATATATATATATATATATATATATATATATATATATATATATATATATATATATATATATATATATCCAGGATTCCCAGTTACCGCTTTTCTGCCACTTTTATACAATTTGTCTGTCAATAACGCCCTTATTTTATTATGTTAATACTTCTCTATCTTACTTTCATATCCATACTTTTCTGTCTCCCTTCTTTCATAATTTTCTTAATTCCTTCTTCGTATATTTCTCTCCTTCCCTACCAGCCTCCCCGTCCTCGTCCCTAAGGGGCAAGTGAGTGTGGAATCTCCACTTACCATCATGAGGATTACACTCGATATAGAATCACTGAGGGGAATCTAAACCGCTGATTGTTGTGATCATTTATTTCAACCTTACAACTGCTGATGATACGACGCTCGTGGCTGACGGTAACAATCTTGCTAATAAGCGCCGGAAGCCCGAGCATAAGCTGGAGCAGAAAGCATAGAAGACGATTGACCCCTGGAGGACGCAGCCGAGCGCCTGGCCATTCGATTGCAAGCAAAGTGCTACGCTGGTGTGATATACGGTAGATAGTTATATTGGTAAGGCGTCGAGTGTGGTGGTGACAGACACTTAATCAAGCGCTTGGACTGGTGAGGGGGGGGGGAAACACTTGCTGGTCGTGGTGTTAGATCGTACGGATGCTGTCTGTAGTATTTGGTCTTGAGATCACCTTGAGAAAATGGGACAGGAAGGCCGGCACGATGGACTTCTTAGAGGCATAATGCAAGTATTTGATTTTTTTTAACAGGTGGGTACAGGAGTAGACAGCCTCTGTCTACTGTTAGCAGGCTGAGAGAGCTTTCCCTTCCTATATTGCTTTTGTCAGGGTTCTGGTGCCTATTTCCTCATATAAACGCGTTTTCATTTGGTAATAATTTCGAGTTGTGTTGACTGAGAGTATCTACCCCTATGTTGCTTCTGGCCTCATAATGCCTTTTGTTTGCTTCAGTAAGTTATAGATCTTCCTGACAGTAAGTTATAGATCTTCCTGACAGTAAGTTATAGATCTTCCTGACAGTAAGTTATAGATCTTCCTGACAGTAAGTTATAGTGCTTCCTGACACAAGTACAGGGAATACTTCTGTCAAAACGTACAGTAAAATTTTAAGGCATATATATATAGGTCTCTCTTGCCTTGAGGAAGTGTGTACAGGGTTCTCTGAGGCCTATTGTGGGGCTCTATCATATCTACCACTTGGAAACTGTGGCAGGGAGTCAACCCCCACCACATCACTTCCTCAATGTAACATCTCCCCATTATGTCTCTACTCTGGCACTAGAAAAATCTGTCTAACGTCCTCGTAATGCTCAATTTTGGGCACTTATTTCCACCTGTGTCCCCTAGTGCGTGTGTCACCCGTGTTGTTACAAAGGGTCTGTCTTAGTCTACCCCCTATCAATTACCTCTGAGAATCTTGTATGCCTGGTGATCATGTCCCCTTTAACTCTTTCTGTCTCCCCAGTGACGTGAGGTTTGAATTCCACGTAGTCTCTCCTCGTAGCAGCAGTTCATCGGAGTACTAGTCTAGGTGGCAAGCCTTTTGCAACCTTGTTCCAGTTTAACATCTTATGCTGGACTAGATTATGGGACTGCCATGCTGGACAGCTGATCATACTCCAGGGATCGGGTCTGACAATATGTATTGGGTATATAATGTTGCATGAAAAGAATTCCTTACACAAGCTTCTAAAGGCCGTTCTTATGTTAGCCACCTGGCATATGCCGCCTAGATGATGTATCCACTCCTGAGCATGAGCTTACAGGGACGGATACTGGACGTGATAGCTCTAACCCTACCGGTCTTTCTCTCCTCTCGGACTCTATGAGAGATTCCCTCTCCCAAACACGAGACACTTTGTATCTGGCCTACTGGTCCCTACACCTATCTTTATTCCATTGCATTTGCTTGGGTTAACTTTAACAACCAGTTTGTTCGACACCATGTCCTGCAGCTGTCCTAGCGCCTCTTGATAGCCACAAACGCTGTGCCCTCCCTCTGTTCTTAATCCTTCATCATGCCATTTTGGCGCGGCTCAGCAAATATTGAGAGGAATGAGTCTATACCCTCTGGGAGATCATTTACGTATCATGCAGAAACAATGGAATAGGGTCCGAGTGAGACACGGATAGAGGCCACTGTAGGGCTTCCACTTGGGACCTCACTGACCGGATCTGACAGTTCTGACCAAAGCTGCGGGTGATGTGTAGCTTGTGTGTGATGTGTTTGTGTGTGTGCGTGTGTGTGTGTGTTGTGTGGTGTGTAGTGTGGTGTGTGTGCTGTGGTGGCGCTGTTTATTATTCAAATGTTCATACTGTAAACTGTTTTTAGACTCTCATGATCAAACTATGCACGCTATTTCGCTTGGATTTCTGGAAGTCTGTGGAGAACATCTTCTTGACCAGCAATTCATTAAGCATGACACGATACCCTGTACATCTTTCTGATTTACGACGGTCCTTGTTTACACTTATTTACAGAAACTCACAACCCTAGGTGGGTTAATTGTTTGTGAAACAAGCCTGCGTGGTGCTTCGGAGTCCAAACCTGTTCAATAGAGTTGGAAAACGAATGCTGCCCCATGCCTGAGGAAGGAATATACACCGGTTTCGTAAGTGGGTGGTGGGTATGCTTGGTGAATCCGGTGACTGGCCCATATCCTCTGGACCCATACCAGCCATCTTCAGATGTCTATGTCATCTAGACAGGGGTCTCTATATATCACATACAGATGTGACTCTATACGGCACGTAGAAATAGCTAATACGTCATTGCCAAAATGACCTGGCCCAACTTCTCAAAAATTTGTCAAAAGTGGTATATATATATGATGTCAGTACCTAGTAGCTAGAACGCAATTGTCAGCCTAATATGCAAGGCCCGATTTGCCTATAAGGCCAAGTTTGTCCATGGAATTTAAATTGTTTTTCGACTACCTAACCTACTTAACTTAACTTAACTTTTTCGGCTACCGAACTTAACCTAACCTAGTCTAAAGACCCCTAGGGTTATTGTGTTAGTTTATGTAGGGTTGGTTAGGTTCGGTCATATATCTACGTTAAATTTTACTCCAATAAAAAAAATTGAACCCATCATACATAATGAAGATGGTACTTTATCATATTACATAAGATAAAAAAGTATACAGAAAATATATTAGTTCAGGAAAACTTGGCTATATCTAGGCAAATGGGCCTTCGCACTCATTAGGAGCCAAAAACGTGAGATTCGTGGCTACTAGGTACGACATATATATATATATATACCTACTATGACTATATATATAATATAATATAATATAAGGTATATTATATTATAAACGATACATTCAATTAGTACTTGAATAATATACCCAGACTAGATTGTAGCACTGTAAATATTAGCACAAGGCATTAACTATACATCGTAATCCATAAAGGCATTATAACACACCTTTAGGCCCTACTTACAGGGGGCGACATCGCCCCACCAAACACACGACCTGACCGGAAAGACTTCCAAAGTAATGATACTCAAAATCAAACTCCTTTTTTGTCTTCGATCGCAAGAACTCGGCCGCAAGGACTCGATCGCAATGCAATCGATCGCAAGGACTCGATTCGTCTGTCCTCCTCTACGGTTCCTGCCGATCCCGTCAGACACTTCATGATACACCATTACCTGAATTTTGAAGGGCCTCCTTTTCCTCCCTCCTTCTCCCTCCTTCGACCAAACCCGTCGCTATTCGACTTCTGACTGTCATTTTCTTCAGTTGTGACCTCATTATATCCTAAAAATAAACTACCATAAATATAAAAAAAAGTTATAATTTGACTTCTGTACTTTTTTTTTAGGGAGAAGTGGGAGGATGGGGCGGCTTGGTACCTGCTGTGAACACAGTTTCTTTAATATAATATCTATATATATATAGATAGTACTATGATATATACTATATATATCTATACTATATATATATCTATCTATACTATATATATATAAACTAAATACATATAAATATATAAAAATGTCGTACCTAGTAGCAAAGAACGCACTTCTCATCCTATATGCAAAGGCCCGCATTTGCCTAATAAGCCAAGTATTTGCAGTGTATATATATATTTTATCTCTAATTTTGTTCCTATGAAATGATAAAACTACACATTTTATAGATTATATATGAGGTCAATTTTTTTTTTATTGGAGTTTAAAATTAACGTCGATATATGACCGAACTGAACCAACCCTACCTAACCTAACCTAGACCGTATCATTTATAGGTTATGGTTTATGGTTATGGTAGCCGAAAAAGTCCCCTAGGTTAGGTATAGGTTAGGTAGGTTCGGTTAGATGTCGTAAAACAACAAATTAATTCATGAATACTTCGCTTATTAGGCGAATCGGGTCCTTGCATCCCCAGTAGGATGAAAAGTGCGTTCCTGGCTACTAGGGTACGATATTAGATTACTATATTATTAATAATCTAGATAATTATAATAATTATAATACATATATATATAATTACATAGTAGTATTAGTATATATATATATATAGATAGTATCTATATATATATATGTCATATACTATTTCTACGAAAGGGAGTTGCTAGCAATGAGTTTGCCACACCGTAAATTTTTGCAAACTGATGATGCTAGTTAGCCTGAAAGTGTGTATCCCCCAGCACTCCCCCCCAAAAAAAACACCCTATACCTACTAAGGCCGTTGCCACAAAAAAACGGCATCAAATTTTATATTTATTAATTAGTCTGTACTATGCGCACTCAGTTTGTAACGGCAGAGGCTAATGTATAGCAGTTGAACAAATGTCCAACGAATATGTGCCTGTGAGTAGGACAGGTTTCCTAGTCAGCATAATCAAGGCGTATTCACTATACGAATTTACCTCCCTAGACTAAACTACCCACTTTGTTGCAGGCACTCCTGTGTTGTCAATCCAC
>WNGS01004511.1:21832314-21850794 GCA_020271785.1 Procambarus virginalis | reverse complement strand
TTTTTAAATTACGAGAGAGTTTTGTTGTTTGATTGAAGAGGAATGGTTAATGGTACCCCCCTGAGGTTTATAATCTTTATTACATTTCCTTCGGTTCTTATTATTTCTATCCTTTGCTTCCTTGCTTGGTTTGCCTTTTCCTTTGTGATTGTGATTTTTTGCGGGATTATTAGATCTCCCCCCCCACCCCCCCCCCCGCGGCCCCGCAGGGGGTTCCTCGTTTGTGCTGTTTTTTTTTATAGTTTTTAGGGGAAGAGGGGTTATGGTTACCATTACCCAGTTACCCCTGGAGGTGTTATCTAGTAGCCCTTGAGGATTTTTTTTGGGGGTCATTCATCCCCCGCCCTCCCGTTGCTGGACTGGTCAATCTGTTAGACGCGGCTGCTGGCAATCTGACTATGAGTCACACGCCTGGTTGAGCAGGTATCCCTTTGGAGTGTCTATCAAGCTCTCTCTTGAACCAAGAGAGCAAGTTGCAAAGATAAAATTTAACTGAATCTGAGTATCACCATCTGTCCTGTCAAAACTATATTGCTTCAAACACTCAGGTCTGATTGGTGAGAAGATCTCCGCTCTCAAAGTCTGGGAAGTGCACCTCTAAGAAATAGTTATTTCGCTCTGATAACTCAATTACTACAGATCATTACTACAGTCGCCTCCAAAACTAGTCGCTACCACTACAGTATACAGCTGCCACGGATATACACAAATACCACCACAATACAAAGGCACCACCACAATGAACACCACCACAATGAACACCACCACAATGAAACACTCACCACACAATGACAAACCACCACCAACATGACCACCAACCACAATGAACAACACCACAATGAACACCACCACAATGAACACCACCACAATCACCACACAACAGCATCACAAACCACACACAAAAACCAAAAAACACACCACAATGACACACCCCACAATGAACACACCACCACAATGAAACCCACCACAATTAAACCACCCCCACCACAATGAACACCACACAATGAACACCACCACAATGAACACCACCACAATGAACACCACCACAATGAAACACCACCACAATGAACACCACCACAATGCACCACCACACCACAGCACTTCTGGTTGCAACTCCAATACAGCGTGGTTGAGATATGCGCATAAACGCATGTATTTCAGCGCATTACGAGTAGAGAACATAGTTGCAAGAATAGCACACGCTTCAGAACTGCAGTGGACAGTTGCCCAAAAGGAAACCGAGTCATTCAAGTCATTCATTTCGAAATTATACAGCCGGTGGTCGTCACTCATAATTAAACTGGCCAGGGAATGACTAATCCTCGTGGTAAATTTTCCCAATGGGATTTATTTGTGCAGTTCCTGTTAGCTTGTGGGATGTGTATCAGCAAGATCTTCCAGCCATTCCAGTTAGCTGTGGGTGTATCAGCAAGATCTTCCAGTCATTCCAGTTAGCTGTGGGGTGTATCAGCAAGATCTTCCAGCAAGTTGGAGCCTTCTAGACCGGTTCATCATCTGGTTTTTGTCAGACTCTGCTCTCACAGCCTGCAGCTGGGCCATATCTCGTCTCTTCCTACAGCTAAATGTCCCTCGGTGCCGTACCGTCTTTCTGGGCGATGTGTAACTTGTCTCGTTGCGGTACCGTGTTTCTTGATGGGGGTGTACCATGTCTTTATCGTTTGGTACCGTGTTTCTTGATGGAGTAACTGCACCGTAGCTATAGGTGTCACACCGTGTAGTGTGGTAACCTCGTCTTCTTGTACGGTACCCCCCGTCTCATCAAGAGTACAGGGTACTAAGCCAAGGGTCTCGCGGGTATTGGGATGGGCACAGTCTTATGGTTAAGTTCTGAGCAGGGTTGTGGGCATCATCAACGGGTATTAAGATTTCGTGGTTGGTGAGTGAACAGTGTGCCTGAAGAGTGAGCACTGAGCAGCACACTCATGAGTGCGAACTGAGCAGCGAGTCTCTTGATGACCCCTGTACCGAGCAGTGGGTCAAGATCTGTACTGAGCTATTGGTTTCATGGGCCTGTACTGAGCATTGTTTCCCATAGGGCCTGTACTGAGCAGTGGGTCTCATAACCTGTCTATACAGAGAAGGCTCATGGTTGAATACTGAGCAGTGCAGGTTTGCAGAATTTGTCCAAGCCTGCATTCATCATCAAACCTGGCCACTAGCCTGGAAGATGGCCAGGGGGGCTGAAACTGTCTACAGGGAGGCAAAACATCGGTAGAAAACTCTGGTTCAACATCCTTGTTCATAGACAATGGAAAAAGATCTTAAGAAAAAAATCTTGCTAAGAAGAAGTACCTTGATAAAAAATAACTAAATATCAAGCACTTTTTTCAGAGATAGATCAAGTCTGTCTGTGTAAAAATGAGTACATCAGATCTGATACTAAAGTTGACTACAAAATGGGACAAGAACTAGCCTGCTGAGCGGAATATATATATATATATATATATATATAATAATCAGAGATATGTGCACCTAGCCTGCTGAGAAGGATGTGATAGGGATCTGGCATAAAGGACTGGAGTGAAGCTTAATGCATTTGAATTGGTGGGAATATTCTTCTCATTGAAAATATTTTACTAATTCAGTTCTTGCGAACACCAGCGCGGAGGTAACTGTACCGCAGGATTATTGTGTCCTCCTTAGGAAGATCCCCTTTCCATGATATCTTGAAGCTAATATGCCAGAGGCTATATCGCCTATGCAGATGATTCTACACTTTTCCAAGAAACAAGAAACAATATGTATGTGGTCCATTGATGAAGACATCAATGGGCCATTAACTCATTGCAATTTTGAGAACGACATTGATAAGCTATTGCTCTTTTAAGACTAGAACACAATTACGCTCATTTACAACCCATCACTTAATCTATTTGGAGTGGAAACTGATGAAAAATTGACGAATGAAAATTTCGAATGAATGATTGACAAATAAAAGCTGTTGGAGCGAGATGCGGTAGTTTTTTTATTATTAGTATATTATTATTATTTTCTACCACAGGACGTGGCCACATATTTACAATGCTAACCAGCATATATAAATTTCTTCTGTCCTCCATGGACAGAGTTAGAGATCTATTAAACATATAGTAGAGTGATTTATTAAACAATCAACCACAGAAGGTGATTGAATGCTTTTAAAAGCCAATCTAACCAACATACAGATATATAGATATAGAGATATATATAGATATAATATATATATATATAGATATATATATAGATATAGAGAGATTATATAGACATATATAGAGAGAGATAGGGAGAGATAGATAGAGAAGAGATCTATAGATATATATAAATATACTATATATATAATATATATATATATATGTATATATATATATATATATTATATATATATTTATATATATATATATATATATAATATAATATATATTATATATATATATATATATATGTGTTATTAAATATGACCGAAAAAGTAAGATTAATAATTCTAACACGAATTTTCTCAATTTTCCTTATGTTTGTTTTTACTGATGACGGTAAATGAAAAATCAATTCTCCAAAATTCATTCTTTATTCTTAGTCTGACGCGACACTTGAGCGCGTTTCGTAAAACTTATTACATTTTCAAAGACTATAAAGAAAGATTTACTATAAAACCAAGAAAACTGCCAACCTACTCACGAGAAACTCTCCAGACACAAAGCAGAACGCTTTGAAAGAGACCAATGTCGTCTATGCCTTCAAATGCCCACTTGGGGACTGTAAGCCCCAAAGAACTCAATATATAGGCAAGACAACAACATCTCTTTCCAGGCGATTAACGATGCATAAGCAACAGGGCTCTATCAAGGAACATATAATCTCTTCCCACAACCAAACCATCACCAGAGAAATCTTAACAAACAACACAGAAATCATTGATAGATACAGCGACAACAGGCGGCTTGACATCTGCGAGGCACTACACATCAAGAAGTCAACACCAGCAATCAACAGCCAATTAACGCACAACTATATTCTACCCACTTCAAGACTCCGCTCCAATATAGAAACATCAAGAATACGGGCCAATAGGCCTTCTGCAGTTACAGATCTATTCTTCCCTTTAGCTTATACCCATTGTTTCGTGTTCTGTGTTTGTTCTCACCTCACCCCAAACCATTGTAACATGTCACCTCACCCAAATGCAGGTATAAAAAAGAAAAGCTGTTTAAACTCTGTTCAGTTATAGTTGTTCTGTGTGTGTGTGTAACTAATGTCTTTGAAAATGTAATAAGTTTTACGAAACGCGCTCAAGTGTCGCGTCAGACTAAGAAATAAAGAATGAATTTGGAGAATTGATTTTTCATTTACCGTCATCAGTAAAACAAACATAAGGAAAATTGAGAAAATTCGTGTTAGAATTATTAATCTTACTTTTTCGGTCATATTTAATAACATATGTCTACAGGAAAGACTGCTACCAAAATATACTAATATATATATATATATACAGTATTGAGGGTAGTAATATTACCGTCACTACTACATCTCGCTCCAACAGCTGAGCAGTAGTCGTATTGACTACCAAGTAGTCAATGTATTGACTACTGAGTAGTCAATACGAGTGTCTGTGGAGAGCATCGCATCACCTACTTACCAAGAGATGTACAACACTTTACAACTTACAAAACACCAATCTTTACCAAAAACAGGTTAGACACACGACAGGATAAAGGCCTCGGAGGTAATGAGCAGCAAACTTATTTCACATGACCCAACGGCCACACATCAAAGAAACAGTCGTACTATAAAGTGCCCTTATCCTTACCTACCAGAGGACCCTAAACAGAAAACGGGACAGAATATCAATTTCGCGAGCCGCTACCATTTTTTCTAGTACGACGATTTTTTGGCCTTGGCGTTTACGTCAAAATGCGACGTTCTATCAAGAGCACCGGTTGGCAACATAGAAAAGATGCTGCTGGTCTATGTTCTCTGAATTCTCTGTGTTCTTGTTCTTGTAAAAGAACAAGAACGTGTTCTCTTGTAAAAGAGTGTTCTCTGAACACTCTTCACAAAATACATACCCCCCCATTCAGCTTCTTTACAAATCCCTTCCTCGTAAATAAACAAAGAACAGGTGCGAAATGTGACTACGAAACAGATGTTCCTTTTGAACAAACAGACAACTTCGACGCTCTAAACACCCCGAAATACACAAAAGTAAGCAACACACTTCAGCAACAAACATACAATCAAGACAATCATACTTCAACAAATCAAAAATATTGCAAATGAATGGCTATAAGGACTCACAATAGTATTCAATAAAAATTAATGAATCCACGCATTGCTGCAGAGAACCGTGAATACAACATGCAACTCTACCTTGCACATTTCAAAGTGAACTTTAACAACTGATATACATATATACTTGATACATATACCATTGTACGCATGCATGCGTATGTACATATACACGAATGTATACGTGCAAGAACGTGTTTACATACATGTACAGATAAGAGCACAATATAGATACATGAAAAAGCAAGTATTGTAAATGAGAAAGAGGAAAAAATGAGGGAGAGAAGAATGAAAGTGGAGAGAGGAGAAGAAATGGGGAGGAGGAGAAATGGGGAAGATGATAAAAGAGTGGGTAGAGAAATAGAGGGAAGGATGGGAGAAAGAGAAGAGAGTGGAAAGGAGGAAGGAGAGAGAGAGAGAGAGAGAGAGAGAGAGAGGAAGGAAGGGATGTGGGAAGTATAGGAGGAGAGACACTCTAGTCCCGTCTAGAGTGTCTCTAGAGTGGAGACAACCCCATCCAGAAGACCTCTAGAGAACAGTGAAGAGCAGGGGTGCCATAAGCACAATCAGAGAACACTGTATAAACATCAGAGGTCCGCGGTTGTTCAACGTCCTCCCAGCAAGTATAAGAAATATTGCCGGAACAACAGTGGACATCTTCAAGAGAAAACTAAATAGTTTTCTTCAAAAAGTGCCGGACAAATCGGGCTGCGGGCCGCTCCAAGCAACAGCCTGTTGGACCAAGCTATCACAACTCAAGCCTGGCTTCAGGCCAGGCTCGAGGAGTAGAAGAACTTCCAGAACCCCATTCAGAAGACTTCCAGAGCCTCATCCAGGAATAATTCAGAGAAAAGCGCGAAATAGTGAAACAGCAAACAGGAAAAAATCACAATCAGGAAAATTGTGTTTTTTGTTTGTTGATCACAAACAGGAAAAATCCATAAGGTATTTGAATTACAAAACTACCAGCTATCCAAAGATCAAAAGAGCTAGCAATCAAGATCCATCCCAGTTCCCTCATACAAGCCCCTGAAGCCACCAACATCCATTACAGTACCCTCATACAAGCCCCTGAAGCCACCAACATCCATTACAGTACCTCATACAAGCCCCTGAAGCCACCAACATACAAGCCCCTCATCTACAACCCCAACTAAACATTACACAAACACAAAAATTACAGCATACAATGAACAAAAATATCATACAGTTTCCTACTAAACTGAGTAATACTCAACAGAATAATTAAATTGCAAATAGAGCACGTTTGAAAACACACACACACACACACACACCACACACACACACACACACACACACACACACACACACACACACACCACACACACACACATACGCACGCACACGCACACGCACATCATGGATGGGTGGGTTACAGAGGCCCAGACTTATGTGACCAGTGTACATGGAACCAATAAAACCAGAACATGCCAAAAGTGACTCATTTCTCACCAGATTCTCTGGTTTATTGTCATTGATTTGCCCAATATATTGGGGAGGGTAAAACTATGCATGAATAACTCTCTCTATAAAAACTGAATTAAACACTCGAAGAACAACATGAAAAAATATTTCAAAACATTTATACGAGTATTTGCATTAAGCAGAAAAGCTGGATATTCCCACATACATCACACCCATACTATAAGGAGCGTTAACTAGTGTGTATTAGATAATATAATTAAATCCATACGGAGCTACTTACAGATAAAAAAAATTATAATTTGTCTGGAAAAGGTCTGAGAGTGAAAGACTAAAGTCTGGATGATTGAAAACATTATTTAATTTCAGAGCGAAGGTATTTCTCATAGACCAGAGAAAATGGCATTTTCAAATACCAGAGAAAATGGCATTTTCAAAATACCAGAGAAAATGGCATTTTCAAAATAGCAGAGAAAATGGCATTCTCTAAATACAAAGAAAATTGCATATTCTAAGAAGAGAAAAATAACATATGAATCAGTGGCTCCCTCCAGCGGGGTTTCTTAACTAATACTGTCCCTTATCCCAGTTCAATGGCCTCCCTGCTTCCTCAGCTTATCCTCAGCCTCCCTGCTACCTCATATTTTCAAAGTTGTCTGATCCTCTGGCGACAAATTTATATTGATGGTTCAGTCCAACATTAGTGTCAGTCAGGATTGCCCCTCACTAGCAAGTTGTGAAGAGGATAGAATGACTAGTGCTACCAGAGAGAAAGGTATTAAGTAAATAGAACAATTGAAGCCTATCTAGTCCTCAAAACCCGGGCGAAGCACTTATCGAGGTCCTTAAAGAATGTAAAGATGGCCTCGCTCAGCCACGTGGTGTGCATGTTTAATAAAGCATTAGTGTCGAACAGAGTGCCAGTATCGTGGAGGGTTGCTAATGTGGTGCCGAGTTTTAAAATGAGAGATGCAGAACACCTGAACCAAAATATCAACTATAAGTACCTTAACATCTATCGTAAAACAGATAACGGGATGATTCAAGCAATGCAGGCGATGAGTCACAATAACGTGGCTAAAGTATGCTGACCAGACCACACACTAGAAGGTGAAGGGACGACGGCGTTTCGGTCCGTCCTGGACCATTCTCAAGTCGATTCAAGCAATCCTTAAGAGATGTTCATTCTATAAACACCACTCATTTCTCTCCCAGGAAAGTGCACTAGCATCCAATTTATTCTGTCATTGGACAAAATTCCAGTCCCCCCATGTATACCCAAAGATCCACCACACAATGAACATTTTCTTGGCATTAACTTAACGGTATTTAACGTCAGGTTCCTGTTTTCTTTACCTTAGTTCTTGAGAGTATTCTCAATACAATATGCATCTTAAGCTGTTCTTTCGTTTCTCTATTCATCCTCTAGCATAGAGTTTGAGGTTCAGAGTGTCTCAAGACACGCGGGTTTTATCCCTTTGTATTGCCTAAATATTTTTCATAGATAAATCGCGTTCTTATAATTATATTGTGCCATAATTAATTTATAATTATTAGGAGAAAGCGCCAAACCATTACGACTTTATAGCACTTTGGTATTGTGTAATAGCACTATTTTTAGTATAAAGTTGAAAGGAACTTTGTACTTTCTATGAGTCACAAAAGGAACGTTGTGTCGCACGAAACGACACAGTCCCGAAAGATATCACAGGGACAAACGAAGTCCTAAAAGGCATCTCCGAGCCAGACACGAGCCACAGGGAGCTTCTCTGTGCCACAGGAAGCCCCTCTGTGCCCTAGGGAGCCTCTCTTTGCCATAAGGAGCCTCTCTGTGCCACAGGGAGCCTCTCCGAACCACAAGGAACCTTTCTGAACCACAGGGAGCCTCTCTGTGCCACAGGGAGCCTTTCTGAACCACAGGGAGCCTTTCTGAACCACAGGGAGCCTCTCTGTGCCACAGGGAGCCTTTCTGAACCACAGGGAGCCTCTCTGTGCCACAGGGAGCCATTCTGAACCACAGGGAGCCTCTCTGAACCACAGGGAGCCTCTCTGAACCACAGGGAGCCTCTCTGAACCACAGGGAGCCTCTCTGAACCACAAGGAGCCTCTCTGAACCACAGGGAGCCTCTCTGAACCACAGGGAGCCTCTCTGAACCAGAGGGAGCCTCTCTGAACCACAGGGAGCCTCTCTGAACCACAGGGAGCCTCTCTGAACCACAGGGAGCCTCTCTGTGCCACATCTCCCGTAAAGGAAGGCTCTTGCCGGCATCATCAGCAGCATCTCCAGCCACAGAAGCACACATACATCTGCCTAATTACTTTCGGCTAATTTTATGAATAGGGGGGAAATTATCTCCAACAATTAGGCTTTATTAATGGCTTGATACATCTAACGGAGGAAATTAAGTCCCTGGTACGTAGGGATGTAAACATCGGGCATAAGTCCATCACGTAGTTACTGTAAACAACTTTTACTCTAATTAGCAAGACTCGAGGAGAGTCGAACGAGGCGACTTTTAACTAGAGCAGCATCTATGTGATATTTAAATATGCATTTGTATGCATCTGTGAGCACGGCTGGATGGTCCCCCGGAACACATACATCACTACCTCTGTAACCTCCTTAGAGGAGATAAAACCAGGCCCGCCAAAGGTGAGAAAATTCACCCTTGGCGGCTATCAACATCGTTGGTTACCTTGAGGTTACCTTGAGGTTACCTTGAGGTGCTTCTGGGGCTTAGCGTCCCCGCGGCCCGGTCATCGACCAGGCCTCCTGGTTGCTGGACTGGTCAACCAGGCTGTTGGACGCGTCTGTTCTCAGCCTGACGTACGAATCACAGCCTGGTTGATAATCACGAATCACAGCTGGTACTCTGATCAGTAACACCGGACGATCGGTAGTAGCAGCGGATGGAAACAGGCTAGTTGAGGGGTGAGCGTAAGTTAAATGGTCACGGTTAACGGTGAGCACAGAAATATATGCATTTATAGAAACCCGATTCGTTCTTCTATGTAGTCAAGTGTGAAATATTTCACGTGATTTCCCTAGATTTTTTAGTGATAGAAATAATATATTTTCTCCACTTTTCTGAGAAGTGGAGAAAGGGAGAAAGTGGAGAAAACGAACTCATACATAATGAAACGGATAGCTTTATCATTTGATAAGAAAAAATTGAAAAATATATAAATGCAGGAAAACTTGGCTGGCAAATCTGACCTTGCATAGTAGGCCGAGTATTGCATTCTGGCTACTAGGTACAATATATATATATATATATATATATATATATGCAGAATAACCACATGTGAAAAATAGAAAATGCTTAACGCGTTTTCTATTTTTCACATGTGGTTATTCTGCATACTTGGATCAGTTTTTGTGATCATTGTTGTATATATATATATATATATATATATATATATATATATATATATATATATATATATATATATATATATATATATGTCGTACCTAGTAGCCAGAACTCACTTTTTGGCCTACTATGCAAGGCCAGATTTGCCTAATAAGCCAAGTTTTCCTGAATTAATTTATTTTCTCTATTTTTTTTCTTATGAAATGATAAAGCTACCCATTTCATTATGTATGAGGTCAATTTTTTTATTGGAGTTAAAATTAACGTAGATATATGACCGAACCTAACCAACCCTACCTAACCTAACCTAACCTATCTTTATAGGTTAGGTTAGGTTAGGTAGCAGAAAAGTTAGGTTAGGTTAGGTTAGGTAGGTTAGGTAGTCGAAAAACAATTAATTCATGAAAACTTGGCCTATTAGGCAAATCGGCCTTGCATAGTAGGCTGAGAAGTGTGTTCTGGCTACTAGGTACGACATATATATATATATATATATATATATATATATATATATATATAATATATATATATATATATATAACACACACACACACACACACACACACACATATATATATATATTGTATGTGTGTGTGTGTGTGTGTGTGTGTGTGTGTGTGTGTGTGTGTGTGTGTGTGTGTGTGTGTGTGTGTGTGTGTGTGTGTGTGTGTGTACACCGCCCCATCACTCTCCCTGACACGGTCAGAGGGACAGAAATATTAGGGCAGTGTCAAGCCCGGCTGAACCCATTATTCCTGTTGATTTCTTTATGGCCATAATAACCATACTTGTGACATGCCGACTCCCCCCAGTTGTACGCTGATGTGTTTGTCCTCCTCCCTGCTTCACAAACATTTTTACCCCCTCTCTTATATCCCATGTTAGCATCCCTGTCTTAAATCTCCTGCTCTCTCTCTCTCTCTCTCTCTCTCTCTCTCTCTCTCTCCCACAGGGGAACGCTGCTGCTGCTGCTGGGCAGCTGTGATAGTTCTCTTCCACAGCCTTGCAAAGTTTTAATTTCTCTTCCACAGTTTAGCAATTTGTATCTTAGCTTGAGCAGCGTTATCTCTTCCATAGAGGTTTACCAGGTAATCCCTATTATTTTTCAACCCACTCTCGCACTTGCTTATGAATAAGTGCATATGTGACATACTAATTTATTGTGAATATTTGAGTTTACCTTGAAAAGCTGAATAGAAAAACCACAACCTAACCTAACCTTCTTATTATGTTAAGATATTACAATTAGTACTGAACCTATACCTATATTGATATTACAGTTTTGTAAAAATAATAATTCAAAACTAAAATATTTAAATAAATTGTAAAGTAACTCACGATATTTTCAAATTTTGTATAAAATCTCTATTGTTTGATAAAACTGAGAGAAAAAGTTTGTGCCTTGAAAAAAATATGGCTTGGAATATGTCACTTATATGCTTATTTATAAGCGAAATAGTGATTATAAGCAATAAGTCATATATGTGCTGTCTTATGCGAGAGCAGGTTGCAACCATTTTTGGATTATTTTTTCATATGGGAGTTATATTCATAAGAACTGTAATATATATATATATATATATATATATATATTATATATATATATATATATATATATATATATATATATATATATCCGAGGAGCTGGACGAGGTCTTCGAACGCTGATTGTTTAATTGTTATATATTTGTGTGTGTGTGTGTGTGTGTTCTCTGTAAACTGTAGCATTGCAATAAAATAAAACAAAACATACAAAAAAATAATAGGGGTGGTAGGAGAAGAAAAGAATTAAGTATTCAGTGAGAATCCACAAGATCTTCTCTGAATGCTCTTTGTTTTCTTCTTCGAGGATGTGGGTCCCTGCAATTGCACCAGAGGTGGTACCCCTAATATATATATATATATATATATATATATATATATATATATATATATATATATATATATATATATATATATATATATATAGGGAGCCTCTATATATATATATATAAATATATATATATAAATAAATTTATTAATGTATCTAGTTTTGCTCGAGCGTAGTCCCCGGACGACACTGAGAAGCTGACGAACAGGAAGAGTACTATTCAAAACCTACATGTTGAACAACCCAGCGGGTTTTCTTCCTATTGGGGAGTGTTGTACATGCTGCTATGGCGGTGTGTCCACTCACAGGATGAGTGGCGCTGCCCAATGAACACGCCCCTCGGGGCAAAATTTAAAAAAATTAAAATTAACACAACGCAGGGCAGAAGAGGATGAGGTTGGGGATGGAGAGTGCTCTCAGGAAACACAATATCACCCTTTTTTATGCATGTTTTTTTTAAACGTGAGTTTGTTTGGGTGTCTAATTTTGTGACTTATTGTCTGCATGTGGAGCTCACAGGTTGTTGTGACCTCTTGTTTGCATATAAATATTATGACAATGTCTGCATATGAATCCCACAAGCAAGCGTCTTTAATTTTCTTTTGATTTTCAACCTTCTTCCAAACGTTGGATGAACGAACTTTGAAAGTTTCTTCAAGACGGTCTTTCGGACCTTTCCACCATCCGGGGGCCCTCATCCATCTTCCGGAGGTTCTAATCCACTTTCCGCGGGCCCTAATCCACTTTCCGGGAGTCATAATCCACCTTCCGGTGGGCCCCTAATCCATTTTTCGGGGGCCCCCTAATCCTCTAATCTCTGTCCTGACGTTGATCTCGTCAAACGTCTGTATGCCATTTGTCCTTCTCTTCCTTATTTTTACAGTCTCACTTAAAAGTTTCAATCTTGATGTTCCTCTTCGTCCCATCACTTATACAAGCAACCCGTCCTCTTAAAATTACGTCGCTTTTCGCTGGTTTGCCCGTATGGCTAAAAATGGACTTAATTTGAAATGAAATCGGCTCATGAAAGTTATGTACTGTCCCGTTTTTTGTTTTGGGTTCTCTGGCTTAGTCTGTTAGGTTAGGAGAGGAAACTTTCAATTAACGGTTACACGATGTTTTGAACCCTTAGGAGAACTTCCTGCCCTCCTAACCTACCAGAGGACCCTGTTTTGAAAGAAATAAAATCCAAATTTATTTTCAATTATTTTTCATTTTCAAATTACGTCCAATTTCGACCATACGGGCAAACGGCCAATCTCAGACGTGATTTATAAGAGGACAGGTACGCCCTGTCGCCTATCCTCTTTCCTTCTGGCGAGTCAATCTCTTATACTTTCTTATTTTGGTACGTATTCCTCTGTCCTCCTTCCTCACTCTCAGTTGATCGAAGGATTGAGCTTGAAACCCTCACGTAAGACGCTTACAGTTTTGGTGTCGTCTTGGCTTTGTTGCAGTTGACTTGTGCCTTGCTCAGTAAATACTTAAATTCCTTCTTAACAAACACGATCTGACTTAGCTTTGGTCCCTCTGGGCTCTTTTTTTTCTTTCTCGTATGAAATAGAGACGAAAAGCAATATATAATTATCTTGTTGACCAGACCACACACTAGACAGTGAAGGGACGACGACGTTTCGGTCCGTCCTGGACCATTCTCAAGTCGATTGTGAATGATTATCACAATCGATAATAATTATCATTATCTTCTCCATTTGGTCTTCAGGTTTCTTTATGCCTTGCTTCTACATTGTTCCTGTATTTTTACTTTTTATCTGTTTTTTTTGTATCTTATTCACATACTTCTTACTTACTCCCTTACATTCCCATACTTCAGATCTTTCCTATATGTAATTCTTACCTTACTCCTATTCTTCAATCTTCTTGCCTATCATCTCTCTCTCTCTCTCTCTCTCTCTCTCTCTCTCTCTCTCTCTCTCTTACATTATTCACTTTCTCCCCCACTTTTTGTCCCCCCGTTCCTTGACGTCATAACGCACCCCGAAAGCCTTCTATTCCTTCATTTCCAGATCTGTGGGTTTAGAATTCACCGAAATATTACAGCACTTACCGTACTACAGCAACGAGGAGGCCTGGTCGAGGACAGGACCGCGGGGACGCTAAGCCCCAAAACCATCTCAAGGTAACCTCAAGGTAACTATAGAAGGGAAAAACTAATCGAAATAATACCTCACCTTTCAATTCATTCTTGAAGTGCCCATTAGTATGAGGATCATAGAGAAAACAGAGACACTCTTGATTTGTGACAACGTTAATCAAAATATTTAACAAAAAAAACAAAGAGGTTCATCTTGTGTATATTGAATTCTTTGGGAAACCGGTTTTTAGGTTTACCCCAGAGAGAGAAACAGGTTTTTAGGTTTACCCCAGAGAGAGAAACCGGTTTTTAGGTTTACCCCGGAGAGAGAAACCGGTTTTTAGGTTTACCCCAGAGAGAGAAACCGGTTTTTAGGTTTACCCCAGAGAGAGAAACCGGTTTTTAGGTTTACCCAATAGAGAGAAACCGGTTTTTAGCTTTACCCCAGAGAGAGAAACCGGTTTTTAGGTTTACCCCAGAGAGAGAAACCAGTTTTTAGGTTTACCCCAGAGAGAGAAACTGGTTTTTAGGTTTACCCCAGAGAGAGAAACCGGTTTTTAGGTTTACCCCAGAGAGAGAAACCAGTTTTTAAGTTTACCCCAGAGAGAGAAACCAGTTTTTAGGTTTACCACAGAGAGAGAAACCGGTTTTTAGGTTTACCCCATAGAGAGAAACCGGTTTTTAGCTTTACCCCAGAGAGAGAAACCGGTTTTTAGGTTTACCCCAGAGAGAGAAACCGGTTTTTAGGTTTACCCCAGAGAGATAAACCGGTTCCTGTGATTACATTACAGAAACACGTGCATCGGCGTGTTCGCTACACACAATATAAAGCTCAAGCTAATTGTAAATCATGCTTTTAGTGTGCTTTATTCTTCTGCTGGTATTGACACATAAATCTAGACAAGGAACGAAGCTCGCGGGACTAGATGCTCTTTGTTAATATATTGTCTCTACATGTACAACATTCTTTCATTCAATGGTTTTGGTGCTATTGTCTTAATAGAATTTGTAACGCATTCAGTTTCAAGTGTAGATATAATAGAGCCCAATAGGCTCAGGAATCTGTACACCTGTTCATTGACGGTTGAGAGGCGGGACCAAAGAGCCAGAGCTCAACCCCCGCAAACACAACTAGGTGAGTACAACTAGGTGAGTACACACACACACACACACACACACACACACACACACACACACACACCAACACACCTGGTAGGCTGGTGAGGGCCTGGTACCCTGGTGGATAGCGTGCAGGACTCATAATTCTGTGGCGCGGGTTCGATTCCCGCACCAGGCAGAACAAATGGGCAAAGTTTCTTTCACCCTGAATGCCCCTGTTACCTAGCAGTAAACAGGTACCTGGGAGTTAGTCAGCTGTCACGGGCTGCTTTCTGGGGTGTGTGTGTGTGGGGTGATGGAAATAAAAAAAAAAATAGTAGAAACAGTTGGTTGAGAGGCGGGCTGAAAGAGCGGAGCTCAACCCCCGCAAGCACAACTAGGTGAATACACACACACACACACACACACACACACAATTAACAAGTGAAGCGGTGGAGGCCAAAACCGTCAGTAGTTTCAAAGCGTTATACGACAAAGAGTCCTGGGAAGACGGGACACCACGAGTGTAGCTCTCATCCTGTAGTTACAGTTAGGTAATTACACACACACACAGGATAACATCAGTAGTATATGAGATGCTGGCAAACGTACAAATGTTACTCACGCGGGCCCAGCATGATGAGGTGATTTGATAATATATTTGCGCCTAAAATGGTCAACGAGACCTGTCGGGTATTGGGTTAAGAGTCAGATGACTTCCAATACTTTTGTACAGTCACTTTGGCCGAGTGGTTAATGTACTGGGCGCGCCAAAGGGCATGGAGGCCCTGGCTGACCAGGTTCGAATCCTTCAGGGGTCAAGAGTTTTCTTGTTGACCAGACCACACACTAGAAGTTGAAGGGACGACGACGTTTCGGTCCGTCCTGGACCATTCTCACAAGCGACTTGAGAATGGTCCAGGACGGACCGAAACGTCGTCGTCCCTTCAACTTCTAGTGTGTGGTCTGGTCAACATACTTCAGCCACGTTATTGTGACTCTTCGCCTGCAAGAGTTTTTCTTATATATATATATAATATATATATATATATATATATATATATATATATATATATATATATAAGAATATATGACCGAGAATATATGATATATGACCTTAAGACGTTTGGGTCGCATTGTGACCACACTGCTCCTTGTGATATGTTGGCGGGAGATGTCTCTCCCGTAGCTGTCTGGGAATAAGTCCTTCGGGAATATGGACTTATTTCCATATACTGAGAACCTATCACAAATCTTACTCATAATTGAAGGATTTAATGTTTGTGTGTTTAAAAACGTAGATATATATATATATTGCTAAAAAATTCCCCGGATGCTTTTGGCAGATGTATATGTCTAATACCTTGTGAGACGCGTGAAATAGCTCACACCGGCCAATATGGAAATTAACACCCCTGCCCAAACGTTTCGGACAGCAAAAGTACAATGTTAATTAGAGCAGGTATATATATATATAATGCATTGTTCACCCCACCTGTGACATTTTGTTCATATCCGATGAACTTGGATAATGCAAATGACTTAGACAACAGCAAGACTTTTATTGACAGAAATATAATTGAATCAAGCCGAATTATAGTGATAATACGATGAATTATGGTGATCCAGGGTTTGTGAAAGATCGATAGATTTTTAATTAACAAAATTGCTTCCAAGATGTTGAAAGCAGCTTCCCATTAGTTATTCCTCTTCTCTCGCTCGTTATCTCAGCTCTCTCTCTTTTATTTCTCTTTATATTTGTTTCATTGATCGTGTCATATTATTTCATAAGTATTTGCTTTTATCTTATCTTATTTCCAGCCTGCATTACAGTATACTTACTTTCTTAATTATTACATCGGTCTTTTGTTTAATTACTATTTTTGTTTTTATATTTTGAGATGTGATTAGTGATCTGTGTGAGTTAACGAGCAGTTGACACATCTATTTCTTATCTCGTTTCTTCCATACCTCATCCTAGGTAGAGACCACCCAGAATGCTAGGGCCAGATTCACGAAAGCACTTACGCAAGCACTTACGAACCTGTACATCTTTTCTCAATCTTTGGTGGCTTTGTTTCCAATTATTAAACAGTTAATGAGCTCCGAAGCACCAGGAGGCTGTTTATATCAATAACAACAGTTGAATGGGACGTTTTCATGCTTGTAAACTGTTTAATAAATGTAACCAAAGCCGTCAAAGACTGAGGAAAGATGTACACGTTCGTAAGTGCTTGCGTAAGTGCTTTCGTGAATCTGGCCCCTGGTTCTCGCGTCGGCAGGCTTCGGCGATGTTCGTAAATGGACGAAAGAGCTAAGTATACAGTGTTCATTTCTCTGTCGTTCCTTTCTGCACATGTATGTAAACCTGTAAACTACTCTTGTGTGTGGGTTGTTGTTGTTGTTTAAGATTCGCTACCTGGAACAAAAAGTTCCAAGTAGCACTGGCTATGGTGAGCCCGTAGTTGTGTGTGTGGGCATTTCCCATTCACTTAGATTGGTTAGTAAAGCGATAGTTACTCTCTCCTCCTAGTCTTCTCTACTCCCCTTCCTCCACACCTACCCTTCTCTACTCTCCTCAATCCACTGCTGTTCTCTATTCTTCTCTTCTCTGATGATTTACTCGTCGAGACTGCAGTTAACATATACAATTCTTCATGCTTCTCCACTCTCTAAATTATTGCATTTTATTAACCAGCCATCCGTTCATTTTCCACACGTTTCACTCAGGCTTTCTGTTATTTATATTCTTTTTAAAACATTCTTCATTCCTCTCTCTCTCTCTTCCCTTAATCTCGTTTACCCTATTTTCTCTCTTCTCCTGCTTCCTACCTCTCTCCCTCCTTCCCTGTTCCTTTCTCACTCTCTTCCTGGTTTCCTCCCTCTTCGATTCTCCTCTTCCTTCCTTCCTTCCATCCTTCCTTCCTTCCTGACACCCCCCCACCACCTCACACCACCATACACACACACTTTCCAAAGATTTCATTTTTTAGCGCGCCTCAGTTTCAATAGTCCTCTGCTAGCTGGGATTGCAATAATCGTATTGATAATGTAATTGTGTGCAGAGGTGTTCTGGATAAGAAAGGCTGATGTGTGTTATGACCGCTGGGATTGCTTCATATTGTGAATTTCGGATAAGTGGTTCGCTGTAATTGAATATTTTCCTGCATAGCGGCTGCCTCATGCATCCACTCAATTTTTGTTGTGTTCAGGTATTACAGATAACACACTCTTAGGTATGTGCTTAAAGTTCTGGCAAATCAGGAGAGAGAGAGAGAGAGAGAGAGAGAGAGAGAGAGAGAGAGAGAGAGAGAGAA
>WNGS01004511.1:21739410-21751504 GCA_020271785.1 Procambarus virginalis | reverse complement strand
GTGTGTGTGATAATGTGTGTGTGTGTGGTGGATATCTGGTGTGTGTGGACAAGTGTGTGGTGGATAATGTGTGTGTGTGTGTGTGTGTGTGTGTGTGTGTGTGTGTGTGTGTGTGTGTGTGTGTGTGTGTGTGTGTGTGTGTGTGTGTGGAAATATGTGTGTATTCATCACCGGTAAGGTTAGAGGGCGTATAATCTAATCTAGATTATATGGTATATAATTATGATCAGGTGTTGTTATGACTTTTAGGCTGGGCGGTCGCAGCCATGGCCTCGTTTCATGCAGGTCGGCGTTCGATCCCCGACAGTCCAAGTGGTTGGGCATCATACCTTTACTCCTTTTTTTCTCTCGTAACCCTGCCCTATCCTGGCCTCATATTCCAGATACTAACCTGTCCTATCCCAGCTCCTCCTAATTTCCCAGCTCCTTGTCCTCACATCCCTCTAAGTGCTATATAGCCCTATTGGCTTAGCACTTACTCCTCATAATTACCTTTGCAATACATTCTCTACGTAACTGTCTTGCACTCCTTCCCCATTACCTTCCCCACCTCATAATTACTTACCTCTAGTGCCATTAGCGTACATTACTGCTCTACACGTACGTAAGAAAGGGTACACCATCAGCCTAACACCACACACTTACACCAGTACCATTAATATATACCTAATTCGTTAAATCCCATTAACAAATCAGGATATGACTGGACGTATATACGCATAGCGCGCGAGTGGTATAGGAGTATACTCTCTCTCAGTATGTTATATATGCCTCAGGCTATGCGCGATATTATGCAGTATAATCAGTATTACATACCTATCTTAGTGTGGTATATCCTACATACTGTGTATATGTGATATAACAGGCTATATCAATTAAATATATCGCATTGCTTGCACAAGACATGATAGGTAATGAAACAGGGGGACAATACGAGGACATGATATGAGATGATATCCTTTAAAACCAGCAATATTAAAATGCTTAGAAAATGGTCAAGCTACGAGCTTCAAGGGTTGCAATTTAAGTCTGTGTCAATAATGCTTACATAAATACCAGGCTCCTTCGTCATTATTGACCAAATGTCTATATATGTCCTTTCCATTCCAATTTAATTACAGATTAAATTATCCGGCTTTGTGTATAAATAACGCATCTGAAAACAGATCAATTCTACCAGCCAGAGGCTTTTTTTTCCTTTATAGGCTGTTGGCGTTTCGTTAAACCGGTTCGTACACATTCTACTCCCCCCCCCCAAAAAAAGAAAAAAAGTCATCTCCATTCTTGCAATTTTAATTACTTTCTCCCCTTTCAGACACTTATTTAAATTTCCTCAGGGCATATCAGACTTGCTACACTACCGCACCCAAACGCCAATTCCAAATTTTCTCATCAAAGGCTTGGAGCAGAGGCTTCATGATTTTTGTTGGCAAACGGTTTGTTAATTATTGGAGTGGTAAAAGTCAGACAGGATGATTTTTTTCCATTATCAAATGGAGTTTTGTTGTGTCTTTGAAGTTTATGAGTGGATATGGCCAGGTGAGTTTTCAGAATCATATGGAGTTTGTTTTGGTTGTTGTGTGTGTGTGTTTGGGGGGGAGGGGGCAGCACCTCGTTGCCTGACGTATGATTATGTGTTAAGAGTTGGTGCTGCGGGCCGCAGGAATGGAAAACTTTTGAGGGGAAACAAATTAATAGTGAAGTATTGTCTCCTCCTTTCACTCAGAATGGTTATTATTCCCCTGAAGTTGGGCAACTGTGAGCGAGATGCTTGCTCCCTTGTCAATGAGAGAGAGAGAGAGAAAGAGGGGTTCGATCCCTTTCCAAATGACGTTTATCGTCATAGTTTCATGTATTACAAGTCATTGCTGAATGTAGTGTTCATTACACGCTCATGCATTCCGATTCCACATTCAATATGCTCCAACGTTATACACGAACTTGGAATATATAATCTCAACCCTGTAGCGACAGACATGCAAGCAACTAGATACCATTATACATTGAAATGAGTGCAACAGCGCGGACAACAATATCAACATTGACATTAACCCCACCCCACCCCCAAAAAAAAAATAAAAAAAGCCCGCTAGCCATCAGAGCAAATAGGATCCCAGAGCCCCTGTTGGTGACAGGTGTATGGGGAAGTTAAGATATCCGGCAACCTGTTGTGTGCCTCGATCCTCCAAGTTTAGATAAGAGAGGGTTTTAGTTCCTGAG
This sequence comes from Procambarus virginalis, assembly GCA_020271785.1. Lineage (NCBI taxonomy): Eukaryota > Metazoa > Arthropoda > Malacostraca > Decapoda > Cambaridae > Procambarus > Procambarus virginalis. Next base: position 21,749,284 of record WNGS01004511.1, on the reverse strand, counting down.
ATAGTGGGATGTTCCGGCATGATGTGTACGCTGTTTCCACCAGCTGGGGGCCCTCCCGGAAGCATGGTGCTGCCACCTATAGTGCAGCATTGTAAACTTGGTCAGGAGGGCGTTATTGTGCTGCATTCAGCCGCTGCGTTGTAAACTTACTGCACTGTTATGATAGTGGTCCATTCTGAGGGGGGGGGGGAACGGCGGGATTATCATTATGATGTTAGTGCTCAAGTGGAGAGTTATCCTGGCGGCCACTCCTATTGTGATGCTCTTGCTAACGATGATAGCGAGTGTTATAGTGAGCTGAATTATCGTAAATAATAGCTGTGTTATCACCCCTTTTAATACAACTATTAGCAAAAAAAAAAAAATCCTGGGTCTCTTAGATAAAGCTTTTGTTGGGGATTACAACGGGATTTAAGAGTTATTTAATTTAAATCACTAATTGTTAATAAGATATCCATCGTTAATGATGCCATTGTGATGAGTTATGACCTTCACCACCACCACCTTCATGGTGATGAGACACCATCATTATCATCACCACCTTCAGTGATATGAGGCCAAGCCTTCATCACCAATCTCCCCCAATCCTCTTCCCTCCCTCCCCCACTCCCCTCTCCCCTTCTCTTTGAGCTTGCTCTCTCTCTTGCACATCAATTAATTTACACATTTTTATGTAACCATGCAGTCGGTAATTATGTTTTTGTTTACCCCAATTGTTAAGTAATATAGATGGAATGTATTGACCTTTTTTTGTATTATTAGTTTAAAATTATTTTATTTATAATTTGTTTATAATATAATTACTTTGTTTAATTTTATTTTTTTGTTTTATTTGATATAAAGATTTGAACTAAATTCTTGTTATAATTATTTTCACTAAATTCTTGTTATAATTATTTTAATTTTAGTTAAAATAATTTTTGTGCTATAAAAACTCAATTTACTGTCCTATTTATTTTGATTATTATTTGTGTTGTATATATAAGTAAGGCTAGCAGTAATTGGTGTTCCTAGCCGGCTCGTACGTGTTCCTAGCTGGCTCGGACGTGTTCCTAGCTGGCCCAGACGTGTTCCTAGCCGGCTCGGACGTGTTCCTAGCTGGCCCAGACGTGTTCCTAGCTGGCTCGGACGTGTTCCTAGCCGGCTCTTTGGCCATTTAAAACAAACCATGAAAATGGTGAAGCTGAAGAAAAATTGTATAGTACAATTGTGATTTTTAATGATTTAATATATTTTATTATAGATAGGGTACCCGGAGATTCCCGGGTCGACCCGGTGCTCGGGTTAACCCATTGCCCAGGTCGAACCGAGGCCTTGACACCATATTTTTTATATTAACACATTTATGTACATCTGCGCAAACTCTGGATGCATTGTGAGGATATCCTCAAGAACACGGGAGGTAATAAAGTAATTGCAAAGCTCCAGGTACGTCATGCCAACGGGTCTGAGAGGGTGAATTTTGTTTTATTAATACATTAGGTACATCTGCATTAGTGCAGCTACCCTAGACTATATGAAGTGGAGTACAGTGTGTAAAAAAAAGCTAACTACTTGATGCTATATAATCCCCATCACACAGGATGGTTAGTCATACAGAGGCATGTGATAAGCAGTCTGCACTGGCAGACTCCGGATGCATTTTGAGGATATCATCAACACAAGAGTGAATAAGGTAGCAGTGGTAATAAAGGTCCCCATCTCGCAGGATGGTTAGTCATACAGGGCCATATGTTTAGTAGCCTGCACTGGCAAATTTTGGGTACACTGTGAAGATATCTTCAAGAATACGAGAGTGAATAAAGTAATTGCAAAGCTCCAGGTACCTCATGCCAACTGGTCTGAAATGTCTAATAACTGGGCATTCAGTGATGTAGTGCGGGAGATCGTGCTGTAGTTCCTGCTCACAGAGTTTGCAACTGGAGTGCTCAGGATTGGGAGATCCGTCACCTGCAGCCACCTGCCACAGGTAACGGTAACCCAACCTGATCCTTGCAACCACTGTGTCGCACAGTCTAGTGGACGTTTTGTGCTGCCCATAGATGTAGGTTTCAGATCTGAACAAATCATAGCTTTTTATACTAGTACTTTCAGGTCGTTGGGAGTCAGTAAGTTCTTTCCTATCAGATCTGAGTGTTTGGACCAATACAGTTTTGAAAGCAGAGATGGGGATACCTAGATCTAATTCAACTTCAAACTTGTTACACGCTAATTTGGCTGCAATGTCTGTCTCATTATGATGGGTTATATTTATGTGTGATGGTATCCATACAAAGGAGATTCGAGACCCTTTACTCTGTGCATCGATTAGGTCATTTATAATTGGGAGGGGGGGGGGGGTGAATAATTAATAATAATTGGGAGAGGGGGGCTGAATTTTAGGATTCGATTCTAGGGACTCGACCTGCCACCTTTCACTCACTATTTTGTTTAATATGATAAGTGGAGCCGACCCCAACCCCACTCATGATGGTCACCTACCCATCAGCAATCAGCATTCAAAGTTATATATATATATATATAAATAAATAAATAAATAAATAAATATGTTTATCAGGAAAGGTACATACATAGAGAGATTTTACATAAGTTGATCGATTTATAGATAGAGCTAGTACATACAATGCCTAAAGCCACTATTACGCAATGCGTTTCGGGCAAATATATATATATATATATATATATATATATATATATATATATATATATATATATATATATATATATATATATATGTTTGCATTCGTTAGTTAATGCTCTAAGTTTGCTTTTGTATGTTCGTTCACTTGTATTTTCAAGTGCATGTCTGAGTACGTGAATAGTACGTGTCCGCGTACGTGTACATTTTCCTGCTTGTTTTCAAGCTCGTGCGAGTTAGATCATTACCATAACTTTTAATCCTAATTAACATTATCATTAACAATATTAGCCCCGTCATTATGGTTGCAGTTCGGGGACCATTATATGGCAATAGTGAGGCGGTGGTGCCACGCCTGGTAATCTGTCAATTCGAAATTTCATTAGCAATATCGTTCACACCTCCATTATCTCTCCCGGCTATGTCATTATCCCGTTGCCATATCTGTCATGACATTTACCAGTTCTGTCATTATATTTACCAGGTCTTTACGAATTTATTACAGCGCCGTCACTCGTCCTGTGAGTGAACATCACATTAACAACAACATGTTCAAGGGGGGGGGGGGAAGAACACCCACTGGGGTTGTTCAACCTGTTCTCTAAAGTCTTTTTTTTGTGCTTAATTCTAATATCCTTTCTTGACAGAAGGTCCGGGAATCTTCTAGACGATATATAATGGCATTTCTTATCCAGTCACATCCTAGTGATGATGCGATTGGTTTATATTGGTTGAGCGACGAGAGATAATTGGCTGAAATTAAAGAGATAAACGAGTCTCTCTCTTAGAGCATCCCGTCCTCAGGCTTGGCTTGCCCCGACATGTCGGACGTGTACTAGACACGTCAGACGTGTACTAGACACGTCGTCACGATGACAGGGGGATGGGGGGTCAGGGTCGCCTCACCACTTGCACTAATACAAGCACACCAAACTACTTTTTTTCTGTGTTATCCAGTAACTCAGAACACAATTACGCCACAACCTGCACCGAAAATCGTGTATCTAGAAGTGAGAGGGCGAGGTACAGAGGCTGTGAACTGTTCAATAGGACTCTGTTGACATATATCATAAAAGTAATATTACCTTCTCCTTGTGTGTGGCTTGTTGCGAGCTCATCTGACAAAACAAACACTTCTACATCAAACTGGTTCAAATAGTTGAGGTTTTAAGAAACATTTTTGCCTGTTGATGTATGTCTGGGCCTTGGGTGCCTCGCTTATGGGTCGATTTACTCAGTAAATGTGTCATAAATTGCCTTTTGAGTTTCGTGGTGGTGCACTATTGAGCTTGAGCGAGGCAGGAAGAAATTACACACACACTGGGTTGGATGAACCAGTAATACAGATTCAATTTCTTTCTTTATTATTCACCCAATACCCTTCCCGTGGGCGGTGGCACAGTAATACAGAGTCTGGTTGATACTGGTGAAGGCATGTTACCAGGTTGTGTCTAGAAGTCTTGTGGTCGTTAAGGGTAAATCTTGAGGTTATGTATAATGGGGATCGAAGTGGCGTCTCTGACACACACACCCACAGCACACACACCACACACACACACACACACACACACACACACACACACCACACACCACACACACACACACACTGTGTAGCAACGTCCCTATGAGTGTATCAACACCTACTGAGGCACGGTGGCGTATGGGATGCTAGAAGTCTGTATAGCGGTGTTATCCAAGGAGATGACTCAGTAGCTAAGTGGGCTACGCTGCCGCACTAAATTTCGTGTGCGTGCGAGTGCGCGTGTGTGTGTGTGTACAACCTGTTGCTACCAGAGAGATAGACAGGTATCCTGATAGATGGATTTTTCCTCATTAAGAAGCAACGTATTATTAAGCATTTTGGTAACTGAACATACAACCATCACCATTTACACGAATCCAGTCCAAATCAGCCTGATGCATTTCTTGTTTAATAACAAAATAATTATCACCCGACCTTAAATTGGGGGTTGTGAGTGGCTTACTAACACCTCGACACCTCGTTAAGGCTGCGGACGGCCAAGCCAGCACGCCACACGTCATGTAAGCCATGCTAATGGTGCTATTTTAATTAGTTGCGCTGGTTTAATGACAATTTTCTAGCAGGCGTTGCCACACGGGATGAAATATATAGTACCCACAGACCTCATTAGCTGGCGTTCTTCAGGGAGGTCGTGTAATATCTCCTTTGCCTGGAAGGGGGTGTTTAGTGTCTCAAGGGTGCGTCTCTCTCTCTCTCTCTCTCTCTTCTCTCTCTCTTCTCTCCTCTCTCTCTCTCTCTCCTCTCTCTCCTCTCTCTCTCTTCTCTCTCTCTCTCTCTCCTCTATCTCACTCTCTCACCCTCTCACCCTCTCTCCTCTCTCTCTCTCTCTCTCTCTCCTCTACTCCCTCTCCTCTCCTCTCTCCCTCTCTCCTCTCCTCTCTCTCTCTCTCTCTCTTCTCTGCGAGGGAGATTGACCAATGGTTCTCTAACCATTGGTCTTGTTCTGCCTCAATTGGTCTAGTTTTCTCCCCGTGGGTCCGCGTCTCTCTCCAAGGTCTGGCTCACTCTCCAAGGTCTGGCTCACTCTCCAAGGTCGGCTCACTCTCCAAAGGTCTGGCTCACTCTCAAAGGTCTGGCTCACTCTCTAATGGTCTGGCTCTTTATCCATGGTCTGGCTCTCTCTCCAATGGTCTGGTCCTCTCTCCAAAGGAGCGGCTCTCTCTCCGTTAGAACAACTGTTGGTTAGCAAACAGAAACCTCCTTATATCATCGAAGAAACGGCTTTAAAACAATTCAAAACATTGACATCCAAAGCCTTTCGTCTGGATAATATTGAAATAAACATTTCTTGAGGGGTTCGACCAGGGTCTGTCGATGTTCCATTTGTTACGCAATTGGCCAATCAGCTGAAAATGCGACGCATTAGTCAAAATCAAAACACTGTAATTTTGACTCTTAACTTCACGAGTATTCTCCCGTCATTGTCTAACACACCTCTAACCACTTGGGTGGACGGTAGAGCGACGGTCTAGCTTCATGCAGGTCGGCGTTCAATCCCCCGACCGACCAAATGGTTGGGCACCATTCCTTTTTTCCCCTGTCCCACCCCAAATCGTTATCCTGATTCCTTCCAATTGCTGTATAGTCGTAATGGCTTGGCGCTTCCCCCTGATAATTCCATTCCATTCACGACCTTTGCTTGAGAAGCAACGTTGTAAATGCTTCACCCACGTACACGTAAATAATTCACCCATCGTATTATATATATATATATATATATAATATACTATCTATATATATATAATATATATATATATATATTATATATAAATCACTCCTTGAAGATGTATTAATATACGAAAGGACTTAAGGAAATTCCTGTTTCAATTTTCCTCCGTGGTTGTCTAACACTGTCACATTTTTAATCACGTTACACACACACACACACACACACACACACACACACACACACACACACACACACACACATACATAGTATATATATATAATATATATAGATATATATATATATATATATATATATATATATAGCTGGTTACCCAAGTGCTCGGAACCCTTTGACTAGTCCTCAAGTGCTAGAAATAATTTGGCTAGCACTCACTTGGCAGGTACTTGCTGGAAGGTCATTACATTCCCCGCCGCGCCGGATGGATACAATTGTATTCCCACGCTGTTGTGGTTTGCAATATGTATGTCGTACCTAATACAGAGTTGCGTAAAAATCATATTTTCTTAATAAATTAAAAAACACGTGAAATTATATTTTTTATTATGAAATATAGACTTTATTACAAAATATATTATTTAGTATTTATAACTAGACTTAACTAGACTTAACTACGACTATAACTAGACTTAACTAAGCCAAAACTTAATATTGACAGTATGGTAATATTATTTGGTGTGACCTAATTTTCTAATAAATATTTAATTTAATATTTAAATACATCCCAAGGAAATATCTGAATCCGATTATATAACACAGTCTTTCATTGTCTAACAACACTCCTCATTTCATCACCACACTATGATAATATTACCTTTTAAAGAACAATGAACCACCGTTTAACTTCATTATACCAACACTAAGTATACCCCTCCCTCCCCCTTCACCACGAACACTATAAAAAGCAACAAAATAAAAAATATCTAATTATATATATATAATAATATATATATATATTATTAATAATATATATATATATAATATATACACATACAATCTACGACACGGCTAAATTTCCCCCTAAGCATCACGACCAACGTGGTGTGGTCGTCGATTGTGAATCTTTGAAGAGGAAGATACACAGTATAGGCAGCATAAGAGGGAGAGACACAGTATAGGCAGCATAGGATCGAGAGACGGAATCACACCGTTGGTTCCAATGGCCAGAGGATTCACAATATTCTGCTACCCCGATGATAGAAGCATTTTATGGCCCCTACGTCAAACCGTGAAAGCTGTATGTAGCAGTGAACTTTGGGGGGAGGAGAGTATATTTCTTCCGTGTGGGATATTCGAATGTTGTTGTTTAAGAATGCTACCTGGAACAAAGTTCCAAGTAGCACGGGCTATGGTGAGCCCGCAGATATTCGAAGGACGAAATTACGGAACGAGTTACTATAGAGACATTGATGATATATATATATGGTTGATTGTGGGAGGTGTGTGGTTTCAAGTTCCAGACTAATTAATGAGTTTTAATTCAGGATAATTATGTCATTAGACTGGACATTATTGGGAGGAATAAGGTTTGTGTAGAATATTATATCACCGAGTATTATATGGCTCTCCAACTACAGTTTAGTTCTGATGTTTTTTTTTTATCTCGTGGCTCTCTAAGCCAATTATAATAAGAGCCAAATCCGAAATTCAAAATCCAAAATCAACAAGGACCTTGCTCGAGGGGTCACAGTTCTTATGGCCCGGGTTTGCTTCCCGGTCGAGGCAGAGAAACAAAATGAACAGAGCTTCTTTCACCTGATACACCTGTTCACCTAGCAGTAAAAGCTACCTCGGAGCTAGACAACTGTCGAGGGCTGCATCCAGCAGATGTGTGTGTATAAGGGAGGCAGTAAATAATTATTAAACTAAGGCACCAAGCCGGGAAACCATTAGAAATATATTGAAGATTATATAGAAGAATATATATATATATAGAAAATATAGATATATCTAGATATGATTCACTGTGTTCACGAAAATAATACACGTGTTACATCACGTGTTTATTTTCGTGATATACACACATATATATATATTTCTATTCATATATATAGAAGATATAAGAATATTTATATAGAAATATATAGAAACTATAGAGAACAAGAAATATATGCAGTGACATGACAGAGGAAGGAGAACTATCAGAAAAAAGCGCCAAAGCCATTACGACTATATTACACTGGGAGGGGGATCAGCCTAGATTTGGGATGGGACGGGGGGAAGGAATGGTGGCAACCACTTATGGACGGTCGGGGGGATTGAACACCGAAAGCAGAGACCGTCGCTCTGCCGTCCAGTCCAAGAGGTTGGCCACATGACAGGAAGAACAGGTCGGGAGTCAGTATATTAGACAACCGACGGTTGTCGATTGTCTAATATAACAGAAAGGCGGGGCCAAGAAACTAATCTTATCTGGATGCTATACACCCCCAACACCCCCCTCAACCCTCGTCTGCACCACAAAGCAACAAAACTCACGGCCAGACCGCGAAATTGTTCTCACTATAAGTTCACCATTAGCAGCACCAGAAGCCATCCTCACTATTCCATTGCAATCCCCCTCCCCCATGCACGCACGAACCTACACTGTGGTGTGTGTGGTGTGTGTGTGTGTGGGTGTGTGGTGTGTGTGTGGTGTGTGTTGTGTGTGTGTGTGTGTTGGCTGATGTAGTCAACTGTCAGTTGATTAACAGTTGAGAGGCGGGACCAAAGAGCCAGAGCTCAACACCCCACCCCCCCCTACCCCCCCTCCACAGCACAACTAGTTGAGTACACTTGCCCCCTCCGGAAAACGCACTATACCCTCGCTATAGTGACCTGGGGCTTCAGACCCAGGCACCATATATAACCCTTATATACCCCCATGTAACACTCTACTGTATATTGGTATGCCTATATAGCACAACCACCGTATAAAGGAGATTAGCGCACTATAACACTATAAACAGTAAGACTGTGACCTATATGGAAGGTTGATTATTACGGGAGCGTAATGTCATGTCATGTCATGGCACGGTATCAATGGCATCATCATACTCTTAATCATCTTCCATTCATGCTTCTATCTCCACCACCCATTCAACACCGCCCCCCCCCCGTTAACGCCCCCACCCCCTCTCTCCCCTCCACTTCCTGGGGATAGATATATACGTGGTATATAGAAAGAATTATATACTCTGTAACTACTATATGTGTACTGGAACACTGGATGATATACTGGACTTGTACCCGAAATTGTCTAGGTAAGGAATCAGTTTATACAATACTAAGGATGTACCTATAACCCCGAGCTGTAAAAGCCATCTTAATCCACCTTCAGTGGTTAGTTGCTTAATAACACACTAGTTACTATAGCAGCTATCTTACCCTGTCTGAGTAGGGAAGACATAAATATAATATATATATATATATATCATACTATATATATCTTAATATAATATATATATATATATATATATATATATATGTGAGAAAGGCTGCATGAACGCGCAAGACCCTATATCACTAAGAACTCCTTGACCCGGCCAGGATTCGAACCCATGGCCGTGCCCAGGTATCACCCCTAAGCGTACAACTTCCTCCGTCTTCCTATGGCTTTTCCCATTCATCCGCCTGCGTGCCGTCCCTGGTGGATGAGCTCGTGGTGTGGCGGATACCGTGGATATTGGTGGGCCGCCGGTGTCGCTCCCCAGAGGTTTAGGGCTGTAGTCAACCTGATAGATAGGAACTGATCCCCCCCCATGGGGGACGTGTCGTCGGGGGTTGGTCAGTCAGGGAGTTTAGTTAATAAGCGCCCATGACTGACGAATCCTTATAGACGATCATTGGTGCGGTGGTCCACGGTACTGTGTACGTTTAGGGGTGGATCCTGGACGGCAGGGGTTCGAATCCTGGCCGGGTCCAAGAGTTCTTAGTGAGCTATATATATATATATATAGATAATAGAAATTATCTATAATAAGTATATATATATATAGATTTATATATTTATCTTATATATATATAT
>WNGS01004511.1:21713714-21734848 GCA_020271785.1 Procambarus virginalis | reverse complement strand
CCCCGACCGTCCAAGTGGTTGGAGATCCTGTCTCCCGTCCCATCCCAAATCCTTATCCTGACCCCCTTTGCAAGTGCTATATGGTCTTAATGGCTTGGCGCTGTCCCCTGATAATTCCATTCCATTCTCTAAATCAGATATTGATGATGCCTCAGCAGCGAGGCACCATCTTGAAGACACCATTCAGAAGTATTGGTGATGCCTAATATTCCTCGCTAATTATCATATTTGACAATATGATAATTGAAACATTTTCGGCTGACAGAACCTTTGAGTCTGTTGATGATGATATAGGCTCGGACCAGCCGGATACGTCTCAGCATTCGGCTGAGACTCAGCCGAATACCCTTTCTCATTTCTCTGTGGCTCAGTATACCATTTCTCATTTCTCTGTGGTTTTTCCACAGATGTTTTTGAATAAAATTAAATCCAAATTAAGGTTGATTTATAAGGGGGGTAATTATGATTATTGAAATGAATCATTCACGTCTGATAGACATTTCAGTCACAATGTCTAATGGAATTTCCTCAACACTCGGACGTCTCAAAAAAATCACCTGTGGTAGCCAGCATAGTCTGCCTGGTAGCTGTCATAAACTGGGGGGCAGACTTAACAGTAAATTCCACAGTAGCTCACATGGGCAGCCATTTGGACGGTTAGGGTAATTTCCCCCTTCTACGAGCAGTGAACGTTCAGTACTCTGGAAGAGAATCGATGCTGCAACGCGACTTTAACAATAAACAGTTATCAACACCAGCAGAAACCTAGCACCTGACAATGAGTTTACCCACCTGGTCAATATGAACTCACATGGCTGGATGCCGGGTGTAAAGAATACGGTTTGATGGAAATACTCGAGAATTCACATAACTGCTGAATCCAGAATGACCGGAAGAGTAACTCACGGCATAGCACATATTCCCCACTTAGTTAGCCTTGCTTACCGAAGTCTAACTTCGATAAAATTTATCTTATCGAAGAAAAAAAAAAAACTACTCAAGTGGGTCCTCATATGCGTCAATTCTTTCTCAAAAAGAGATAATACCTGCTCAACTTTGGGTCGATCCTTCCCAAAGGGCTTCACATATAATTTTTGTCAATAAAGGTGTCAATAATAAATAATCCTATATAACCTCGGATCAAGCATTAGATATGACATTAGAGCTCTCTCGACCACCATCTTGTGTACTGAAAATGGCAAAATGAAATCTCAGATATAAAACCCGTACAACCACGTTATTACATTAGGATAAACATCCTAACATGAATATAACATTACCTAACAGTCTTCCGTGTTAGTTGTGGGTGAGGATTCCTGATAGAAATATGAGGCATCTAATTTGAACTCGAATTCTATGACTAATTCTAATAATTCTAAATTCTATGACACATAAAAAGGTTATACAGGACATCATTATCGTTACACAATGCAAACACTAACATGCACAACAGCAAACAAAAACAATACACAGTTGCGCAATACACATGCACGCACCTGTGCAATAGCCTCTCAACATTGCACAACTTGAACTTTTACACTCCCCTCCCCACCACCCCCACCTACCCCCTTACTTGCATTGATTCAGACGAAAAGTGTCATTTGTTTTGTTTTATAGAAAACGAAGATGCGTCTACGCTCTCAGTGACTGCAAGCAGCATACAAACGATGTGAATTTATGACTGGAGTTGAGTCGTTTTTCAGCCTCCAGTAAACGCTTGCCGTGGGCTGGGTTCGAACCCTTTTTCTATCACCAGGTTCCATGTTCCAAAAATATTCTTGCAATTCTGTTGCTTTTCGAATCTGAAAAATCATGGCTCAAATTTCATTGCAAAGTAACGAATGTTGATTGAATTCATTTTGGATCAGTTAATTAAGCAGTTTGGTATTTAAGAATGCTTGATATAAGAGTGGATAGTGAAGTGTGAGGCGCTCAGTGGGTGAGGCAAGCACGTAGGGCTCATGTACCAGTATCACGTAAGGACGCCGCCACATAAGGATGCTGCCACATAAGGACGCTGCCACATAAGGACGCTGCCACATAAGGACGCCGCCACATAAGGACGCCGCCACATAAGGACACCACCACATAAGGTCACCACCACATAAGGTCACCACCACATAAGGTCACCACCACATAAGGTCACCACCACATAAGGACGCCGCCACATAAGGTCACCACCACATAAGGTCACCACCACATAAGGTCACCACCACATAAGGTCACCACCACATAAGGTCACCACCACATAAGGTCACCACCACGTAAGGACGCCACTTGCTTTAATCATTTGTCCATTTAAATCACGGGGCTCGTATTGTCTCCCACCATTTAAACTTGTAGGGGGGCAATCCCCCCCTCTGTGGAAAGTTCACGATCATCCAGTTCCAGATTAGCAGCCCGGCTCACTTAACAGTGGTTAATTGATTGTATAGGTCCTCTAATTTGGCAACTGGGAGTTCATGGGCGGAGAGTTTCCAGTGGTAGGCAGTCGTTCAGCTTAACACTCACCCACAGACCTGACTGTAGAGCCAGTCGCTGTGTATATATCAAACAGTTGAATGGGCTGACGTACCTCATTAATGGTGACATCTAATAATGATATTTACGGTCATTATTCAAGTTTATTGAGATAAAATGCACCCTAAAATGATAGAGTAGCTTAAGGCTAGTTCTACCATTTTAGGTGACACTTTCCTATTCTTCCCTTACCTAAATGAATTCAAGAAATGAAATTATGAAAAGAAAGCACTAATCCAGTATGACTATGTACCACGTGGGGGGAATACAGAGACGAGACAGAGGAACGTATTGAGTCTCATAATTAATTCTAAAATATTGTCAGGTCGTCGTGCTGAGGTTGTGATGATCAGAGATAAAGTATTCTCAATTTGCAGACGAGGAGTCACAATAACGTGGCTGAAATATGTTGACCAGACCACACACTAGAAAGTGATGGGACGACGACGTTTCGGTCCTTTCTGGACCATTCTCAAGTCGAAACGTTGTCGTCCCTTCACTTTCTAGTGTGTGGTTTGGTCAAAATATTCTCAATTTCAAGTGATGTATCGGCTCTGTGGTCATCGGATGAGTGGTCCAACACGCTGTTCGGTTGACATTATCAGTCCCTATACATCGTTGGTTATGTCACCGGAAACTTTTTTTAATAGTAACATACATATCAGACCTAATCTCATCTCTCCTGGCAATCCTAAGCCTAATACACAAGCTATCTTGGGTCTACTATAGTTTATATATGTGCTATACTAGGTCTAGGAATATTTAAATTTGGTTTTAGCTGAATTTTTGCAGACTATATAAAATACAAAAACAAAAAAGTACAATACAAAAGTATAAAAAAGTGGTTTACTGGTTATCCTGCAATTCATATTGGTACTTTCGACCAAATAGTTACTATACGTACTATCATTTCAGGAGGATGGGTTGGGAAAACTCTGGTAGCAGGTTGGAGGTTCCTTCTGTCTTCCAGACATCACAGCTTACAAAGATAAGGAGGTTGTAGGACTAGACACCAAGGTCTCTGCTGACATCTTCCCACTCTCTCTCAACTACACAAGAGTCCAACCACTTGGGCTGGACAAGTAGAGCGACGGACTCGCTTCATGCAAGGCCGGCGTTCAATCCCCGATCGTCCACAAGTGGTTGGGCACCATTCCTCCCCCCCCACCTCCTTACCTTGAGGTGCTTCCGGGGCTTATCGTCCCCGCGGCCCGGTCATCGACCAGGCCTCCTGGTTGCTGGACTGATCAACCAGGCTGTTGGACGCGGTTGCTCGCAGCCTGACGTATGAGTCACAGCCTGGTTGATCAGGTATCCTTTGGAGGTGCTTATCCAGTTCTCTCTTGAACACTGTGAGGGGTTTGCCAGTTATGTCCCTTATGTGTAGTGGAAGCGTGTTGAACAGTCTCGGGCCTCTGATGTTGATAGAGTTCTCTCTCAGAGTACCAGTTGCACCTCTGCTTTTCAACGGGGGTATTCTGCACATCCTGCCATGTCTTCTGGTCTCATGTGGTGTTATTTCTGTGTGCAGATTTGGGACCAGCCCCTCTAATATTTTCCACGTGTAAATTATTATGTATCTCTCCCGCCTTCGCTCAAGGGAATACAGATTTAGGCATGGCACCTCCGTCCCATCCCAAAAATCTAACCTGACCCCCTTCTAAGTGCTATATAGTCGTAATGGCTTGGAGCTTTCCCCTCATAATTCCCACTCTTTCAACCACAAAAGAGCAAACGTGATGTGGTTTGTGTCGAATTAAAATCCTTGTGTTTAATCTGGTCATTGAATAAGTTTCTAGTCTTAGGTTCAAATTATCCTTCCGTCTTAAAGTCTCCAGGTACACTATCACAAGGGTACAGAGGACGTCTTGTGTCAATATATATATATATATATTAGAATATGAAGTACCTTAAAAGTAAGCACCTTTGAGACATATATCATACAGAAATTTCAAGTGTAAATAAGTTTTAAGTAGTTTTTAGTAGAAGATTCAGGTGTAATTGTGTATCTTACAGAGGTTTCAAGTGTAACTGCACACACACTGGTTGTTCAGTAACAGGATCCAGGCAGTTACATTTTGTATACTCTTGGGAATTAAAATAATATAATGGAATTAATGACCTGATGGTTAAGTGTAATGACTTAGATCAATATGTTGCAGGTATATACTGAAGATCTCCCCATGTATAGTATTCATATACACACATACACGGACACACCTCCTGACATGAAAGAGCCATGAGAATGAATCTGCCTCATAGTTATTCTTCTTGAAGCATTTGAGGAACATTGCTGTGCGAGGCAGGAAGCTGGAGTCATTGCCACACCTGTGGGAGCCGAAGCCCCACATACAGTTACGGGAGTCGAAGCCACAGACACACCAACGGTAGACATGACAATTAAATTGCGAAAGACCGGTTGGGCTAAACGAGATAGCTCCTAATTTATATCCTACCCAAGCTCATTCACACATTTGTCTAACCTACACATGAAACAATATATCGATTCCACGCTAGTTACGTTACCTGGTAATTTTGTTCCATAAATTATAACAACCTTCAAGCTAATTTAAATTTATATTCCAGGCCAGCATTTGATCCAAGTCTTTCCTGAATCTAAACTTATCCGATTTTTGCGGTTTCTAGTTCCATCTTATGTTGACATTTAAAATCTTTATACATCCTTGTTATATATACACCCTTGACATATATACACACCCTTGTTATATACCTTTTCATCTATTTGTATATGTTTTAGGGGTACCACCTCTGGTGCAATTGCAGGGACCCACATCCTCGAAGAAGAAAACAAAGAGCATTCAGAGAAGATCTTGTGGATTCTCACCAAATACCTAATTCTTTTCTTCTCCTACCACCCCCATTATTTTTTTGTATGTTTTGTTTTATTTTATTGCAATGCTACAGTTTACAGAGAACACACACACACACACACAAATATATAACAATTAAACAATCAGCGCTCGAAGACCTCGTCCAGCTCCTCGGAGGTTGGTTGCGTACCCAGGATACAGCACGCATTTCCCCTCTGCACCGCGACACTGAGGCGCTGGAACAGGAAACTGGCTGCTCGTGGGTCTCTAGTTTTCCCAATGAGTTCCTCACCAACCTCCTTGTATATATATATATTTGTATATATATATATATATATATATATATATATATATATATATATATATATATATATATATATATATATATATATGTATATAATCATGTCTGTTCTTGATCTTCGTCTTTCTAGACAATGTAAATTAATTTTTTTATTTTTTAGTCATCTCTTAAGGAATGTTTCTAATTTCTGTGATAAACATTTTTTTCAACCTTCTACGTGCGCGAGGCAAGTGAATTTATATCCATTCTAAAGTAAGGAGATCAAAACTGTATGGTATTCTCTAAAATGAGGCTTAATAACTTGTGCAGGATAAAGCTGAGGGTTGTTGTTGTTTAAGATTCGCTACTTGGATCATAGTTCCAAGTAGCACGGGCTATGGTGAGCCCGTAAAAGCTGAAGGATAAAGTATATCTTGTTACAAATGCTTCGAGGTATAAATCCCAGAATCTTTGTTTTGGATTGACCCTTGTTAATCCTGTCTCCTAGATTTTGTCCTGCATTCAGTCTTAGGGATTTCAGTATTGTCCAGGTGCCAGATTCACGAAGCAGTTACGCAAGTACTTACGAACGTGTACATCTTTTCTCAATCTTTGACGGCTTTGGTTACATTTATTAAACAGTTTACATGCATGAAAACCTCCCAATCAACTGTTGTTATTTTTATAAACAGCCTCCTGGTGCTTTGGAGTTCATTAACTGTTTAATAATTGTAAACAAAGCCGCCAAAGATTGAGAAAAGATGTACAAGTTCGTAAGTGCTTGCATAACTGCTTCGTGAATCTGACCTTAGCTGTAATCTTGCAACTCTTTAATATTATTTTTACTTTAGCTTAGAACCCCTAAACATTCAACATTAAATTGTATCTGCCAATTTTTCCCCGCCCTATTTTTCCATCGTCTGCATACCTGCAAATGTTCCTATTTAACCCAAAACGACAGTATTGACCTATCTTGAGGTTATCTTGAGATGATTTCGGGGCTTTAGTGTCCCCGCGGCCCGGTCCTCGACCAGGCCTCCACCCCCAGGAAGCAGCCCGTGCCAGCTGACTAACACCCAGGTACCTATTTTACCTAGACCACAACGACTGGAGGATGCCGCTATACCTATGAATAGGGAGATTGTACATTCATCTTATTCCTACGTTCATCTTATTCTTAAGTTCATCTTATTCTTAAGTTCATCTTAATCTTACCTGATCCTCACCTCTCGTCTTATTCTTACCTTATATGTAATAATAATAATAGTTCATTGTGTCAGGGGACAGGAAGCCTGAGTGTATTCATATACGTTTGGCTTTTATCGAAAATTTTACTTCCTAAAATAAGGTACAGGTACATTATAAGCTACAGATACATTATAAGGTAGATACAATGCATTACGTTACAATATCATTACAAATTTACGTTGCCAAATGTTGGCTAGAGGTAAAGCTAGATAAATATATGGCGCGAAAATAAGCAAAATCTAAAATATTCAACCAGGAAGGAAAAGAATTAGCTGGAAATGCCTCGCCCTGTCCGACAATTCGGGCGGGAGTCCGCTGTGCAAAGTTAGCGACACGCGCAAAACTCCTCATTAACCTTTCCGTTTCGGCGGCTGTTAATGCCTCGCCCGGAAAGCCATTCCCCCCTCCCCCCATGGCTCCCCCTCATTCCCCCATATCCCTCCCCCCTCATCCCCCCATAGGCCCCATTCCCCCCATAGCCCCCCCCCCTCCACAGTTCACATCGAAGCAGTAAAGTTTTTGGCGGGAGGAGTCCTTTGTTGGGCGTATCTAACGATGATTGAGGTCAACCCCCCCCCCCCTTAAGGGACTTTACGACCTCGTGGGGTCGTGCTACTTCGTGTTCCTGGGAGGGTAGTAACGCTCGTCGGGAGTTACATGCCGAACGCGTAATGAGCCGTGGAGCAGTTATCACGCAGGCAAGACCCGTATGTGTGTGTGTGTGTGTGCAATGATTCCGGCGCCGGGATGCTGGGGTCGCGGCTAAACTTGGGCATTAAACCATTTGCATTGATAACAAAGGGAGTTGAAGACATGTGTAAATATTTCATTCAAAACCATCTACCCAAATCTGAACTAAATATCGACAGTTTTGCTAACTGTAGATTAGTAATTGTCAATGACTGTAACCTCTCCACCTCTGCCCACTGGACTCCTTCTTCCCACGTATATTCTGCTATATTTTGGTATGTTAAAACCATAGTTGGGGGGGGGGTCTAATGCTATTAGTTTCATGACTATATAAATTGGTTCTGACGTCATGAATACTGGGTCACTCCCTCCCTACGTCCATACTTCCTCCTCCTTCTCCCCCCGTCCATACTTGGGAGCCGGTCGGCCGAGCGGACAGCACGCTGGGCTTGTGATCCTGTGGTCCTGGGTTCGATCCCAGGCGCGGCGAGAAACAATGGGCAAAGTTTCTTTCACCCTATGCCCCTGTTACCTAGCAGTAAAATAGGTACCTGGGTGTTAGTCAGCTGTCACGGGCTGCTTCCTGGGGGTGGAGGCCTGGTCGAAGACCGGGCCGCGGGGACACTAAAAAGCCCCGAAATCATCTCAAGATAACCTCAAGATAACCCTCCATCTTCTCCCTTCTTCCTCCTATCCTCTTCCTTCTTCTAGTGTCTGCCGCTTATAGTCACCTACTGTCGGGAACATGGCATGCAACACAGCAGCAGCGACGCGTGCGTCCATCACGCATCTCTCTCCAGCCTCACTCCTCATGCACCCACACCTAGAGAGTGAGAGAAACGGAAAGGGAGACAGTTGCATAGATATACAGAGGCTCAGCGTGGGAGATAGCTCGACAGACGCACGCACACACAGGCGACAGACAGACACACAACCCACACACACACACACACACATGCAACTGTCTCCCTTTCCGTTTGCTGACGACGCCAAATTATGAGAAGGATTAAGACAGAGGAGGACAGCTTGAGACTTCAAGAAGACCTGGACAAGCTGCAGGAATGGTCGAACAAATGGCTGTTAGAGTTTAACCCAAGCAAATGTAATGTAATGAAGATAGGGGTAGGAAGCAGGAGACCAGATACAAGGTATCATTTGGGAGATGAAATACTTCAAGAGTCAGAGAGAGAGAAAGACCTGGGGGTTGATATCACGCCAGACCTGTCCCCTGAAGCTCATATCAAGAGGATAACATCAGCAGCATATGCCAGGTTGGCTAACATAAGAACGGCCTTTAGAAACTTGTGTAAGGAATCTTTCAGAACATTATATACCACATATGTCAGACCAATCCTGGAGTATGCGGCTCCAGCATGGAGTCCCTATCTAGTCAAGCATAAGACTAAACTGGAGAAGGTTCAAAGGTTTGCCACCAGACTAGTACCCGAGCTGAGAGGTATGAGCTACGAGGAGCGACTGCAGGAGTTAAACCTCACTTCGTTGGAAGACAGAAGAGTTAGGGGGGACATGATCACCGCATTCAAGATTCTCAGGGGAATCGACAGGGTTGATAAAGACAGGCTGTTTAACACAAGGGGCACACGCACTAGGGGACACAGGTGGAAACTGAGTGCCCAAATGAGCCACAGAGATATTAGAAAGAACTTTTTTAGTGTCAGAGTGGTTGACAAATGGAATGCATTAGGAAGCGATGTGGTGGAGGCTGACTCCATACACAGTTTCAAGTGTAGATATGATAGAGCCCATTAGGCTCAGGAAACTGTACACCTGTTGATTGACGGTTGAGAGGCGGGACCAAAGAGCCAGAGCTCAACCCCCGCAAGCACAACTAGGTGAGTACAACTAGGTGAGTACACACACACACACACACACACACACACACACACACACACACACACACACACACACACACACTTGATAGAGCCCATAGGCTCAGGAATCTGTACACCTGTTGATTGACGGTTGAGAGGCGGGACCAAAGAGCCAGAGCTCAACCCCCGCAAGCACAACTAGGTGAGTACAACTGGGTGAGTACACACACACACACACACTCTTGTCCTCCTACAAAGAACGTCGCTTTTCGATCGTATGCGTTACATAAGGCCAAAAATTGTCGTACTAGAAAATGGAAGCGGCTCCGGGAAAGTAACGTGCTGTCCCGTTTTCTGTTTTGGGTCCTCTGGTTTAGGTTAGGAGAGGACACTTTAAACTGACCGTTTTCTTGACGTTGGGAACCTTAGGAGGCCGGGCTGGAGAAACCTAAACCACGAAGCTTTCAGGTCGTTACACACTATGTTAAACCTGTACTAGACAACTCCTGAGCATTGCTGCAAGACTGGTCCCTGAACTAAGAGGACTGATGTACTAGGAAATTTTGCGGGGGAACCTAAGACGCCAAGTTGGGGAAGACCAAAGAGGCGGCATTATCCAAACGCTCGAACTTCTTAACAGCTTTAACAAGAACAGAGACCGGACGAGAGGACATTGGCCGATAAGGAACTTCGTTTCAAGAGTATGATGACCAAGTGGAGTGATCCAATTCCATACATAATTCCAAGTGAAGGTATGAATAAGAAGCGAATGCAGATTTCAGTGGAATTCATACATTTTCTACACTATTTAATATAATAATGAGGCTATGGAATGAGATCAAACCTACATCTCTGAACTTGCCATCAAACAAATGATATCAGTGAACGTTTTACTAAGAAAACGAGAGGAAAAAAAAGTTACTATGCTGTCATTGGCAGCATCTAATTAATAGATTATTATCTATCTGTATCAGAGTTCATGAATATATCTACTTAATAATTATGAAATGTTCTTTAAAAAAAGGTTATCGTCAGCCTCACGGAATAGACACCTTGAACCTCTCGCAATAGACACCTTGAACCTCTCGCAATAGACAGCATCAACGCCTCTCTGCCACTAGGTAAAGAGGCCGTATCCTCTGCCTCCGCCGCCACATCTCCGACCCAAGGCTTTAATAAGGGCCAGAGGAAATCTTTATGGAGGCGGGTAAAGTTGATCAGATGCATCACTCGCCAGATGGGGCCGAGCTGATAACAGACGGCTCGGATATCACCGGATATCACCAGAGATGATCGCAGAGGCACATGCAAAATGGCAGACGAGGCTGAAACACGACCGCCATCACTCCTACCTGTCTCTTGGTCGTCTCACACGTCACCCAACAAATGTTAGCCATTTGCTGGGGTTGAACTTCTCCTCCCTGCTCCCCCGGGTCCCCCCAGATGAAAAAAAAAATAGGGCCGAATGACGCGTTCGCTAGCGTAACTGCGTATATATAATGGGGGAATTGGAGAAGGGGGTTTTATTGAAATTAGCCTCTTTTTTTATAGTCCCCGGAGAGTGGGGTGTATACTTCAATGGTGCGAGATAAGAGGGGAAGATGCTGGGGGACCGTCTCGCATCCTCATCTGTCACTCCGGATGAGCCGGCGCCCGGGGCCGCCTCGGGTATTAATAAGACAGGGAATGTAATGACCACTTGGCTGTCGTTTGGGAGTTTATATACGGTGTCGATATATTGGAGACTTATATTCAATACTTGTTTGGGGTTGCTTGCCTTGAACTTCTCTCTCTCTCTGTAAAAAAAAAAGAAGTCCACTACGGGCTCACCATAGCCCGTGCTACTTGTAACTTTTTGTTCCAGGTAGCGAATCTTAAACAACATCTCTCTGTCAATTTTTGTGTTCTTTCTTGCTTACTCCTTGCCTCTTNCCTCTGTTCACCAGCAGTAGAGTTAGTAAACACCTGTAAGCTAGACACCTGTTGTAGCTTGCATCATGGGAAAGGTCATTTAATGGCTTGTTGTAAAGGGGAACCTTGATAATTCCTATAACTCCCAGAATTATAGGAATTATCCTATAATTAATCCTATAATTTCCAGAATTATAGGAACTATCTTGGAAACAAAACAATTCTGAAGGGATGAGAATTATCAGGGGAAAGCGTCAAGCCATTACGACTATAAAGCACTTGGAGGGGTCAGGATATGGATTTAGGATGGAAAGGGGGAGGGGAAATAATGGTGCCCAACCCCTTGGACAGTCGGGGATCGAACGCCGACCTGCATGAAGCGAGACCGTCCGTCCCCAAGTGGTTGGTAACAATTCTGAAAACACTGTCAGCTTTTTCGAACCCAGCAGAGATTCAGCGCCGCTCCTGTGCCAGGTAAGTCCACTACGGGCTCACCATAGCCCGTGCTACTTGGATCGAACTTGTTCCGAGTAGCTGAATCTATAGCAGCATCGAACCAGAAGTCGTATGTATCTAGAACTGTGTAAGATTTTGCTCAATAATCTCAAAGCAATTGTACATAAACTTATATGATGCCTCCCTTATGCAAAAGAGAGTTATATATATATTTATTTATTTTTCTTTACAAGAGAAAAACGAGATATTTAGACCCTGATGGACGGGTCCTGGTTCGGGGCGGGGGGGGGAAAAGTTTTCCAAACTGCGGTAATTACCCGATAGCAATTAGTATATTTAGCAAAGTGGGAAATAATTCTATAATATATAATGTATTACTTCCTGGAAAGTGATTTGAAAACTTTGAAAAAACAGGCAGAAGGCAGAAAGTCAAAACGATATATTTTGTTTTTTCTTATTGATGAAATAGTAAAGTAAGCTGAACAATTCTGAGAGTAAGTCAGATTTTGGGAAGGTGGCGTGACAGGAGGAAGGTGACGTGACAGGGGGAAGGTGACGTGACAGGAGGGAAGGTGACGTGACAGGGGGGAAGGTGACGTGACAGGAGGGGAGGTGACGTGACAGGAGGGAAGGTGACGTGACAGGGGGGAAGGTGACGTGACAGGAGGGAAGGTGACGTGACAGGAGGGAAGGTGACGTGACAGGAGGGAAGGTGACGTGACAGGAGGGAAGGTGACGTGACAGAAGGGAAGGTGGCGTGACAGGAGGGAAGGTGACGTGACAGGAGGGAAGGTGACGTGACAGGAGGGAAGGTGACGTGACAGGAGGGAAGGTGACGTGACAGGGGGAAGGTGACGTGACAGGAGGGAAGGTGACGTGACAGGAGGGAAAGTGACGTGACAGGAGGGAAGGTGACGTGACAGGAGGGAAGGTGACGTGACAGGAGGGAAGATGACGTGACAGGGGGGAAGTGACGTGACAGGAGGGAAGGTGACGTGACAGGAGGGAAGTGACGTGACAGGAGGGAAGGTGACGTGACAGGAGGGAAGGTGGCGTGACAGGAGGGAAGGTGACGTGACAGGAGGGAAGGTGACGTGACAGGAGGGAAGGTGACGTGACAGGAGGGAAGGTGACGTGACAGGAGGGAAGGTGACGTGACAGGAGGGAAGGTGACGTGGAGGGAGGGAAGGTGACGTGACAGGAGGGAAGGTGACGTGACAGGAGGGAAGGTGACGTGACAGGAGGGAAGGTGACGTGACAGGAGGGAAGGTGACCTGACAGGAGGGATGGTGACGTGACAGGAGGGAAGGTGACGTGACAGGAGGGAAGGTGACGTGACAGGAGGGAGGTGACGTGACAGGAGGGATGGTGACGTGACAGGAGGGAAGGTGACGTGACAGGAGGGAAGGTGACGTGACAGGAGGGAAGGTGACGTGACAGGAGGGAAGGTGACGTGACAGGAGGGAAGGTGACGTGACAGGAGGGAAGGTGACGTGACAGGAGGGAAGGTGACGTGACAGGAGGGAAGGTGACGTGACAGGAGGGAAGGAGACGTGACAGGAGGGAAGGTGACGTGACAGGAGGGAAGGTGACGTGACAGGAGGGAAGGTGACGTGACAGGAGGGAAGGTGACGTGACAGGAGGGAAGGTGACGTGACAGGAGGGAAGGTGACGTGACAGGAGGGAAGGAGACGTGACAGGAGGGGAGGGAAGGTGACGTGAGGGGAGGGAAGGTGTTCTGAACGGAAAGAAAATGAGGTGAATGGAAGGATAGTGAGAGCTAACAACCCTACACATTAACACTAAAGTAGTTACAGAGTTCAGCATACCTTAGCCCAGGAGGGCGAAAGTCATTCAATATGAGACATTCAACATTCATTGTGTGTGACATCAGCCCATGACATGACACAGCGTTATAGCGTAACACAGTGACTTGTCACATTCGGGGAATGTTCGAACATAATCAGTTGTCATTTGTAAAGCTTTTTTTCTAAACAGAATTAACGATCGTTAGACAAATGTCTTGAGTATGCGACTCTTTGATTAAGGATCATTTTGCAGTAGGTACAATCTGGCATCGAAATACAGCGGGTCAGTGGGATCATTAAGGCGTAACCTCCCTGAACGATCGAAGGTTAGGTTGGTTAGGTTAGGTTAGGTTTGGTTTGGTTAGGTTTGGTTTGGTTAGGTTGGTTTGGTTAGGTTAGGTTTGGTTAGGTTAGGTTTGGTTAGGTTAGGTTAGGTTAGGTTAGGTTTGGTTGGTTAGGTTTGGTTTGGTTAGGTTTGGTTAGGTTTGGTTAGGTTAGGTTAGTTAGGTTAGTTAGGTTGGTTTGGTTAGGTTTGGTTAGGTTTGGTTAGGTTAGGTTTGGTTTGGTACGTTAGGTTTGGTTAGGTTAGGGTTGGTTAGGTTAGGTTTGGTTAGGTTTGGTTTGGTTAGGTTTGGTTAGGTTAGGTTTGGTTTGGTTAGGTTTGGTTAGGTTTGGTTAGGTTAGGTTTGGTTTGGTTAGGTTTGGTTAGGTTTGGTTAGGTTAGGTTTGGTTTGGTTAGGTTTGGTTAGGTTAGGTTTGGTTTGGTTAGGTTAGGTTTGGTTAGGTTTGGTTAGGTTAGGTTTGGTTAGGTTTGGTTAGGTTAGTTTGGTTAGGTTTGGTTAGGTTTGGTTTGGTTAGGTTATCAGTAGAAAGCGCTAAGCCATTACGACTATGCACCACTCTGGAAGTGATATGGGATAAGGACTTATGATAGGACGAAAAAAAGGAAGATGCTCAACCATTTTGGACGGTCAGGGAGGGAACGCCGACCTTGCAAGAAGAGAGAGATCGATGTTCGACCGCCCACTTCGAGTGGTTGAGCCCGAACGGCCGAAGTCTCGCTGTTGTCCAATTATGCAGTACTGTTAACGAGTCTGTGTCCAATTAACCCCCTAGTCCATGGGTG
The DNA here is from genome assembly GCA_020271785.1 of Procambarus virginalis. Lineage (NCBI taxonomy): Eukaryota > Metazoa > Arthropoda > Malacostraca > Decapoda > Cambaridae > Procambarus > Procambarus virginalis. Next base: position 21,720,146 of record WNGS01004511.1, on the reverse strand, counting down.
ACCCGTGACAGTGTGGAAACGAGCCTTCACTTCCCCCACGCCGCCTACCACACCTCGTCCTCATAAATAATGACCAACAGCTCGTTAATCCTGACGCCAAACCGCATCTTTAGGAATGATCAACACTTCACACATGACTCATAACTACGTTCAGACTTGAGTAGTGCTTCGTTCCCTCCCTGTGTTCGGGTCACTAAACGCTTATGCAGACGAGGAGTCACAATAACGTGGCTAAAGTATGTTGACCAGACTACACACACTAGAAGGTGAAGGGACGACGACGTTTCGGTCCGTCCTGGATCATTCTCAAGTCGATTGTTGGACAATCGATTTGACAATTGGACAATCGACTTGAGAATGGCCCAGGACGGACCGAAACGTCGTCGTCCCTTCACCTTCTAGTGTAGCTGTCCAATTGTCAAATCGATTGTCCAACAATCGACTTGAGAATGATTCAGGACGGACCGAAACGTCGTCGTCCCTTCACCTTCTAGTGTGTAGTCTGGTCAACGCTAAACGCTTAGCCCAAGAACTTCGAACATTTATAACTCCCAACAGAACTAAAACGGCAAACCTGAGCCTAACTCTACGTTAAAACTTATTTAGAGAAAATACCTCTTGTCGTTACACACACTCACTCACAGTGATGTAAATAATTGAACCAAATCACCTGACTTACGGGAACCTTATCTGGGCCTAACTGGGCACAAGATCGGAATAGTTTCACATCTGGTTTCACTCTTCCTGTTGGAGTGTCAAGATAGTTTACTTACCAAAGGTTTAGATCAATATCTGTGTCAGTATGCAGCTAATGACCTTGTTGTTTACAGTGCTAGTTTAATTGTTTATCAGTTTCTTCTGGTATTTATCCTCCTAATGTTGTACATCTTTCTTTCTTGAAAATATTCTCTCTCGTTTCGAGAATTCACTTTCAGAGCAGGAGAGCTGGTTCAAATAGAGGGAAGACAGATAATGTATACGGCACAGAGAAAATAAATCACAAATTATTGGGATCGTCTCAAAGTTCTCATAGTTCTCTGGAACTTTGTGTATTCACCTAGTTGTGTTTGCGGGGGTTGAGCTTTGCTCTTTGGGCCCGCCTCTCAACTGTCAATCAACTGTTTACTAACTACTTTTTTTTCCACACCACACACACACCCCAGGAAGCAGCCCGTGACAGCTGAGTAACTCCCAGGTACCTATTTACTGCTAGGTAACAGGGGCATTCAGGGTGAAAGAAACTTTGCCCATTTGTTTCTGCCTCGTGCGGGAATCGAACCCGCGCCACAGAATTACGAGCCCTGCGCGCTATCCACCAGGCTACGAGTTACACACACTCACAGTGATGTAAATAATTGAATCTTGTGGGGCTACGAAGCCCCACTAGATATGTGGTGTGTGTACTCACCTATTTCACCTACTTGTGCTTGTTGGATCGAGCATTGGCTCTTGGATCCCGCCTTTCTAGCCATCATCGGTTGTTTACAGCAATGACTCCTGTTTGGGAGCAGGAGGACTCCCAAAACCTACTCCAGGTATAATCCAGGTACATCAGTCCCTTTCTCTCAGATTTCTTCTCCTAACACGTTCTCAAAATCTCCTCTTAACATTCTTCTTATCTCTATTTCTTTCCTCCAAAATATTTTATCTACCAAGATATCCTCCCCACTTTGATTTCTCGTCTTTTTTAAAGTGTTTTCACATATCCATACATTAAAACATTGATTGTAACCATGATATATATGTGCTTCAGCCTACAGTTTAGACCTATTGTCTTATGTATGACCCTCTGTCCTGCGTGACATTGAATACCAGCATTATCCTCACTTTAATAAGACTATCAAAATCCTCAGATTAGGCAAAATTGTAATTAATTTTGTCAATAAAGATGTTAATAATAATAATAATAATAAATTTAAATCAATTCTTTCTCCTCTTGAGAACGGTGTCCGACTTCTCATTCTCTTCTCGCTCTCCTTTGGTTACTCTCTCTTCCATCCCCCAGCAGTCAATCCTTCAGGCTTTTCCTCCCAGATTTCTGTCGTTCTCTTTCACAATGGTCTCGCTTCTCAAACCCCCGCTCACCTCATGTCTCTTGAGAAACAGACGTGGAACGCCCTTTCTTAGCTCGGTGGGGAGGGTGGTGGAGGGTCACATTGCTTCCCACCGTCAGGGGAGAGACTACTTTTGTCATGTTGACCAGACCACACACTAGAAGGTGAAGAGACGACGACGTTTCGGTCCGTCCTGGACCATTCTCAAGTCGATTGTGTCATGGGGAACCTCAGGCTTCTCCGTCCGACCGGCGGCACCTTCCCCTTACTATAAGCACCTCCCCCTCCCTCTCCTCCATCTAGGAAGCACCTTCCCGTCCTCCTGGAAGCACCTCCCCGTCCTCCTGGAAGCACCTCCCCGTCCTCCTGGAAGCACCTCCCTTCCTCCATCGATACCAGCGTCTCCTAACTCTGGTCTAATGCGCCTTGCACCATGGGTACCTCGTGGTTGAGATCGGTCAAGCATTTAGCCATTGTCTGGCGTGGAGGAACCCACCGCCACGCCTGCCTTATCCCGGGCATCAGAATGGCGTCATTCACGAAGGAACGGCTTCTTTATGGCCAATAACTCCGTTATCTCTTTAATCTTTCATCACTTTGCCATTAAAGCAACACACTGTTGTTTTTATTACATAATTACAGGGTGATGCGCAAGGAGTGCGTCATCCTAATGCAGACCAGAGTCGCTTCTATTTACGTGGTTAATTTGTTTATGGGATAATTTTCCTCTTAATATATTCATTAATCACGATTGAAACTGATTAATCTTTTAGTGACTAAAACGTAAATATCTCTTTATCGTGATTGGGTCAGGCTGGACACGGGGAAGTGAAACAGTTTGGTGATTGGCTAGTGAGATACGGGCCTCGATAAGCGCTTTAAGATGATTGGTCTAGTGATAGACAAGTAAGGGGCGGGCTGGGCGGTGATTGGTGGAAAGCGCCAGCGACGTTGACAGACTCGTTTCGGAGGTCAGGTCAGGCCGAGGCATTGATAAGTTTTATGGCTCTGGCTGGCCGCCGAGCCATTGATTTCAGTGACACGTCTGAGTTGTGACTCCCGGTTACAGCTTGATGACTGGACCCTAAACCCGGGATCCATAACAATCTTTTGTAAGCTCGGTCCTTCCCCGCGGGGCGTCCGGACGCTCCAATAGCCATGCAGAGGTCTTGCTCTCTTCGAGTCCCCCCTCTCTCTCAGATTTGGGGGTTTTCTCTATACGAGGAGTTAAAATGACTTCGCTAAGTGTATCGAGGGAGCTTTGGTGGTCTTTTAAGGGGGGGGGGTTAATGGTTCTGCGGTTGTGGCAGACAGTGTGGTCACTATGTGGCCACACTTTGGCCACATAGTGACCACAGTGACCTCTCACTCGCTCTTCTGTCTTTCTTTCTCTTCTGTACTCCTCTCTCTCTCTCTCTCTCTCTCCTCTCTCTCTCTCCTCTCTCTCTCTCTCGTCTCTCTCTCTCTCCTCTCTCTCTCTCTCTCTCTCTCTCTCTCCTCTCAGGGTGCCTTCATGTCTCATGTAATTGTCTCATATTCCCGGAAGGAAAGTTATTTACATTTTGCTTTATTTAAATTAAATATTGCTTGATTGTATTCTCATAATTTATGTCGTAAACAGTTGATTGACAGTTGAGAGGCGGGCCGAAAGAGCAAAGCTCAACCCCCGTAAAATACAACTAAGTGAATACATAGTATTAAGTATGAGCACAGTGCTAGCGTTGTTGATCTTGTAGTACAAGTTCTGTGCTTCTTCTAACTTCTGGGAAAATAGAATGGAGGGACAGCGTACTGCAAGCTTCACTCAACAGTTATAATAATAATAATTAAAAGAAAAATAATTAAAGAAAGAAATAATTAAAGGAAAGGCAAATTCACCTCATACGTACTGAAGGTCCAAAGCGGTCGTCATTGTCAGGTTGGTGGAGGTGTGGATGGCTGTGGTGGTGACCTTATATTACTTGAGAACATCAGTGCGTCGGTTCTTCAATGTAACAAAATGGTCTATTACTTGTTCATTGAAATCCTGCATTACTGTTATTGTATTTTCAATCGATATCATTGCTAGAGGAGACCATGATACTGCGCAAAAAATGTTTGATTCTCTTTAAAATTGAAAAGCCCCTTTCTGCTGCTGCTATTGTCATTGGCGTTGTTATTATTATTTTCGGCAGCTTCACAGTTTCTGAAAATGTTGACTGTAAATGATTGTCATTCATAATCTCCAGCAGGTCATTGACTCTTGATTTACGCAAATCTTCTCTTGCGTACAGTAAAGTTAGGCTTTCAATATATATTTTTCATGTATAGGATAGGCTGTAACTGCCTGTACAAGTGCATTACCGGGAAAATCTTTGGTGTATACAGGAAAATTATTCACTAAAAGTAACTTGCTAGCATTCAAATGATTAGCTGAACCTCGTTCTGCACTGCAACAAAATTACATCGCAAACATCCTTTGCAGAAACTGAGGGGGTAGAAATAGCCTAAGCTACACTATCCCTTTGAGATGTATTTCTTTCTTATCTCAATAAACATACTTGAACTTGCAGAAACTGATGTATGTGTTACATTTTCTTCCCTTCAGCTCTTTTGTTTCACTATGTTCTGTGGTAACTGCTCAAGTCAGTCACACCACTTTCCGTCCATGATGGGTCCCTACCAAACATTTTGCATGGAAAGCAAAATAAAGCGTTATTCTCGACACAATCACAAACCATTCACATTTTTCATACACTGATGTTACACTGGCGTGTATATTGTTTGTTCTTGCTACTATGCTCCGTAGAATTGATAAATCTGGTGTGTCTTCCCTTTTGCTTTTTTTTTTCATTTAATGTCGGCTGCGAACAGTTAATACTTTGTAAATACTTCACTGATTTCACTTTACCATCCATTGTAGTGTTAGTCAAAGGGTAAATAACTTATGAAGTATTCAAAGCAACTTAAGCACCACTAATAGCACTAAACTAGGGAGTGACCCAGTGACTGAGCTGCGCCAGTGCAGCTCAGCGTTGCCAGATGAAGCCTCGATAAGTCCTACACTGTCGTACAGCATGAAACCTTTATATTTATCTCGTTTTAATGAAAAATTCAAAAATCAGTTAAAAATATATTAACAATAACATATTATGATTTGTTGCTATGATTTATTTGTTAGTTGCTTATTATCTAGTGTGAGGTTGATAGCGTCATACATTTGGCAGGGAGTACCTGGGGGGGACTGCAGTGAGCGGCTCCTGTGGGCAAGCCGCCACTGCCTCTAATTGTCGCTGAAAGGTGTCAAAAAGTGGCACCAAATCTCACTGTAAGCGAACGACGAGAGAGAGGAAGCTTTCAAGGAAGAGCGGGAGATTGCTACGGAGGCCAAAAGAATGTAGCTGGGATAAAAATTGCTTCTGCAAGTGGTATCATAGGCCTTCTCCTGGTCAAAGTGAATGGCAACAATGGAGGTATTCCCAGCAGAGGCAGTACGAATGTACGCTTCCAAGTTCACTAAGAGGCAGTACGAATGTACACTGCCAAGTTCACTAAGAGGCAGTACGAATGTACACTGCCAAGTTCACTAAGAGGCAGTACGAATGTACACTGCCAAGTTCACTAAGAGGCAGTACGAATGTACACTGCCAAGTTCACTAAGAGGCAGTATGAATGTAAACTGCCAAGTTCACTAAGATATCAGTCGTGCTGCGACACTTGTGACAGTCAGATTGAGAGAGGTGACGATAGTGTTCTAGAAAGAAGATAGAGCAATGAAACTACAGTACGGATTTAACAGCTCCCGCGGGTACCTACTGGTATTTACTGTTAGGTGAGCAGAGGCAATAGGTTTTAGGAAACTTGCCCAAACCATTCTGTCCCGCTCAGATTTTCGAACCCGGTATTCCCAACAATGAGTTGAGAACGAACTCAACTGTACCAGCAGATTACCGATATCTAAAGTCACAGCTTGACACGATGCTGTGACTTTATATTTTTGTCTATATCTGATGAGAATAAGGAAAATCATTGATACAAATACTGTACCGAGGGTACAGAGCTTTACGCTGTGCTTGGACCTCATTCTATTAGATCGACCTGTTAATTTTTTGCATTGTTTGACAGAAAATTTAATATACATCACTGTACCCGTTATTCCTATTCACCTCATTTTGCGAGCTATCACTCTAAGGTCCCATTAATAAAATGCCTGTGTTTATAAAGTACGTGTAACCACATTTGCATTGTTTTTTCATCTAATGCCTCAATGATTTTGTCAGTGGTCGAGGAGCTACGAAAGGCATGGTCTTCCTGCTCTAAATCCATGTTAGCCTGGGTTGTGGAGGTCATTGGTCTCTATGAAACTTGTATCCTGACTCCTGATGACTCTCCTCAAAAA
>WNGS01004511.1:21694587-21702087 GCA_020271785.1 Procambarus virginalis | reverse complement strand
GAACAATTCAGTGATCCACACGGAACACAGAAGAACAATTCAGTGATACGGAACAAGCAACATAGCAGACAGACAAAGCAATTGTCGCCAACGTACGATAACACAACAAGCAGCAGCTATATGGCTACTCGAGTCCGATAGCATAATGGCTCCCCCCCAGCTGTTATCTCTGAGATCACCTTAATTACCAGTCTCCAGTTTGTAACTGCAGATAATAGCAGGCAGGAAGTGAAGTGTTGACAGCTCAATGACTGTTCAGATCCACTCAGTCGCGGTAGTCACATGTCGCCATACTAACCAAACTGTCAGCTGAACTGCCTTGTTACTTGTGAGAAGATGGCTACTGTGGCTCTTGTGTGTGTGGCCGTAAGACGCCAATCGACTCCTCTGTTAGAGAAGAAATGTGATGCTCTGTGGCATGAGGGATATTCACTGGGAACTTTGATGCTGCAATTCCATTGGGTTATTTTGTGCTTGTGTGTGGAGACGGGAAGGGGGGGGGGGCAATGGGTCGTTAACTGCGTGTGTGTGTGTGTGTGTGTGTGTGTGTGTGTGTGTGTGTGTGTGTGTGTGTGTGTGTGTGTGTGTGTGTGTGTGTGTATGTGTGTGTGCGCGCTCGTAAATATGTAGGCAAAATGTGTTTCGAATTCCCGTTGGTTGTCTAATACAATGACTCCTGGCCTATTTCCCTATCATACCTGCTTTGAAAGTTATCAGTAGAGTTAGCCTCTACAACCTGCTCCTTTAGGTTAGTCCATGTATTCACTACCCTTACGCTAAAAGGAAAGTTTCTAACATCTCTATGACACATCTGAGTCTCAAGCTTCCGTCGATGCCCCTTTGTTTTGTTGATTTTCATTGCAAACATTTCCTCCCTTTCCACCTTGTGAATCTCTTCAAGTATTTTATACGTCTGTATCATGTGCCCCCCTCTCCCTCCTCCTTTCTAACTCGTCAGGTTTAGTTCCTTCAGTCTGTCTTCGTACCTCATCCCTCGCAGTTCTGGGACAGATCTCGTAGCAAACTTCTGCACCTTCTCGAGCTTCCTTTTGTGTTTTTAAGATGGGGACTCCACGATGGGGCGGCATACTCTAAGACTGGCCTCACATAAGCGGTATATAGTGATCTAAAAGCCTCCTTATTCACGTTTCTGTAGGATGCTCTGACTTTTGCCAGGGTAGAGTACGTGGCTGACGTTATTCTATTTATATGAGCCCCTGGAGTTAGGTTTGGTGTTATGTCCACTCCCTGGTCTTTTTCTCTAGATGTTATAGGGAGGTAGTTTTCTTTCATCGTATATTGGCATTCGGTCTCCTGGCTCCTGTCCCTATTTTCCATCACCTTGGACTTGTTAGTGTAGAACTCTAGCATCCATTTCTCAGACCATCTCTATAACGTGTTCAAGTCATCCTGGAGAATCTTACAATCCTCATCTATCTCAACCCACCTCATTAGTTTTGCATCATCTGCAAACATCGACTCTACTCCTGCAGTCAAGTCATTTACATAAATGAGGAATAGAATTGGTTCCAGCACCGATCCTTGAGGCACCCCGCTTGTTACTCTACGCCAGTCCCACACCTCACCCCTCACTGTCACACTCTGACATCTGTCTATCAGGTAATTCCTTACCCATGTTAGTGCGTTTCCGTTTACTCCCGCCTGCCTCTCAAGTTTGTATAGTAGCATTCTGTGTGGTACTGTACCAAAGGCTTTTTGGCAGTCCAGAAACATGCAATCTGCCCATCCTTCTTTGTCTTGCCTTATTTTCGTTACCTTATCATAAAACTTATAAACCTAATTATTTTTAGGTGTGTAACTAGTCTTAACCTTATAATTCTTTCATGTACTTTGCAACCGGGCGCAACCTGTCCTCTTGCAAATCCTGTCTGAATTTGGCCGTCTGCGGGTAATCACGCCTACGTCAACTTCACATTACTGTACATACATTATTAAATAACATATTAGATTTGTGCATATAGGCCTAGGGTAGGCTAAGGTGTTTTCATTCTTTTAGCAATTACTTTTGTTTACATTGTCTTCTATTAGCAATTACATTTGTAATTACTACATTATGGTAGTTGGGTTAACAACTCATCTAAAGCAATCTGTGAGCGACACTAACGACTCATTCGTCAATTTCAGCTACGTAACAAGAAATTAAGAATAAAGGTAAAATGCAGAAGGCCTATTAGGGCATACGAGACAGCTAATATTTATATCCACCCAAACTCATTCCCATATAGATCTAATTAACGTTTGAAACAATATAGCGATCTGATTGCATTAATGAGTTCCATAATTCAACAAAAGTCGAAGATAAATGCAATTAATATATATATATATATATATATATATATATATATATATATATATATATATATATATTGCAATTTTGTGTATAGTTAGGCCTATGATCAGTTAGGCGTTTTGGTTGTGTTAGCAATTGTTTATATATACAGAACACGAGCGAAGCATTTAGAGAAATGCAATTCAAAAACAAGAAGCAAACGAAACACTGTTCTACAACACTTTGAACGAAATCACTTGAGGCAGTTGCAAAGTATTTTTCATTCATACACAGGCTTAAGGCCTATAACCCTCCGGAGGGTTATTAAGGCCACCACAATAGCATATACTGATCAACTAGTATACTTTAATCCTGAATAATGTTCAGAGCTTAAAAATATACTCCCCCGCGCATATACACAGAGAAAGGGAATTAACGAGCATTTGGTTAATGCTTTGATATGCTGGTTCGAAACAAAATACATTCTTTGAAACAGGGCTCTAAAAGTTACTTTAAATTTCTTAACAGGTCTGTATGTGCACATACTGGAATGTTTGTGTCATTCTGTTTCTCTTGGTCTAATTCATCTGTTTCTCTTAAGTCTGTTTCTCTAAGTCTGTTTCTCTAAGTCTGTTTCTCTAAGTCTGTTTCTCTAAGCCTAATTCATCTGTTTCTCTAAGTCTGTTTCTCTAGGTCTAATTCATCTGTTTCTCTAAGTCTGTTTCTCTAAGTCTAATTCATCTGTTTCTCTAAGTCTGTTTCTCTAGGTCTAATTCATCTGTTTCTCTAGGTCTGTTTCTCTAGGTCTAAAATCCTCAGTAAGCATTCATGTTTACTTATGATTTTAATCGGATGATTTAATCAATGTTATGTTAAACTCGCTTACAATTCAAATTTAATTGATAAATTGTAGCCAACTATATTATGCCTTGAGTTAGCTAATTCTTAAAACACTTCAAAGGCATCCGTTTGGGAATTAATCACTGCCCTCCAAGTTCAGGGACGTGGACCATTTACTGTGTGACAGTGGACATTCTTTAATTTTGCCATGTGTGTGTTTATTTTTCTTCAGGTGGGTCACACAACACGTTCAAGTACTGGACTAATATTTAGATCAGTACTTTCAGGTTTAGAAGTCTGACGGCTGAGTGGACAGTGCTCGGGGTTCGTAGTCCTGAGGTTCCGGGTTCGTTTCATAATGCAGGCGAAAAACAAATGGGCAGTGTTTTCTTTACTCTGATGGGCCTGTTCACCGAGCAGTAAATAGGTACCTGGGAGTTAGACAGCTGCTACGGGCTGCTTTTTGGGAGTGTGTTAACAAAAAGGAGGCCTGGTCGAGGACTGGGCCGCGGGGACGCTAAGCCCCGAAATCATCTCAAGATAAGAAGATAATATAGATAGCGTATGATACCCTAATTGCAGGCGATGAGAATGGTCTCGCAATCGACTTGAGAATGGTCCAGGACGGACCGAAACGTCGTCGTCTCTTCACTTTCTAGTGTGTGGTCTGGTCAACATACCCTAATTGCTTCACTGCCCAGGTTTCTGAAGGTATTCTGAATGCCAGTTTTGTATGTGAAGCTGCAGATATCCTTCAGCTACTCGAAGCTGCTTGAAGTTATTCCCAGATACTGTTTTTTTTCTGAGGACAATTTTCAACCCATCATTTCATTTCAACCCATCATTTTTGTAACCACATGTGAAAAATAGAAAATGCTTAACGCGTTTTCGGCTAATTCGCCTTCATCAGAGCAAAGTAGAATGAAGATTTTCTCCTCGTCCCCTATTTCATGTTTCATCACCTTGCACCTGTAGCTGTGCCCTGTATTAAACAGGCGCTTCAGATTGAGCCGCCATTCCTCAAAGCACTTCTCTCTCGTTTTCCCGGAAGCGTTTGGAGCGTTCTCTAGTGCTTCTCTATTCTGATTCGTCTACTCTTTTTTACCGAATCCACTGGAGACATTGACCACTACACTAGCACGGTTTCTGGTACCAATCAGTGAGGTACTCCTCTTGTCACCTCCCTCCTGTCTGATGCTTTCAATTTTCAATATTTTTAAGTTTTTATAATTTTTAAATTTGTAATTAAAAGCTCCATGTTTTGTTAATATTTAAACATTATGGTTTAAAATTGGAGTTTATTGGGCAACACTATTCATCCTGTGAGTGAAAATACCTCCATGGTGGAGTGTGCGACACCACTAATAGGTAGAATATTTGCTGGACTGTTTCTAATATGCAATGTCTATACGATCTTACTAGGATCTTACTACGATCTTACTAGGATCTTACTAGGATCTTACAAGGTATATATACGTGTTAGGAGGTTCCGGTTTGAAGGCCTGGAACTTCTGTCTGTGTTGTGTGTGACTAAGCTTATTGTGAGTTTTTTCCTCAAGATTATAGTCATAATGGTGGATATTTTAACGTGTGTGTGTGTGTGTGTGTGTGTGTGTGTGTGTGTGTGTGTGTGTGTGTGTGTGTGTGTGTGTGTGTGTGTGTGTGTGTGTATTCACCTAGTTGTATTCACCTAGTTGTGCTTGCGGGGGGTTGAGCTCTGCTCTTTCGGCTAGCCTCTCAATTTGTCATTCAACTGTTACTACTATTTTTGTTCACATGTGTGTGTACTCACTTATTTGTACTCGCCTATTTGTGCTTGCGGGGGTTGAGCTTTGGCTCTTTGGTCCCGCCTCTCAACTGAGTGTGTGTGTGTGTGTGTATGTGTGTGTGTGTGTGTGTGTGTGTGTGTGTGTGTGTGTGTGTGTGTGTGTGTGTGTGTGTAGACAGCAAGGGATAATCTAGGAGCTCTAGGGTTGTGTGGCGTGTAGTCTTAAATTCTCGGGAGACCTGGACTGGTCTGCCCCCCCCATAAATCCCGGACGTCTCTCCGCGGCCATAACATCCTTCCTCCTGCCCGGGGCAAAGCTTACAAGCTCCCGTGGACGTTGGCCATCAAATAAAGCTCCATTCCCGTCTGCTTCACCGGAAACTTATCTAAAAATGACAGCGGAGGGACGTCAGGACGCAGACATCGTCCAGAGACATACGGTTGCCCGTATGTCTCTGCTCTAGTGTGACGCAACCCTCCGCGGTTGCGTCACACTAGAGGGGTGGAATGTGGTCGTTCCTCCAGCCCGTCCGTCTAAAGTTTCTCAACGTCAAGAAAACGGTCAAGTTAAAGTGTCCTCTTCTAACCTAACAGACTAAGCCAGAGGACCCAAAACAGAAAACGGGACAGTACGTCACTTTTCGCAACCCGCTTCCATTTTCTAGTTACGAAAATTACTGGACTTAAAGTAACGCATAAAAGCGACGTTCTTTCTAGGAGGACAGGTTATGTTCCTAACAATTTCAAGGGGGTTCATGAGAAGGGCATAATACCTTGAATTATGCTGGTGAGAACGTGATTGTAGGGGGTCCACAGGTGAGAATGTGATTGAAGGGGTCCACAGGTGAGAACGTGGTTGTAGGGGGTCCACAGGTGAGAACGTGATTGTAGGGGTCCACAGGTGAGAACGTGATTGTAGGGGGTCCACAGGTGAGAACGTGGTTGCAGGGGTCCACAGGTGAGAACGTGGTTGCAGGGGTCCACAGGTGAGAACGTGATTGTAGGGGGTCCACAGATGAGAACGTGATTGTAGGGGTCCACAGGTGAGAACGTGGTTGTAGGGGGTCCACAGGTGAGAACGTGATTGTAGGGAGTCCACAGGTGAGAACGTGATTGTAGGGGTCCACAGATGAGAACGTGATTGTAGAGGGTCCACAGGTGAGAACGTGATTGTAGGGGTCCACAGATGAGAACGTGATTGTAGGGGTCCACAGATGAGAACGTGATTGTAGGGAGTCCACAGGTGAGAACGTGATTGTAGGGGTCCACAGATGAGAACGTGATTGTAGGGGTCCACAGGTGAGAACGTGATTGAAGATTCTTCGTACTGAACGAAGCATTATGGAAAAAGACAATTTATCTTTTTTTATATATCGATTGCTGTATTTTTTAATTTATTTAATCATACATTGCTATTGTGTATCTAAGTGGGGGCGCTAAATTAAATCAAACAGCAGAATGCCAACCACAACAGTTGCCTGGGGCTCAGGTACCTCTTTACTCCTACGCGTACAGTGGCATCGGTTGTATGGAAACGTATACAGGGCCTATCGTATGTGAGCCGTCTATATTGTTCTTTATTTTCGTTTATGGTCTCTTCACCCCTGGTGTAGGAGAGGCTGGCACCCCTGGTGTAGGGGAGGCTGGCACCCCTGGTGTAGGGGAGGCTGGCACCCCTGGTGTAGGGAAGGCTGGTACCCCCTGGTGTAGAGGAAGCTGGCACCCCTGGTGTAGGGGAGGCTGGCACCCCTGGTGTAGGGGAGGCTGGCACCCCTGGTGTAGGGGAAGCTGGCACCCCTGGTGTAGGGGAGGCTGGCACCCCTGGTGTAGGGGAGGCTGGCACCCCTGGTGTAGGGGAAGCTGGCTCCCATGGTGTAGGGGAGGCTGGCACCCCTGGTGTAGGGGAAGCTGGCACCCCTGGTGTAGGGGAGGCTGGCACCCCTGGTGTAGAGGAAGCTGGCACCCCTGGTGCAGGGGAGGCTGGCACCCCTGGTGTAGGGGAAGCTGGCACCCCTGGTGCAGGGGAGGCTGGCACCCCCTGGTGTAGGGGAGGCTGGCACCCCTGGTGTAGGGGAGGCTGACACCCCTGGTGTAGGGGAGGCTGGCACCCCTGGTGTAGGGGAGGCTGGCACCCCTGGTGTAGGAGAGGCTGACACCTTAGCATTAGAGGCCGTAGGAATGGTTATTTTCTTATTATCTCGTATTTTATAAATTTATCTATTTGGTAAATTATCTATCTATAATTTGTACACGAGGAAGACTGGCAGAGAAGGGAATTGAAAGCGTGCACTATAATTGCTTACTCTGCAACACTGTATTTGCAACTACGACACCGTAAGCAATGTCACCATATGTGACCTAATAGAAAAATTTCAACCCAACCACCGCATCTGATCTCTCTCTAAGCCCATGCACGGAAAACCGTCAATATTACGGTGTTTTAAGTTTTTACTAATACGTCGCATTGCTAACGGATTGGGTAGTTTATATTACAAAAAAATGGACGTTTAGGAGAGAGTCTTATTCCGCTGTCTTATCTAGTTCTTAAGTTTATTTGTAAAGGGTTTCTTGTTGTTTGAAATGTGTTTGACTATGTCGAGGG
>WNGS01004511.1:21668672-21679299 GCA_020271785.1 Procambarus virginalis | reverse complement strand
TGACGTATTTGGCTGTTCCTTTCATGGCCCTAGGATCATCATGGCCTTAGGATCATCAGGGCCCTATGCCCCGCATAATCATAGAATTTCATGGTTTTAGACGCCCCATGGTCCCGGGCCCACCTCATGTCCCCAGGTCCCTTATGACCCCAGACCCCTCATAACCTCAGACCCCTCATGACCCCAGACCCCTCATGACTCATGCCCCTCTTGACCCCTCATGACCCCAGGAACCTCATGACCCCAGGTCCCTCATGACCCCAGACCCCTCATAACCCCAGACCCCTCATGACCCCAGACCCCTCATGACTCATGCCCCTCTTGACCCCTCATGACCCCAGGAACCTCATGACCCCAGACCCCTCATGACCCCCAGACTCCTCATGACCCCAGACCCCTCATGACCCCAGAACCCTCATGACTCCAGACCCTTCATGACCCCAGGTCCCCCATGACCCCAGATCCCTCATGACCCAGGCCCCTCACGACCCCAGGTCCCTCATGACCCCAGATCCCTCATGATCCCAGGCCCCTCATGACCCCAGACCCCTCATGACCCCAGACCCCTCATGACCCCAGACCCCTCATGACCCCCAGACCCCTTCCTGACCCCTCATGACCCCAGACCCATCATGACCCCAGACCCCTCATGACCCCAGACCCCTCATGACCCCCAGACCCCTTCCTGACCCCTCATGACCCCAGACCCATCATGACCCCAGACCCCTCATGACCCAGACCCCTCATGACCCCCAGACCCATCATGACCCCAAACCCCTCGTGGCTCCCCGAGCAACTGACACAATCTAATGTATTATTGATTATAAAAAAAATTAAAAAATTGTACATTCAGTCACGTTCCTCACTATTTTTTCCTCCGCGGGAAGAAACTTACGAGTTTTGCGTGCAGGCGTCCTTCCATCTGGCGACCGGATGGTGGCCTTAATAGGAATGAATGACACGCCCAATTACAACCGAATGATTTGACACTTCAAGGGGGATATTTTTACGTCTATTATTACGTCTATTTTAGTGCGTTGTGAAGATGTCATAGACGCAGGATATTTTGTCACACGCGCGTGCCTCTATTGTCACGCCTTGACGTGCCTGGAGAGTCATCTCGGTAATTACACACACACGATCACAACGCCACGAAGATACTGAAGCCTCTTGATAAGGCTTTCTTAAACCACCAAACGACGTTTGTATAACGTCAGTAATACGGTTATCTTGAGGTTATCTTGAGATGATTTCGGGGCTTTAGTGTCCCCGCGGCCCGGTCCTCGACCAGGCCTCCACCCCCAGGAAGCAGCCCGTGACAGCTGACTAACTCCCAGGTACCTATTTACTGCTAGGTAACAGGGGCATTCAGGGTGAAAGAAACTTTGCCCATTTGTTTTGTTTCTGCCTCGTGCGGGAATCGAACCCGCAGAATCGCCACAGAATTACGAGTCCTGCGCGCTATCCACCAGGCTACCAGGCCCCTCAAGCTACGGTGGATTAAGTGTGTGACACTTCGTGTAAGCGCTGTAGCGTAATCTGATCGCTTATAGAAATAGCCCTGAGGTTCAAGTATGCGTGCGTGCGCGCGCAGTCTGGGCTAATAGGCCGTACCAGATGTTCACGACACGTGCACACATACACACAGGGGGTCTGTGGTTGAGTGGGACTCGTAATCCTAGGGTCTGGGTTCGATCCCCGGCGATGACGGAAACAAGTGGGCAGAGTTCTTTCACCCTGATGCCCCTGTTATCTAGCAGTAAATAGGTACCTGGGAGTTAGACATCTGTTACGGCTGCTCCTGTGTGTGTGTGGTGGAGGGGGGGGGGGAATAATCCGTTGATTGACAGACAGTTGAGAGGCGGGCCTAAAAAGACAGAGCTCAACCCCCCCCCCCATCAAGCACAACTAAGTGAATACAACTAGGTGAATACACGGTCAGGGAGCTGAATAATGCAACACTAATGGCTATTAGTTTAGTAGAAGCCAAATCATCGCTACGAGATGATGTAAAGGTTGGTAGTCTGCAACTTCTACCCGCCTCGTTACTGCCCAATCACTTCTCCTTTTCTATCCTTAATGGTATATGAAAGTCGCCGATCTCTAAAATAAAACGCATGGAATACCTCCCCCACCCCCCCCCCCACCCCCAGCATGCGCTCTTGTTTATGCTTGATTAATTGACTAGCTAACCACTTGTTAGGCACTGCTGCGCCAGGAACGTGCGCAGGAACCCTAAATAGGGGGACCAGGAGCTTAGCTCCACCTGGAAGTCGAGGAGTATCCTGGCTGATTCCCTGGACGCTGCATAAGGACACCAGAACTTCCCTATTCAAGTGGTTTTTGTTGAGGAAAACCTGTGATTTTATGTAATATAAGAAATTATATATATATGTAAATAGAGTCAACCAGGAAAGGCTATATGTAACCCTTTAGTATCTACAAATTATACAATATGTATTCGGTTGGTGGTGAACCAAAATCATCCGTCCTGTCCACCAGAAAATACGGTAATAATGGCTTACAATTATATATAATCATGTACATAATTAAGTACATAACGAGTTAAACATTCGATTTGCTGGACAAAACAGAACATATAGGCTACCTCATTTAGGGTGATTTTATACATACACACACACACACAACACAGTATATATATATATATATATATATATATAATATATTATATATATATATATATATATATCACACACACACACCTCCAGAAGAGGTAAGGGAGCATGCGTTGGCTTTGCCATCAGGTACAGGAACGTGTTAGGGTCCATAGTACCGAAGAACTCTTTGACCCGGCCAGGATTCGAACCCATGCCGTCCAGGATCACCCCTGGACGGCATGGGTTCGAATCCTGGCCGGGTCAAAGAGTTCTTAGTGATATATGGCTTGCGCGTTCATGCAGCTTTCTCACCATATAATATATATATAATATATATATATATATATATATATATATATATATATATATATTTCAAGGGTTCGTACGCTTCTGGTTAGGCCAGACAGTCGCACTTGTTTACGGAGCGGTAAATTCATTACCGTCACCGTGAGGATGATGATAATGATTGATAATTGGATAATTGTGTAATTAGTAAGAAGCACTTGTGACCCTCAGTGAGTGTCTTCTCTGTTGAGTGTTTATCTTTAAGTGCAGAAACCAAACTATAGACTCAGCGTCGAATCTCGGACCGACTGAACCTATTGGGCAACTATTAAACCAAGCCAGCAACAATACCCCCCCCCCATAAAAAAAACATATCCACCACAATCCCCCCCCCCCCAAAAAAAAAAAAAATCCCAGATCCCTCAGAAAAAAAAATGCTAGATTAAACAGCAGCATAAACAAACACACATTTTGACCTGTTCGGTGGAAGAAAATTTGCATGGAAAAAAACTCACACAGGATTAAATAATTACATCTTATTAAACAAGAAAATAAGTAAATAAGAGGCATCAACAGAATGTATTTTCTTGTATATAAGTTAATCATTTAATATTAACACAGAATTAAAAATTAATTAAATTGGGCCAGAAATTTTAAATACCTAAAAAAATGTGTAATCGACATATTCCCGGAAATTATGATGTAAATGTGAATGAAATTATTAAAGAAAACTAATAATTAAAATAGTGAAAAATATTAAAGGACAAAACAAATACCATTAGAATTAAAAATCTAAATGAAATACATATTTCAATTTCACGTTTTGAAGTGCATTCAAATGCAATTGATACCATTAGTGAACATTACCTAACACACACATTCTTTTGAGAGCTGTAAATGGTGAAGCCCCATTCATTATGATAGAGTCCCACACAGGTAGACAACTCCTGTGTTGAATAGAGCTAATGACTTGTTGGGAATTTGAAGATCCAGGGGGTGTCTTGTAAGACGCCTCGACCCCTCCGGCCGAGCAGAGAAAAAATTAATTATTGGATTGTTTAAACATTTGCATAATAGGACAAGGTTAGCTAAATTACTAACCCAGCAGTAATCTTGTGTGTAATGCTTGCGGGAGATGGGACTGGTGGCTGGGGTGGGTAGTGGGAGGGGAAGAATGGGAAGAAGATGGGGCAGGGATGGGTAGTGGGGCTGGGATGGGTAGAGGGGCTGGAATGGGTAGAGGAGGCTGGAATGGGTAGTGTTAAGGGGGGGGGGGTAAAGAATGGTAGAAAGATGGATACATCAGTTCGTGTGCTAATTGAATTTCCTAATGATATTACATGTGTATGTGGCATGCAGACTACATGTACATACCTGTGTGTTCCTACCTGACTGTGTCATGGATCTATTTCTCTCTTCCCTATTTGCCTCTTTAGGTGTACTCGATTTCAGGATAAAATCCATCAAACTTATTTCTCTGAATTTAATTTGCCTGTATTTTGTTGCTATTTACCTGTATCTTGTTACCGTTGTTGTAACCCCTTAAACCTGGGTAGCCAGTGTCATGGTCACTGTCTAATAACCGTTCTTTCCGGCCTCAAGAGTCATTTTTACGTACTAGAAAGATCGCGGACAGCAAAAGTTGTAATATTAGTTAAGAAAGAACGAAATGTAAATATAATTTTGCATTAAATTTGGCTGTAAAGGGGGTAAGTTGTGGCAGATTTCAAACAAAAGGGCGCCAGGGCGGGCGGTGACGCATCCGGGAACTTTGGGAGCACAACGACACATGCCTTTGGCTCACACAACAAGAAAGGTGAATGGTGGTGGTTCAGGTGCCCGGCCAATCTGCGACGAACTTTGTTTGACATCATGGCGGACACTGAGCCCGCCCCAGGGAGCGAAACCCAGCTCATTGTTCAGCTAGACTCCGAATGGGGAGGTTGTGACCTTGGACACTTGTAAAATCAGCAGATTTGAGTCTTAAGTGGCGAGTTGATTTCAGAAGTGAGGCAATTTCCACCCAATTTCACCATCCCACCCTCCCGAACCGCTGCCCTTCCCAGATGCCTATAGAAATACAGTTTGGGGGGGGGGGTAATTTACTGAAATACAAAAACGATGTTGTTTTGAATTCTGAATTAGTAAAGGTCGACGAAAAATGGTTTACCCGATTCTTCTTAGTGCGTGTTCTTGTATGTTGCTTGTATACTTGTTCACTGTTCTGGTTCTGTACTCGTTCACTGTTCTGATGTTGGGAGCAAGCCTCCAGTAGGCAGATAATGAGTGTGTGGGAAGATTATGCTCTTCAATTTAGTCTCCGTGGTGTAGTGGTAAGACACTCGCCTGGCGTTCCGCGAGCGCTATGTCATGGGTTCGTATCCTGGCCGGGGAGGATTTACTGGGCGCAAATCCTTAACTGTAGCCTCTGTTTAACTCAACAGTAAAATGTGTACTTAGTTGTAACAACGATTCTTCGCGGCGGGGATCGTATTCCAGGGACCTGCCCGAAACGCTACGCGTACTAGTGGCTGTACAAGAATGTAACAACTCTTGTATATATCTCAAAAAAAAAATAATAATAACAATCAGCATGCAATTGACTTTAGGAAAAATGTATCCAAATCCCACCTCTTATATGGCATAACAATGTTTAAGAGAACTTGATAAGGAAAAATCCAGATTTTTCACTCCTGTTACGCTATTCTTGACCTATCATTTTCTACAAAATTCAGTTCGAATTCAAATTTAGAAAAAAATAATTCAAACACTGTCCAAATACATGGAGGCAAAGTCTTGATATAACTAATATCTACTGGATTTAACATTATGATATCCAGTAGATATTGGATATAAGTGAACTATGATATAACTGGCGTCTACTGGAGTATATTCTTATACTTATTCATATATTCAGGAGTTGTTTTACTGCCTAAGCCCGAACTGGAGGAATACCTCAAACCCTTTCCAGGTATTTCCAGTTCCTTTCCAGACCTCTGGAAGGTCTTCTCCGCCTCAAGCCCGGCCCGCGGGCCTCGAAATACCAAACGATGTGACGCAGCCAAATGGCTTTCTCTTTTCTGGTAAATTTTCAGCTCTTCCTCAGTGACTTGCTTGGACGATCCTTTCATTAATTTTTGAGTTGTATCTGACGGAGGTCTGACGCGACAGGCGGACGTAGGGTAATTAGCGGGCTTAATTGGTGGAGTCCAGGAGGCTGGGAAGATGATGGGATCCCAGGAGGCTGGGACGATGATGGGATCCCAGGAGGTTGGGGAGTTGATGGGATCCCAGGAGGTTGGGGAGTTGATGGGATCCCAGGAGGCTGGGACGATGATGGGATCCCAGGAGGCTGGGACGATGATGGGATCCCAGGAGGCTGGGAAGATGATGGGATCCCAGGAGGCTGGGACGATGATGGGATCCCAGGAGGCTGGGAAGATGATGGGATCCTAGGAGGCTGGGAAGATGATGGGATCCCAGGAGGCTGGGACGATGATGGGATCCCAGGAGGCTGGGACGATGATGGGATCCCAGGAGGCTGGGACGATGATGGGATCCTAGGAGGCTGGGACGATGATGGGATCCCAGGAGGCTGGGAAGATGATGGGATCCCAGGAGGCTGGGACGATGATGGGATCCCAGGAGGCTGGGACGATGATGGGATCCCAGGAGGCTGGGACGATGATGGGATCCTAGGAGGCTGGAACGATGATGGGATCCCAGGAGGCTGGGAAGATGATGGGATCCCAGATAGCTCTGAGGGTAACAAATGTTGAAGTTTTGTTTATTCAAGACAAAAATGAAACAAGATTAAACGCGAATGTTAGACAAGAGAGAAGATATGTTGATCAATATCGAGGTTAATAATAATAAAACAACAGACAATTGTAGTTGGTGACGCCTCTATATTTGCATATAATGGTATTAATTAAGTAAAAGTGTTTGAAGGAGGGGGATTAATTAATACAGATTTTATGACCAACTTAGAGAATGGCCTGGACTGGAGGGTCAGACCCTCCTCCCTATGTTAGATGCAATGTAGATTTATTGCCTGTCTTTACTTCCTCATGACAATCGACTTGAGAATGGTCCAGGACGGACCGAAACGTCGTCGTCCCTTCACCTTCTAGTGTGTGGTCTGGTCAACATGCAACGTAGAGTTAACGAATCTCCTTCCAGTAAGGCCAGTTATTGCAATGCGCCCTGCAAGGATTTAATTCCGCGCCCCACCTTCCCATATACCGGCGTATACAGTTTTAAACACCTAGTGTACAGTGATGTATGAAAAAACAAATGTCAATATGTTTCATTGTTGAAAGTGATGTTAAAGGGATTTTTGTCGGAGGAAACTTGTGATATATAATATATATATATATATATATATATATATATATATATATATATATATATATATATATTATATATATATGCGAAGAAGCCTGAATGGTCCCTAAGCATATATGCAAATGAAAACTCCTCACCCCAGAAGTGACTCGAACCCGAACCTCCAGGAGCACACTGCAACTGGTGTCACGGTGCCTTAATCCACGGTGCCTAAAATGAAGTGATTTAATGAAATAGCTATGCCCAAGATTACCATCAAAGTGTCGCCGGGGGGGGTCAAATAGATTCGGCTATCACCTCCTTATGTGCGGTCCATGATGGTCGAGTGGATTAAGGCACCGTGACATCAATTGCAGTGTGCTCCTGGAGGTCCGGTTCGAGTCACTTCTGGGGTGAGGAGCTTTAATTTATATATATAATATATATAATATGATGGAGTTTAGGTGGATATAAATACGAGCTGCTATAAATAGGCCGGAGGCCTTCTGCAGTTTGATGTATTACTCAGTAATATTTTTCGTTGTCTAAAGATGACGGGCTACATCATGCAAGATGACGTGCTGCACCATGCAAGATGACGGGTTGCACCATGTAAGATGACGGGTTGCACCATGTAAGATGACGGGTTGCATCATGCACGGGTTGCATCATGCAAGATGACGGGATACATCATGCAGGATGACGGGATGCACTGTGTAATATAACAGGTTTGCAACATGCAAGATGACGGGTTTCACCATGCAAGATGACGGGTTTCACCATGCAAGATGACGTGCTGCACCATGCAAGATGACGATTTGCACCACGCAACATGACGTGCTGGCGAAGCACATGGTTAGTAGCAAAGATGATGGCAGAAAAGGAAAAAAAAGTTTCAGTTGAGAGGAAAAGATTCAGTTAAGAGGAAAAGATTCAGCTGAGAGGAAAAGATTCAGTTAAGAGAAAAAAAATCAGTTAAATGGAAAAAATTCAGTTAAGAGGAAAAAATTCAGTTAAGAGGAAAAGATTCAGTTGAGAGGAAAAGATTCAGTTAAGATGAAAAAATCAGTTAAGAGGAAAAGATTTAGTAAGAGGAAAAGATTCAGGTAAGAAAAACTGTAGATAAGATAAACTCTTTTAATATATGGTTTACCTTGTGGTTTACCATAGTCGGAGGATATGAGGTGTTTACGGACGGCCTCTTTTCTCCCCTCCTCCTCCCCCCTCCTCCCTCATTTAGGCCAACTACTGTGTGAATAAAAAATATTTGTGTTCATGTCTGCATTATCATAACTTATCACGTTTAACATGCTAAATACATGTCCTGCTTTCCCTTGGTAAAATGCTCGTCCTTTAATTGTCCTTTTGTTCTTGGGGGGACTGCGTTAAGATGTGTTCATTCTTCCTTGCGCTCTCTCTCTCTTTCTCTCTTGCTTGCACTCTCCCTCCCTTGCACACACTCTCCCTCCCTTGCACACTCTCCCTTCCTTGCACTCTCTCTCCCTTCCTTGCACTCTCTCCCTTCCTTGCACTCCGTCGACCCACTCTTTTCCATAGTTCCCTTCCCCTATTCTCATGCATCCCTTTTCCAAACCCACTTCTTCAATACCTCATCCACCCTTCATCCAGCTAATCGTCCGTTTTTCCCCTCTTTTCCTGCCCCCCCCCGTCCCCTGTCCCCCTTCCCTGTCCCCCTGTCCTGTCCCCTTCACTGTCTCCCTTCACTGTCTCCCTTCCCTGTCCCCCTGTCCTGTCCCCCCTCCCTTGTCCTGTCACCCGGTGGTACAAGTTCCGTCAGACGGCCCCGCCCCTCCACTCCTGTCCTCCCGTCGAATAAATCCCGTCAATTGCTTTCACCTTCGGCTCGTAATCTTGGGCGCCTCGGTCCGCGGTATCAATTTGTACCGATAGCTCCGTAATTGATAGATCCTGGCCGTGAATTTGTCAGAATGGAGGGACGCTGGGAGAGCAAACAACTTCCGGTGATTCGGGTTGATCCTTCCCTCCTATTCCTCCCTTCAGTAGCTCTCCCTCCCTTCAGTAGCTCTCCCTCCCTCCCTCTCTAGCCTTGTCCCCCCCCTCTCCCCACTCCCTTACTTTGCCTCTCTAGCCATCTCTCTCTCTCTCTCTCTCTCTCTCTCTCTCTCTCTCTCTCTGTCTATCTCTCTCTTTCAATAACTATCTCAAAAGCTTTCAGCTTTCTTCAGCTTTCTCAAAACCCAAATGTCGAGTACACAATGTGTCAACTTTGTGAAAGAGAAAACATGCACTCCCTTGAAAATTATATTGTAGAATGTCCCATATTGACTGACTTTCGTCCTCCTGGGCTGAGGTATGTTGAACTCTGTAACTACTATATGAATACTGGAACACTTGACGATATATTGGACTTGTACCCTAGATTGACCATGTAATGTATCAATTATACAATGTATATATGTGATGTAACTATATAACCTGAGCTTGTAAAAGCACCTTAATCACCTTCAGTGGTTAAGTGCTTAATAACACTAGTTTCTCTATCAGCTATCTTACCCTTTCAGAGTAGGAAGGCCATAAATGTATGTGTATGTACGTATGTGTGTGTATATGTGAATGTATGTACGTATATATGTATTATATGAATATGTGTGTGTATGCATATGTATGTATGTGTATAAAGTATATGTGGAAGCTGGTCAGAATTACATTTCACCTTTGTAATTGCACATTAATGACGCTATGTAAATAACAACATATCGTCCACTTAATGTAGGGCAGACGTAACTCTGTGTATCTATGTATTTATGTCTGTAGGTTAGATTAGCAATTTAAAAACACTACAATCACCTTCTGTGGTTGATTGTTCAATAAATCCCTGAACTATATGTTTAAGAGATCTCTAACCCTGTCCATGGAGGACAGAAGAAAATGTATATATATGCTGGTTAGCATTGTAAATGTGTGGCCACGTCTGTGGTAGAAAATAACAATAAAAAAAAACTGCTGTTATTCTTGCTATCATTAAATGTAACGCATACCGTAAACGACCTCTCAAAGCGTCGCTTTTTTAACGGTTTGAACCCGTTAAAAATGAAGTGTATTCGTAACAATTAAACCTCCCCAATGTTGACATTCACTATCCATTGACCTCGAAGGTCAGATGGGGTTATCTTGAGGTTATCTTGAGATGATTTCGGGGCTTAGCGTTCCCGCGGCCGGTCCTCGACCAGGCCTCCTTTTTTGTTACACACCCACAGGAAGTAGCCTGTAGCAGCTGTTTAACTCCGCGGTAACATATATACTGCTAGGTGAGCGGCCTCATGTGAAAGAAACTATCTGCCCATATGTTTCCGCCCCACCGGGAGTCGAACCCGAAACCTCAGGACTACGATCCGAAGCGCTGTCCTCTCAGCTGT
>WNGS01004511.1:21638108-21657402 GCA_020271785.1 Procambarus virginalis | reverse complement strand
GCTCAAAACACAACACTGTGTGGCACAGCTGTGTGCAGAGCTAAAAAACACAGCAAGCGCTGCCCGTGATTATAACGGGATATTTATGGATGAATTTTTTTGGACCACAAATCAAATCAACTTGACAGGGAATTTAGAGGTTGAGTGAGAGGGAGGCTGACACGGTGGCAGTGGTCAGTACTCACCTAGTTGTACTCCCTAGTTGTGCTTGCGGGGGTTGAGCTCGGGCTCTTTGGTCCCCGCCTCTCAACTGTCAGTCAACTGGTGTACAGATTCCTGAGCCTACTGGGCTCTGCTCTTATATCTACCATTTGAAACTGTGTATGGAGTCAGCCTCCACCACATCACTGCCTAATGCGTTCCATTTATTAACTACTCTGACACTAAAAAAATTCTTTCTAGTACCTCTGTGGCTCATTTGGGCGCTCAATTTCCACCTGTGTCGCCTAGTGCGTGGTGCCCCTTGTGTTAAATAGCTTGTGTGTGGGGCCAGTGATGAGTGTACTCACCTAGTTGTGGTTGCGGGGGTTGGGCTCTGCTCTTTCTGCCCGCCTCTCAGTTGTCAATCAACTGGTTACTAACTACTATTTTTCTACACCCCTCCCTTCAGGAAGCAGGCCGTAACACCTGTCTAACTCCCAGGTTTCCTATTTACTGCTAGGTGAACAGGGGCATCAGCGTGAAATCAATGAAACGCTGCCCATTTGTTTTCCGCCATCGCCAGGGATCGAACCCCGGGTCCCCAGGATTACGAGTCCTGAGTGTTGTCCACTCAGCCGCCAGGCGCCCGATGTGTATTCACCTAGTTGGTGCTTGCGGGGGTTGAGCTCTGCTCTTTCGGCCCGTCTATCAAATGTTAC
Organism: Procambarus virginalis; assembly: GCA_020271785.1. NCBI lineage: Eukaryota > Metazoa > Arthropoda > Malacostraca > Decapoda > Cambaridae > Procambarus > Procambarus virginalis. The sequence continues at coordinate 21,656,542 of WNGS01004511.1, read as the reverse complement.
TAACTACTAACTAGCTAAAGTGTTCCCCCCCCCCCCCCCACAAACACAGGAGGTCTGGTAGCTGAGGGACAGCGCACAGGACTTGTAATTCTGTGGCCCGGCTTCGATTCCCGGACCAGGTAGAAACAATGGGCAAAGTTTCTGTCACCCTGAATGCCCCTGTTACCTAGCAGTAAATAGGTACTGGGTGTTAGACAGCTGTTACGGAGCTGCTTCCTGGGTGTGTGTTTGTGAGTGGAAAAAAAAAGTAGTCAGTAGTTAATAACAGTTGATTGACAGTTGAGGAGGCGGGCCGAAAGAGCAGAGCTCAACCACTTCAAGCACAATTAGGTGAATAGAGGAATCAACCCGAAACAGCGGTCAAACTTCCGGTTACCTATTACTGATAGGTAACAGGAGCATCAGGGTGAAAGAAACTCGGCCCATTTGTCTCTGCCGGCACCGGAAATCGAACCCTGGTCACAGGATTACATATCCTGCGCGCTGTCCACTGAGCTACCAGACCCCCAAGTGTGTGTGTGTGTGTACTCACCTAGTTGTACTCATCAAGATTACTTGCAGGGGTTGAGCTTCGACTCTTTTGACCCGCCTCGTAAACTGTCAATCTTTCTGGGTGTACAGAACGTGTACACCCAGTACAGAACTATGTACTGGTGTACTCTAAAGAGTAGCGGCTTGTACCAAAATCCACACCTTTTTGGTGTCTTGATTCAATAGGTTAGGAGGGTTGCTTGGGTATTTTTCTGGGTATAGGGGTGTGGGGGATGGATTTTAAACGTATCAAGTGAACGAGCTCATGGCTCGTGGCTATTGCCATGTTGGCATCGCTGTTGTTGTTGTTGTTTAAGATTGTTACCTGGAACAAAAAGTATCAAGTAGCACGGGCTATGGTGAGCCGTAGGCATCGCTGGCCTGCCAATGTAAATCAAAGAGCAAGGAGCCCCTGTCTGTTTGTGGAGCCATTTCCACAACTTCCTGTTTTCAGTCGTAATTCTCCTGGAGGTGACTGGAGGGGGGCCGGACCCCAGACTGTGCTTCACCTCCAACTGGTCTTCTCGTCTGCCAGAAAGGAAGCTGCTCCATGATACATGTCCCTGAAGACCATTCACGATAATTATGTCGGACAATTATGATCACGTCAAGAGATATATTGGTGTGGTTTTTAATTTGCTTGCTTGCCTGCCGTTCCTCCCCACCCCTACCTTCTCCCCCTCCACGCTTCTCCTCCTCCACCCTTCCTCCCCCCAATCTTCTCCCCCCCCACCCTTCTCCCCCCCCCCTTTCCTCACCTACACGCTTCTCCCCCTCGTAACAAAGTGGGTCCTGTAGTACAGAAGTCTTATATACGTTTCTTAACTCGCAATTAAGGATCCTAGGTTCGATCCCTTCCTTATTCCCCCCCCCCCGGCTGGGAGAGAAATGATTTACCATGTTTCCATTCACCTGATGCACCTGTTCACAAGCGATAAATAGGTAACTAGGGAGTTAGGCAACTGTTGTTGCTAGCGTCTTGGGAAATATCAAGAGGGGGGGGGGGTTACCTTGAGGTGTTTTCGGGGCTTAGCGTCCCCGCGGCCCGGTCGTCGACCAGGCCTCTCCCCCCCCCACCTACCCCAGGGGGGGGTGGAAGCCCCCCCTCAATACAGATTTGAGTACAGGCTTCCAGGCAACGCAAATTATAGAGAGGTTATGATCGCGGGAAGATTGTTAAAGGTGGTGGTTGGTGTCCCCAGATGTGTGTGATCCATCGCTTGTGGCATTTAGAATTATGTCTGTAAGTAAATCTGAAAAGCAAGCGTTTCCCCGAGAAATTTTTCTCTAAGACTTGTGAGAACTGTGAGAGAAGCGACGTCCTTGGGAGTGTGATGAAGATGTCTTGGTCACAGGTGGTGGTAGCCGGTTCCCTGCCTCTCTCTCTCTCTCTCATTTTTTTATTTTTTCTCTTTTTTCTTCCTCTTTCCTTCCTTCATTTTCTTCTTTTCCCCCCCCTTCCTCTGCCCCATCACTCTCTTCCCCCTGCCCCTTTTCTCCCCCTCTCCGCTCTCCTTCCTGGTGGTTGATGTCCTTCTCCTCAGGCAGCTTTCTGCCTGTGATGATAATGCCTAGTTCTCTCAGACGTAGAAGGCACGGGGGGGGGGGGGGAGGGGCTAGTTGATGATACCCTTAACCACCTCCCTACAAGATGATGGACCCCTCCCCTTCTCTCCGAGGCTAGTTGGTGAACTCCCTCAGCTTTAGCCCTGCTAGTGTTAACTCACCATTGTCTGCTAGTTAATGATCTCTCAGCTTCCTGCTAGTTGTCGTTCACCACCACCTCGACCTCCAAACTGTTCAACAGCTCCTCGACTCCCCACTAACTGTTCAAAAGCTCCTCGACTCCCCACTAACTGTTCAACAGCTCCTCGACTCCCCACTAACTGTTCAAAAGCTCCTCGACTCCCCACTAACTGTTCAACAGCTCTCGACTCCCCCACTAACTGTTCAACAGCTCCTGTCCTCTCTCACCTCACGCTGTTCAACACTTGAACACATTAAGGCACACGTCGCTAGGGAAGCTGCATCCTGGCATCAGTGAGACTCGCTGTGCAACACTACAATATATCTCACGTATATTGCTGTTCAATTGCAACAACCAGGGGGGGAAGTAAAATGAATGCTCTTCGTTTATGTTGATGCTTGAACATAGACTAAATTAGGGGGAAATATAATTGCATGTTAATGAATGAGAGGAGTGGGGGAGGGTGGGTGTCATAGACGCGAGAATTGGTTGTAAATATCATTGACTTGAGCCCTTACTTGTTTCCACCAACCCCCCCCCACCCCCCCCCGGATACGTAGTTTTATAGCTAAACTGCCCATTTTCAACATCAATTCATAATGGAACTTTTCCATTAGAGGAGATGACGTAAAAAAAAAGAAAAAATAGTGACCTGTGAATAACTCCGGCTGCATCCTTAAACCTCCTTGTTTCCGCAACGCCCCCTCCCTTCTCCCCTCCCCCCCCACCCCCTGGCGGCACAAATCTTAACCCAGCGCGCGGGACATTTTAAATTTTTCCCGCGCCAGTTAAAAAATTTTCCCTCCAGAAGTTTGGTCCGTCGGAAGTCACAGGAGGTTCATAAATATGGCCGGTGATACCGGGCGAGATGAGCGCGCCAGGAAACATTATTACCATAAATTTTGCACTTGTAACCCCAGCGAGGGCGACGAGGGAGTCAGTGTGATTAAGATAAAGATGGGGGCGGGAGAGCTGGCGACGGAAAGGCGGCCCCGTGTCATAATTCTGCGTTATTATTAATGATGAGTAGGGTGACTCCAAGACCTCTGGTTACACGCACAATTTGGTTACCGAGGGAGGGGAGGGAGGGAGCAGGAGGAGTTGGAGGCCCCGAGGGAGGGAGTTGGAGGTGGGTCCCCCCCCTTCTCACCCGAGGGAGGGGGTGGGGGGGGGGGCAGCAGCAGGAGGGAACTTTGCCTACAAACTACCCCCAACAGTAAACATTAGTACAGGCGTGTTGGTGTCTGTGATCCTGGGGGCCACCGCCCGTCATTTGAGCAGGAAGGACACGGGTCCCCAGACCTCTTGGGGGCCCCCCGGCTAGGAGAGTCAGGGGGCCCCGTGGCTCCCCCGGCCCCTCGGGAGGGGGGATCAGCACGCCGGATCGGAAGAGCAGGCCGATAAAGACTAACAAATAGAGCAAATGTAACTGAACACTGCTGATAACACCGCGAATTTTATCTCGTTTGTTTCACGAATGTGCTCACAGGAGAGACGTCTCCTAGGAACTACGACTTGGGGAAGGGGTGAAGGGGAAGGGGTGAAGGGTAGGGGGGGGGTTAGTGTTGCAGGGGTAGGGGAAGTGTGTCCACAGGGGGGGGGGGGGTTTGCAGGGGAAAGAGAAGGGAATTATCATAGGAAAGCGCCAAGCCATTATGACTGTGTAACACTGCAAGGGAAGGGATCAGGATAAGGATTTGGGATGGGACGAGGAGGGAAGGAATAGTGTCCAAACACTTGGACCTTCGGGGATTGAACGCCGGCTTGCATGAAGCGAGACCGTCGCTCTATCATCCAGCCCAAGTGGTTGGGCGAGGGGGGGGTGGTTAGGCTGGAGACTGTTGCCTCCGGTAGCGGCCTTATTTATTGTGCACCCCATACTCTTCCTGTGAGCGGTAGCGCAAAAAGGATTTCATAACCCTTAGATTTTGGCCTTCATAACCCTCCCTCGGTTAATTGGCCTTAATAACCCTCCCTCGGTTGATTTTCTTTAACCTTGCCACGGTTGACAGGCTTCAAGTCCAGCACCAAAAAAAACGTGAACATTAAATAAGAAAATGTTCACGAATTTTGTACAATATACTATCATCAGATTGTAATTTCTGTGATGAAAAAAACTCATTGTTTTCCCTTCAGTAAAACAATATTTTATTTTAACGCGATTGTAAAGGAGCTTTTGAACTCACCTCTACTGAAATTTCTTATTGAATATCCACCTAGTGCTTGTTACCCACCTGACACTCATCCACCTGACCTGACCCCCCCCCCCCTAACGAGCAGATCACCGTGCACTGTGCTAATAGAAACATCATTAAACTGAGGATAAAGTGCATCTTTACGAGCCATAACAAGTTACCTCCGCCTTTACCTGTCTGGTAATAAAGCTTTCAACCGTGTTAATCCTCTGGATATTCCTGGACCAACAAAAAAATTAATAATAAAATAAAATCTAGTCGTGCATTTGGTGTAATTTTTATTTTATTTTTTTTGGTCATGTTTGCATTGGCAAATAAAAGTATATTTTTTTTCTTGAAGATATTAGCCAACTAGTTTTGTCGTGTGTTGCTGATTCTTAAAACAGTTGTTTGATACAATGATTTGTGTGTGAGATACGTGTCACGTGGATATTGTTGTTTAAGATTTAGCTACTCAGAACGAAGTGTCCATGTAGCACGGGCTATGGTGAGCCCGTAAGGCACGTGGTTGTACAGATGGGGGTTATATGGTGACGGGAGTGACACGTCACTCCACGTCCCCCCTCCCCCGCAGACACGTGACAGGAGAGTGACGATGATTCTCACTGTCCTGGGTTGGTGTCGACTCGTGAGCAAAATGTCACTTTCATTTCGTGTGTGTGTGTGTATTCACCTAGTTGTGTTTGTGGGGGTTGAGCTTTGCTCTTTCGGCCCGCCTCTCAACTGTCAATCAACTGTTTGCTAACTACTTTTTTTCCACAGCACACACACACACACACACTTTCCAGGAAGCAGCCCGTAACAGCTGACTAACTCCCAGGTACCTATTTACTGCTAGGTAACAGGGGTATTCAGGGTGAAAGAAACTTTGCCCATTTGTTTCTTCCTCGTGCGGGAATCGAACCCGCGCCACAGAATTACGAGTCCTGCGCGCTATCCACCAGGCTACTAGGCCCCTGTGTGTGTGTGTGTGTGTGTGTGTGTGTGTGTGTGTGTGTGTGTGTGTGTGTGTGTGTGTGTGTTGTTGGTTCGTTTTATTTTAAATACAAAAAAGATGCTGATTTTTCTTAACTATTTCTCATTTTCTCAGGTATCTTTTCTTCTTTATCTTTTATTTTCTTGGTTCTCTCTCATTTTCTTTATATCCAATTTTCTTGGTTTTCTCACATTTTCTTGGTTATCTATTTCCTTAGATATCTTACATTTCCTTCAGTATCCCTCATTTCTTAGGAAAGTTCTCATTTTCTTAAAAAAATCATGGATACCTCTTATTTAATTAGGACACTTAATTTTCTTATCCCGCATAAATATCCTTGAATTCCTCTTATCATGTGGTATGTGTCATTATATATATTGATTTTTACTTGTGACTAGTCTGAGAGAGAAGGGTTTATAAGACCTGAGAAGAGTGTACATTATCAACATCCGCCACCAAGATAATGTTATTAAAACAAGACTAAAACCAGTGCACTAAAACAGAAACGAAAAAGAAACAGGGAAAAAGGAGGAAACCCCACCTCCCTTTAATACTTTGACCCAAATATCAGAGTAACAAGGTTATCGCGTATAACCCAACTCAATTACGGGCTCACCATAGCCCGTGCTACATAGACATTTCGTTCTGAGTATCTAAATTAAAATTCTAAAACAACAACAATAACGTACATTATCACAACTATTAGACAACAGCCTAATCAAACCTGATTTTTTATTGTTGCCGCCGAAGGCGGCTAGTTTATTGTGCACCCCATACTCATCCTGTGAGCGGCAGCGCAAAAGCATTACAGAGGGTACAAAAGGTCTTTTTCAGACCTCATCTTAGATTATTTCATAACCTTATCCAACCCATCCTAACCCAGCCTAGCCCAACGAAAATTAGTTCTCAAGTGTTGTGTTGTACATACGAGAACTGCACGAGATGTGTCTTCACTATGGCGTAATAATTTGTTTATGTAGGCGCAGGTTCTGGGGCTAGATTCACGAAGCACTTACGCAAGTACTTACGAACCTGTACATCTTTCCTCAATCTTTGACGTCTTTGGTTACATTTATTAAACAGTTTACAAGCGTGAAAAACTTCCCAATCAACTGTTGTTATTGTTATAAACAGCCTCCTGGTGCTTCGGAGCTCATTTAACTGTTTAATAATTGTAAACAAAGCCGCCAAGGATTGAGAAAAGATGTACAGGTTCGTAAGTGCGTGTGTAACTGCTTCGTGAATCTGGCCCCTGGTTTCTATAGTGAGTGTTGTGTGTCAAATGTGACTCTGCTTGTAGCGAACCTTCAGTACTGAGCTGTGTTCTGATGGCGACTGTCAGGAAGTGGCAGTAGTCGGCACTCTGATTATTACCCTTGGTGAAGGGGGCGGGGTAGGGAGAGGCACTGCCCATCAGGGGGGCTCCTAGTGCATTTTTGGTTAGGTAAAACATTTGTATTTTGTTCTGAGTGGCAAATCAAGAGGAGGATCTGCTCGCAATATAATTCAGGGTGGAGAATGTGTTTAGTGTGTGTGTGTGTGTGTGACTCAGGAATTGGTCTTGATATATGTGGTACAAAAGGTTCCATATGCAAGGTTCTGTACACGCACGCGCGTGCGCCTGTCTGCATGCTTGTTGTCACTTCTTAAAAAAATGGAAAAACATGCATAGTAAAATTATTTTTGGAGAACATTGCTAAGTTTTATTCGGCTTTCGTCTAATCATTCACCTTTATGTGTTTTTCTGCATCTTAATTGTCATTATGTTTAAGAAACATTTTTTTTTAACAATTTCCGTATTTTAGCTCGAGTTGCAAATGTAACTGTTTGGGTTATTCTTTGAGAGACTTCTAATGTCACGTCTCTTTACCCACCTGTCGTTAAGCTGTGTTTAACGAGACCGTTGTTGCTTCCGTGTGAGAGTGCGTCTTGTCTTTGTGGCAAGGCCAGGGGGGGGGAGAGGGTTGGGAGGGCCAAACCAAATCGATGGTATCTGTCATCATAGCCTACTCGTAGCTAAATCATCGCTGGTTTTCTGGTTTCAAGACGGCGAAATTATTGCCACGCCTCCTACCCCCTTCAATGGCCTGGGTTCTCTCTCTCTCTCTCTCTCTCTCTCTCTCTCTCTCTCTCTCTCTCTCTCTCTCTCTCTCTCTCTCTCTCTCTCTCTCTCTCTCATTTTCTCTCTCTTAATCTTTTCCTCTTTTCCACCTGGACGGTGGAGCGACGGTAGAGCTTCATGCAGGTCGGGGTTCAATCCCCGATCGTCCAAGTGATTGGGCACCATTCCTTTTTCCCCCGTCCGTTCCATCCCAAATCATTATCCTGATCCCCTTCCAAGTGGGTCCCCATTCCTCACCCTCATTCCTTCTCACCTTCCCATATTCCTTCTCTGCCTCACTGCTTCTGCCTCACCACCCTTGTTGTTTTCCGTCTATCCTTTTCCATCCTTGCCATCCTTTCTTCTCCCTCCATTTCCCACCTGCTCGTCCCTCTCTACCTAGCCCACACGTCTGTAGCTCTTGCTGAAACAATGCATCTCTTCATCTCTACTGTAAGTGTCCTTCTGTTTCTCCTCGTCAATCAACCATCTGAGAGTCATTTTCCTACAAATATCACGATATTACTTTCATATCAAAATACAACGCCTGTGACAACTTGGAGTCCCAGTAGGAGCCAGTGGAAGTTAATTTGTGTCACGGAGAAGGATTTCCATTTTTACCAGTTCCTCTCCAGCCGCTGGTTATAAGCCCATGGGAAAGGTGCACCCAGTCTCCCCTACTAGGAGACTGGATGCACACCTTCTCCCAGTAGGCATCACACACACAAAAGTATCCTCGGCAACACTTTGCTGTTGAAGCAACTTTTTTCAGAGGATTTTCCAGCTAGCGATCATCTGAAAACTGTACGTGGAAAACCTGTCGCTTGTGTTGACACCTTCGTATGTGTGTGTGTTGAGCAACGATGTTGTAGACGTGTTTGAACAGGGCGTCACGGTTCTGCAAGAGAGAGCCCAGCTTTCCTACCTTTTTCTCCAGCGAAAACTGTTGTCACACACACATACACTTCCAGGCTGGAAAAAGGGCACTCCAAATTCAGGCCAATCTTACGTTAGTTTAGTTCATTTATTATGCACCCCATACCCATCTTTTGGGCGGTAGTGGAAAGGGTTACAGAGGCACATAATGGGCTCAGGGACTGAACCCCACAATTCATTTAGCTAAGCAAGTTACAATCTTGATGAGCTAGTTACAAAATTCAATATAAGTCGTCATATTAACAATCAAGTCGTCAACATCAATCAATCTTACGTAGATGAGATTCATTGCATTTTGGCTGATCTTTGGTTCGAGGCTCGTATGGATCTCTCATCGAAGATAATTCAAGACTTGTGGATGAGTTCTATAGATCAGTGAGTGCAGACAGACACATACTCTTCTACGGCTACACAAAGCTTTGGCGTCGTTGAAATTGTAGTGTGTGTGTGACGTGAATTCCTCGGTAAATCTTGTCAGGATGAAAGCCTTCGATTCGTGATGCTTTACGAACTCCGTCGATCTGCAGCTTATTTGTGAGTGTGGAAGCGCTGCCTCTGTCTTTGTGACTGTTTGGCTCTTTGGTGGCAGCGTGTGACCTAAGAACACACGCTCACCTAATTATGCTCGTGACCTAATTATTACCTTTGAAACTTTTTATTTGATGCACATTTTCCAGAACCCCCTTTTAACTAGTCATGGAGAATACCCGACGGTCTCTCCATTTTGTCCAACGAATCAAAATCTATTCCTGGCATTGAATGTAGTCTTTCTCGGTTATATCCGTGTGAATTGTTAAACCATACTGTAGTGTTCATGCCCTAGGGCACTGTTAAAAAACAGGATTCTTGTAGTTTTTATCATTTGTAGAAATGCCCTGGACAATTTTAAAAGGGTTCATGCCCTTATTGGTAAACTAGTTTGTTTTTATTTTAGTGAAAAGGCTTTGACCATGAAACAAAAACAATTCAAGCCCCCATTGGTTGTGGGGAAATTTCCACATCAAATATACAAACTCTAAATTATAAGAGCCATAACATGTTGTTGATCTACATCAGTTAGTCATAAAAACATTACAGAGAAAGGAAAGGCAACTACGATCAGCTTTTATCACAAAATTCATCTAACCAAAGTTACACTATAAAATACACCTGTCTTAGGGCTGGTTACACAATAAAACGATTCTACAAAATGAATTTATATAGTAAATAGATTTGACCTCAAACCCATTCTTCCTCCGGAATCTCGACTGTAAACAAACCTCTGGAGGAGGAGGAGGAGATAAGCAGCCACTGTAGAGACGAAGGTAGTCATTATTGTGTGTGGTGAGAGTGCACGTCTGGTAGAGTTAACACGTCACGAGGTTGTTGAATATTGAGCCTGCCGCGTGACCACTAACTAACTCCACCAGCAAGTCCCCAAAAGGCATCGTGACTCACATTAGTCACTAATTGCTGCAAGAAACAGAGGGAACCTTACCTTGAGGTGCTTCCGGGGCTTAGCGTCCCCCCGCGGCCCGGTCGTCGACCAGGCCTCCTGGTTGCTGGACTGATCAACCAGGCAGTTGCACGCGGCTGCTCGTGAAGTGCAAAGTATCCGACTGAACCCCATGTCTTGTTAGTTTATGGCCATATATCTCTCAGATAGGTTAGCTGGTTAAGCAGGAGGACAACTATACCACAAGGGTAAGCCTCGTTATTATAACAACCCAAATTTTATGTGTCACACCTGTACTTTACATGTTATTATTAGTTTTTACGGTGTAACTTGGTGACAGGTGAATTGTGGTCCATGATAAATCAGTCGAGCTGTACCGCCAGGTCCACCAGACGTCATTACACCTGTCCACCAGGAACACACGTGTCCACCAGGAACACACGTGTTCAGGAACACACCTGTCCACCAGAAACACATGTGTCCAAGGGTGTCTGATGTCGGAGGACCCAGCTCTCACACTACTGAAACAGCTGAGGCCAATATAAATACTTTAGCTAACCATTAGTAGAGTAATTTAACACATTAGCAATTAAATCTACCGTTTAATTGCACTAAGATTAAAATATGAAACTCCCCAAAATGTGTGAAGGGGAGGGAATTATCAGGGGAAAAGCGCCAAACCATTTATGACTATATAGCACTTGGAAGGGATCAATCAGGATAAGGATTTGGGATGGGACGGGGCGAAGGAATGATGGCCAACCACTTGTGGACGGTCGGGGATTGAACGCCGACTAAGCATGAACCTGACCATGACTAAGCAAGAGCTGACCATGAATTGGGCCTCCCGAAGTGTTGATAAGAGGCTGTTGACCCCCAACAAAGGTCAGATCGTGAAGGTGAATCATCCCCGCTCATATTCCTGGATTCCCCGCCATGCTAACGTAAGCAGGAAGATGCACAAGTTGTTGACCAAACCACACACTAGAAATTGTTTAACACATCTCTAACCCTGTCCATGGAGGACAGAAGAAAATGTATATATGCTGGTTAGCATTGTAAATGTGTGGCCACGTCTGTGGTAGAAAATAATTAAAAAAAAAATAGAAATTGGAGAGACGACTACGACGTTTCGGTCCGTCCTGGACCCAAATATCAAGTCGATTGGGACGTTTCAGCCTCGTTGTGGCGACTCCCTGACCTAACTCTTACTGGAAGTTGATTGATTGGTTGATTGACTGAGTGATTGACTGCCCCCACGCGAGGGGAATTAATACGAAAATTTATCCGTGAGAGTGGAGAACACTGAGGATATTATATTACCTCTTAAGCTTGGGAGTGGTAACCCATTCCTGGTAAGCATGATATTCCATTTTATCGAGAGACCTGACCACCTCTCACAATTATTATTTATTATAATGCTTTCAAACAATATTTCTATTTTAATTAATTTTTGTTGTTTAATGTTCTCTTAGCTAGTATTCAAGCATTTTAATTTTATATCGTTAACGTACACAATTATGAATAAAATATTAAATTAAGTTATTGTATGAAAATGACTAAAAAACCAAAAACAAATCTTAAAAAAAATATATAATAGTGCTGCTAAAGTGAAGATAAAATACGAGATATAAACTAAGACAAACTAACTTGATAATTGTTCGCATAAACGGCTAAATAATTGCAGAAACAAGCTTCTTGGGACATTTTAAGAGGGGGAAAACAGGCGGTCATTTTCCTCTTAAAATTTAATGGGAGGTGATGTCCCCCATGAGCGCGAATTCTTTAAGGTCACAGACGGAAGCAATGTCAGGGACCCGCCTGGAAAAAAAAGGCTGTGAGTCTCCTAGGTTTACCGGGGCTGGAGAGCCTTGGCTGTGACAGGTTGAGTTAAAGAGGTTGAAATGCTGTCCTGGGCACACCTTCCGGGCTGTGGCTGCCTCTCTGACAATTGGGATAGAATATTATGACGTCAAATAAAATGATGATGTCATTGTGAATAGCAAATTATGACGTCTTTGTGACTTCACACACCTTGTGCGTACTTGGGGTAAAGCTCATCAGGTTTATTATTTTTGTTAGGTTAGGAAAGGATAGAGGTAGGATAGGTTTGGTTCAATGAGGTTAAATTATATTGGGTTGGGTTGGGTTATATTGGGATAGGTTAAGTTAGATTATGCCAGGTCGGGTTGGGTTGGGTTAGATATGTAATAGCGATAACTTAGAGTAGTGAACCTCCAAGAAATTGAGGGATTAATAATCCATCCAAAATTGGATGGAATAATCTAAAGTTGGATTTTCCTCTTTCCAGGCAGGCGCACGCACGCGCGTGCGCCTGCCTGGAAAGAGAGGTTGTTGTCTTGCCTATATACTGAGTTTTTTGGGGCTTACAGTCCCCAAGAGGACATTTGAAGGCATAGACGACGTTTGTCTCTTTTAGAGCGTTCTGCTCCGTGTCTGGAGAGTTTCTCATTAGTAGGCTGGCTGTTTTTTTGGTTTTATAGTAAATCGTTAGTTGTATCTTCTGATTTTTGTCTGTAGGGATAACATTTCTATTAACAATATCTTTCAGGACCCTTTCCTCCGTTTTATGAGCTGTGGAGAAGTTGCATTAACATTAAAGACTTGTATATATATATATACCACTACCCTCGGCCAGGCGCAACAAGCCATAACACTTGGGTTAATTAGTCAGTTTTCCCCCTCCCATCTCTTCCTCTCTCTTTCTCTCTCACTTTCCTCCTCCTTCAATCACCATAAGTCCTCTCCTCCCTCCCTCTCTTCCGTATCATTCACCTGGCTTTTATCTCACCCTTCCTTCACTCTTACCTTACCCTCATGCTTCTTCCCTCACAATACCTCACCCTCACAACACCTCCACAACACCACTAACACCAAAAACAACAACAACCCCCCACCACACACACACAAGAAAACGTCACCTAGCGGGAGGAATGAAGTCCATTTTGTCCTTTGTGTTTTCACACGTCAAAATTGAAGTGTATTTGCCCATCCAGAAGCGTACAAACATAGACGATCCTCATCTCACCTACCGCTTATTATATGCCGGGTTTTAAAGAATGAAGAACAATTTTATTAAATTACTTCCAAGCTGCATCACTTATGAACCCATCCCTGCCCTTGTGTGTGGCAGTGCACAATAGAAAGTTGTTTTCACATATTCATACATTAAAACATTGATTGTAACCATGAGATATATAGGTGCCAGTTTAGACCTATTGTCTTGTGTATGACCCTCTGTCCTGCATGACAGTGGAATACCAGCATTATCCTCACTTTAATAGGACTTAATTGAAATCCTCAGATTAGGCAAAATTGAAATTAATTTTGTCAATAAAGATGTTAAAAATAATATATATTTGCCTGGAAAGAGTCAATATTACCGGTGTTTTAACCCTCGAGATTTTGACAATGAGCTCAACAGCGTCTGCAAATAAGAGAACCCCACCTGATCTATCGAGGGAGTTACAGCCCCGCTCCTGTGGCAGGTAAGTCCACAACGGGCTCACCATAGCCCGCGCTACTTGGAACTTTTTGTTCCAAGTAGCGAATCTTACACAACAACAACATCATCTATCGAGGGTCATTAGTGCCGGGATAGGCTGTGGTGGGAGATTACAATGTTCGTCTCAGTGCACAAACTGGAATACCAAAGAACAGTTACATATAAAGCTGTCCATCCTATACAGAACTACATAGAAATGAAGCTCTATCGACCCTATTGAATAACTCTTAACTGTTCAACGCACCTCAACAAAACGAAAATAATAAATTAATTGATACCTTAAATACTAACACAAAAATAGAGTTAATATACGAATAGAACCATATCAATTAAAAGCTATACTTTATAGAAATAAAAAAAAAAGCAAAATCAATTATCTGTGATTCACAAACAGTCACCAAACAGAGGTAGCGAGACGGGAAGGAATCTTGCATAAGGTCACAGCTTAAGAACAACTGAAGAAAACGTTCAACAAATAAGAGGAGCGGAGGTTGTGAATTAAAGCAACCTGTATAGTACCCAGTGCTGGCTGGGAGGCCCGTGTGTCCCAGCCTGATAGTGGGGTCGTAGACAAGGGAGAGGAAGGTAACGAATGGGAGAAAGAGAGAGAGAGAGGATAAGGGGGAGAGGAGAAGAGAGAGAGAGAGAGAAGGAGAGAGAGAGAGAGAGGAGAGGACGAGAAGAGAGGGAGAGAGAGAGAGAGAGAGATAGGGGGAAGAGGCTGCAGGTCTAGAGAGCAAAATCTTAATACAAGCCAACCATTAACCTCGTGTAAACATGTACATATGTGCCAGCGGAGACAACTCATATATTTAGTTCACACTCAAGTATGTGCTCTATCTACATGCACACAATCCTATGTCTTCCCCCCAACAAACCAACATGAAAATCACATGCAGGTCGGCGTTCAATCCCCGACCGTCCAAGTGGTTGGCGCACCACATTCCGTCCCGCTCCGTCCTAACCCAAATCCTTATCCTGACCCCTTTCCCAATCCTATATAGTCGTGGTGGCTTGGCGCTCTCTCCTGATAGTTCCTTTCCTTCCTTTCTAATAAAATGCATATGAAATATTTCACTACATTTGTTCACCATCCTTTCAAGTTATGCGCGTCTTATACCGGAAAATGCGGCCCGTAAGAACAGAATTTTGCGTAGCTAATTTATGTGCGTATGTTGCTGTCCCGTAAGAACTTATGTGGGAGATATTAGAAAGTCCTACAACTTACTGACGCTGATATCACGACCTTCCCCCACTCCCTCCCCCACAGGTACGTCACCTCACACACACACACACACACACACACACACACAGACACACACACACACACACACACACACACACACACACACACAGCGCGCGCGCGCGCGCGGCACAGGATGGCGGGGTCCAAGGTCAATGTTCGATCCTGCAGGCACAATAGATGAAGTACCACACACACTACACACACCCACACACACACACACACAACACACACACACAACACACACACACACACACACACAACACCCAGAAAGTTTGTAACCACCACCAAACAAGCGCGTGAATCATTATGTCACCACCACATATGTGACGCGATTAACGTGGGGACTCGTTGGCAGCTGGACGCAGCTCGGGGGGGGGGGGGGGAGAGAAGAGGTCTGCTGGCGGGGGTCTGCCGATTGGGGTCTGCTAGCAAGGGTCTGCTGGCAAAACTTGTCTGCAAGCCGTGTTGATGACATGTTGTGGGCTGTTAAGAAGTCTGCTGTGCTCTCGTGTTGTGTCTGCTGGAAGGTTGTCTAGTTTGTCTTGGTTAGATCACGATTAATCGCTCGATGTTCGCTTTCTTTGGGTAACTGAAATCTTCTGTTAATCTCTAGATTATTAGTGATTCTCTGATTGTAGGTGATTCTATGCTAATTACTTGTTATTGGTGTATTCTGTCCATTGTTTTGATACGTTATGTGCTTAGGCAACCCGTCCTCGCAAATTCGTATAGTCAATACTGACTTATAAATATAAGTGCATAGGTGACATACTTAACATAATAGACTTGCCCTTGAAAATCTTCATAGAAAACACCGACCTTACCTAACCTACTTAGTATGTTAAGATAAGCATCTTATGTGCTTCGTAATTACAATTATTACCTAACCTATACCTATAATAGGTTAAGTAACATTGTACTTACGAAGCTATAAGATGCTTATTTTAATCTACTAAGTAGGTTAGGTAAGGTCGATGTTTTCTATGAAGATTTTCAAGGGAAAACTATTACTGTTAGTATGTCACCTAGGCAGGTAACTAATAAGTCAATATTGACTATACGAATTTGCGAGGACGGGTTGAACTAGGAAGAGTTAGTGCACGTGCTACTGGCGAAGTCCTATCATGCTATGCTTTGATTTTTTTTTCTATGTTAAGGGTCTGAAACTGCATTTTTTTTGTATGTGGTCCGTAGTATGTTTTTTCTTAAAAGGTTTTAAGTTAATTGATGGTAATGTTGATTTAGAAGTTGTTATAATGGCTCGTTTGTAATTTGTTGATTAACTACAACGAGTCTCTGATCTGTTGTGGGTGTTCCGGCGCAGTTTTCTGTACGGCAGAAATTGTACCACTATCTCATTACAGTTTTGCTCTTGTTACATGCCAGCGGTGAGAGTTATACAGGGTACAACTTAAAATACATAGTAGAAATAAAGGTCAGACGCTTTGGCCCGACCTGGATCGTTATCAATATTTAATAATGATCCACGAAGCACCGTTTACTTTTATTATATAAGTGTGGGAGGCTGTTGTCGGCCCCCTTTTTAATTAATTAATTTTTCCCCGAGGGGCGAGTTTATTGGGCAGCGCCACTCGTCCTGTGAGTGAACACACCGCCATAGTGACAGTATTGGGCAGCGTCACTCATCTGTGAGTGGACACACCGCCATAGTGACCAGTATTCGGCAGCGCCACTCCTCCTGTGAGTGAACACACCGGCCATAGTGACAGTATTGGGCAGCGTCACTCACTCATCCTGTGAGTGAACACACCGCCATAGTGACAGTATTGGGGCAGCGTCACTCATCCTGTGAGTGGACACACCGCCATAGTGACAGTATTGGGCAGCGCCACTCCTCCTGTGAGTGAACACACCGCCATAGTGACAGTATTGGGCAGCGTTCCCACTCATCCTGTGAGTGGACACACCGCCCATAGTGACAGTATTGGGCAGCGCCACTCCTCCTGTGAGTGGACACACCGCCATAGTGACAGTATTGGGCAGCGCCACTCCTCTGTGAGTGAACACACCGCCATAGTGACAGTATTGGGCAGCGCCACTCGTCACTGTGAGTGGACACACCGCCATAGTGACAATATTGGGCAGCGCCACTCCTCCTGTGAGTGAACACACCGCCATAGTGACAGTATTGGGCAGCGCCACTCGTCCTGTGAGTGGACACACCGCCATAGTGACAGTATTGGGCATCGCCACTCCTCCTGTGAGTGAACACACCGCCATAGTGACAATATTGGGCAAGCGCCACTCCTCCTGTGAGTGCGACACACCGCCATAGTGACAGTATTGGGCAGCGCCACTCGTCCTGTGAGTGGACACACCGCCATAGTGACAGTATTGGGCAGCGCCACTGCGTCCTGTGAGTGGACACACCGCCATAGTGACAGTATTGGGCAGCGCCACTCCTCATAGTGATGTGAACACACCGCCATAGTGACAATATTGGGCAGCGCCACTCCTCCTGTGAGTGGAGCACACCGCCATAGTGACAGTATTGGGCAGCGCCACTCCTCCTGTGAGTGAACACACCGCCATAGTGACAGTATTGGGCTAGCGCCACTCGTCCTGTGAGTGGACACCACCGCCATAGTGACAATATTGGGCAGCGCCACTCCTCCTGTGAGTGGACACACCGCCATAGCAGCATACCTTATTGTGACCTGCTCGCTTCAGGACAGTGGGAGACAATGTTCGGTAAGGATATATGAAGGATATAAGTCTTTAATGTGAATGCAACCTGGAGAAATTCCCCGTTTATGTTCTTTGGTGCCGGGAAGGGCAGTGGTCTTTCTGGAGGACGATTTAACTCGTGTTTGAAGAATGATTTTGTCTTTATAGCTGTACGGTGGAAGCAGAATGTGGCAGCGATGGCTGAAATGTCTATACCGAGGCTCAAGGTATTGGGGGTTGCTATCTAAAAGTTGGCTTTAAATTCTCACTAATCATAATCCCTCAGATCTTTCACGCAGACTTTGCACTAACTACGCCATCCAGCTGATATCCTGTAACTCTAATCATTACAGTAGATTTTTAGAATATCTGTCATCATTAAACTGCATTCTGCCCATCCTTTTGGCCATTTCATAAACCCTGTCTTTGGTCGTTTTGAAGTGGTTTTGAGTCTTCTGAGTTGGTTTCCCGTCAAATTTTCTTATTGTCGCAAATTTGCAAATATTGCTGTTCATCCCGAATTTAATAGTTTGATATATATATATATATATATATAACTATATAGATATATAATATATTATAAATATATATATATATAGTATAGATATATAAAAGTTTGTGAGGGTACCACCTCTGGTGCCAATTGGGGCCCATAGCCTCGGAGAAGAAAATAAAACGGTATTCAGAGGAGACCTTGTGTTTCTCACTGAACACTAATATTTCTTCTCCTACCACCCCCATTCTTTTGTATGTACACATATATATATTTGCTTTATTTGAACTTTGTTACAAAAAAAAAAGAATTACATATAGGTTACAAAGATGGTTATCATAATTATCGAGTTCCTCCAGCTTCCTCAGATGGCGGGAAGGAAACCTGGATGCAGTGCGCATTTCCCCCTCTGTATCGCCACGCTGAGGCGCTGGAAAGAAAGCTGGCAGCTCTAGGGTCCCTTGTTGTTTAGATGAGCCTAGAACCCAGTTCCTAAAAAAAACTGGTAGCACTTTTTACCCCAGGCGCCGAGTGTCTCAGAAGCAATAGGGGACAAAATT
>WNGS01004511.1:21591192-21613230 GCA_020271785.1 Procambarus virginalis | reverse complement strand
TATTCACCTAGTTGTACTTGCGGGGGTTGACCTTTGCTCTTTCGGCCCGCCTCATTAAAACCTGTCACCTCACTGCAAACTGGTACTATCACCATAGGCTAACTACGGGCTAGCTATGCCCGTGCTACTTTGAAACTCTGTCAAGTAGCGAATATTAAGCAACAACACAAAATCCCACCATCACTCTCGCCTTCTCCGCGTATATATATATATATATATATATATATATATTATATAATATATATAATATATATATATATATAATATATATACATATAAATATATTATATATATATATATATATATATAATAATATAATATATATATAATATATATGCGACCTAGTAGCGCAGAACGCACTTCTGGCTACATGCAAGGCCCGATTTACCTAATAAGCCAAAGTTTTCATGAATTTTGTTTTTTCCGGACTACCTAACGATACCTAACCTAACCAACCTAACATTTCGGCTACCTAACCTAACCTAACCTATAAAGATAGGTTAGGCTAGGTTAGGTAGGGGTGGTTAGGTTTCGGTCATATAACATTAATGTTAACTCCAATGAAAAAAAAATTACCTCATACGTAATGAAATAGTAGCTTTATCATTTCATAAAAAAAATTAGAGAAAATACTATTAATTCATGAAAACTTGGCTTATTAGGCAATCGGGCCTTGCATAGTAGGCTGAGAAGTGCGTCTGGCTACTAGGTACAACATATATATATATATATATATATAATATTATATAATATATATATATATATATATATAATATATATAATATAATATATATATATATATATAGTATATATATATATATATATATATTTACTTATTGTATATATATATTTTTTAGAGACGAGAAGCGAAGGAGAGAGAGGAGAGGAGACAGAAGAGAGACGTAGAGGAGAGAGAGAGAGAGAGAGAGAGAGAGAGACGAGAGAGAGAGAGACGAGAGCGAGTGAGAGAGAGAGGAGTTATTTGTGACTCATCCTGTAATAACCAAGTGGAAATATGACAAATACTGAAGTGACCCTTCAAATAGGACCCGTCTTCATTATTTGCTTATTGAATAACGTTCGGTGGATACGAAAATTAATTCGAACACAAACCAAAATCGCTTAAAAATGCTTTTAATAATTGTAATAATGACGAAAAGATTGGTTATATCTGAGGTTATCTTGATTGAGATAATTTCGGGGCTTTAGTGTCCCCGCGGCCCGGTCCTCGACCAGACTCCACCCCCAGGAAGCAACCCGTGACAGCTGACTAACTCCCAGGTACCTATTTACTGCTAGGTAACAGGGGCATCAGGGTGAAAGAAACTTTGCCCACTGTTTCTCGCCGGCGCCCGGGATCGAACCCGGAACCACAGGATCACGCGTCCAGTGTTCTGTCCGCTCAGCCACCGGCTCCCACCGTTAGATCTACGACTCCAAACGAGGCGGATCCTATATCCACCTAACATCACTCGTATGTCTAACATGCGCTCGAAACAACAACTCTATAACTCGTTTATAGAGTTGTATATTTAAACAGGTCTTTCCTGAATCTTGGGTCCCACTACTTTCTCTAACGTATCAAATTTATCTATTCTAAATTAAGCAGAAA
Source organism: Procambarus virginalis (assembly GCA_020271785.1). Lineage (NCBI taxonomy): Eukaryota > Metazoa > Arthropoda > Malacostraca > Decapoda > Cambaridae > Procambarus > Procambarus virginalis. The sequence continues at coordinate 21,611,618 of WNGS01004511.1, read as the reverse complement.
AGGTAAAATTGCATTCCGGGATATTTTTTTTAAAACCTCTAAAACTCTGAGATTAAAAAGTTTAATTTATAATCTATAGAAAGGGTGATGAATAGGGATTCAGACCTGACTTAACTATACAAATGTATGAAAAGGGTGCAACAATGGTTATATTGTGTTAAATAAAACACAAATAAAACACGAAATAATGGATACAAAAGTATATAAAACTATATTTTTAAAAAGCAGACAAATATTAGTTTGGGAAAAAAGCGGTTGTTGAATAATAAAACACGATATCAGGTAACCTAACAGACGTTGCCGGGAAACAGATGCGTATGGTTATCTTGAGGTTATCTTTTGATGATTTCGGGGCTTAGCGTACCCGCGGCCCGGTCCTCGACCAGGCCTTCCTTTTCTTTACACAACCCTCCCCAGGCAGCAGCCCGTAGCAACCGTCTATTTGCTGCTAGGTGAACAGGTGCATCAGGGGGGGAAAGAAACGCTGCCCATTTGTTTCCGCCTCTGCCGGGGATCGAACCAGGAACCTTAGGACTACGAAACTTGAGCAGATCCTGAGTAGAATATTAAATGAGTGGAATATAATACAAATATCCTGAGTGGAATGTTACCAGCTATAAATATTAAATATTAATTTTAAACTACACATATTAAATATTATTAATTTTAAACTATAAATATTAAATATATATAAACTCAAAGACCTGGTGGATGATTAGGTGTGTTTGGTCTTTGAGTATTTAGGTGTGTGTTGGTGTGGCAGACAGGTGTGTGTTGGTGCGGCAGGCAGGTGTGTGTTGGTGCGGCAGGCAGGTGTGTGTTGGTGTGGCAGGTAGGTGTGTGTTGGTGCGGCACACACGTGTGTTGTGCAGCACACAGGTGTGTTCTACACCTTGTAAGGTTCTATTAATTTAATAAATTCTCTGGCATAGTAGCAACTAAGTCATTGGTGAACGATAAACTTAGAAGGAAAAATCGAACCGGAGGAGATAACGCCGTATGGTCCTATACAGAGCCAAATGAAACATGCTAAACTAGCCCATCAGGACACAGAAACGTGTAGATCCTTTCATCTTACTGCGGCAGCATTAATTGTGGTGGATAAGAGCCTCAATTGCTTAGGAGCCAATGGATTACCTGGTTGGATTGGTTGGTTGCATACCAAATGGATTGCAAATGGATTACCTGGATTCATTTACAATTTTCAGGAGAAAGCACTAAGCCAGTATGACTAGAGCATTTGGAAGAGATATAAAGACAGGATGAAAGCAGAGATTAAAAAAAAAACAGAGTAACGCAAATGTGACTAACCACTCGGACCATCGGGGATCGAACGCAGACAAGCAAAGAAAACTATAGGTCGTCGCTGAACCAACCAATCGTCACGTGTTAAATAAATCAAAACCAATAAAATCCCTAGAATAGGTAATAAATTACGCATTCAAAATCTAAAACAACAAGTGAAATATGTAATCAAACGGTAAGCAGACTGTTCCACATTCATGAATACTCGGCTCTCCTCCAAGTTACGATGCTCGTAAGCGTACTGCGAGTTACGATACTCGTACGCGTACTGCGATTTACGATAGAAACTGGAGAGATTCCCTTCACTTCCCCAAGAGCTAAAGGATGTTATTTCTCAGCGCGATGTTCGCCTGCGATAAAAACGATGCACGAGGTGTTGATAACCTCGAGCTCTATAATGTTCAAGATAACGAAAAGTATTTGGCAGGTGTTAACACTGCAAATGTTATCTTGGTTGCAGGAGTTACCTGAGAAAAAAAAATGGGAGACATTTGTATTTTGAACAAATTCAGGTAATACTTATTTATTATGATTAGTGTAGCTGGGTTACCTGGGGGTACCTGAGTCACTGACTCTCTCTCTCTCTCTCTCTCTCTCTCTCTCTCTCTCTCTCTCTCTCTCTCTCTCTCCCACTCTCTCTCTCTCTCGCTCCCGTTCTCTATCTCTCCTGTTCTCTCTCGTTCTCTCCCCCTTCCCGTTCTCTCCCAGAAAACGCAATATATATATATATATATATATATATATATATATATATATATATATATATATATATATATATACGACCGGCAAACACAACATAACAGCAATGTTAAATTTGATGCAACATTGCAACAACTCTGAACTTATGTCTGTGTAATGAACTTCTATATTAGCACATTTAGGTACACCTGCATTTATGCAGCTGCCCTAGACCATATGAAGCGGAGTACAGTGTGTGTGTGTGTGTGTCAAGAACTATATTAACGTGATGCTAAAAATCCCCATCACACTAAATGGTTAGTCACACAGAGGCATTAGTGATCATTATATAGTTTGCACTGGCAAACTCTGGGTGCATTATAAGGTTATCATCATTAATACAAGAGGGAATAAAGTAGCAGCGATAGCTACAGCCCTGATAAACATCGCTATGGAAAACCAAAATCCCATATTACTTCACAGGAGTCGTTGGTTGTCGCAATAGGAGTCAATCCTCCTTAATGAGCAGCATGTCGACCCCTCCAACTTACTCACAACACACTCCATACAATCCCAAATCACGAAGGGAATGATCCACACCCACTTGGACCGTCAGGGAATCGAACCCCGTCCTATAAGCAGCGAAGCCGTCGCTCTACTAACCACGTGGTTAAGCTATCCTATCCAGAAATGAAGCCAAGAAAATTAATTATTGAGTAATAAAATAATTAATTCGATTATATTAATTATTTTGAGCAATAAATTTAGTTGTATTTTCCATGTAATATATACTAAATTATTATGTAAGTAAATATAAGGAGAGATAATTAGAGAAATCAGCAAGGCAAGTAATGAATAGAGGAATAAGGAAGGACAGAGATAGAAGACAAAGACAGATATGCTGAAAAAAAAGAAACTGAAAAACAGCTTAAGTGTAAGGAATTAGTCGAGTATAACAAATGAAGATTAAAATACTAAAAATAAACAAATGGATAACAAAACATATGATAACGGAGGAGGAGACGATAGCAGCCAGTCAATATCTGGACGAGTCAAATTGAAGACTAAGGAAACAACGAGAACATATATGGGCAAGTAACGAAGCGATTAACGAACTAGTGAGAGTAATGATCTAGTATATGAGTAGAGGACTATAGTGGGTATGTGAGTATAACGAACTAATGGGTTGAGTACATGAATAACCAAAGTGCTTCCTCTCTCACCAAACCCTATTTACGCTTTCGCATGCGACCAAGAGAGGAGCAACAATTAAACCCCATTAAGAAATATCAGTTTAAATTTGGCTGGCATTATTCGCTATCACCGCCATTTATAAGTATGATGATCCCTTGAATAATGCTATGTATCTAATGGAACAATTGAGCCTGATGTGAATCGCCATTAGGCGAGGTAATTGTAGTTTCCGTTTCAACCGCTTGGACTGGTCAGTAACAGCGGCGACTTGGCTTCCTGCAAGGTCGGGGTTCGATCCCCGATGGTCCAAGGAGGGTTGGAAAACCATTTTTCTATTCCGTCCTCCTATCCGAGCTTCTATCTTTCTAACCTTGTGAACATATCCTATAGTTCCTTGTCCCTATATACCTTTTCTTAGTTCTATATAGTCATTCTGGTTTAGTAAGTTTCATCCCTCTGTAATGCTTTTGCGCTACCGCTCACAGGATGAGCATGGGGTGCACAATAAACTAGCCGCCTTCAGCGGCAACAATCAAATCAAATCATCGTGATAATATTCCTTTCATTGTGTTTCTTTTATGATTCTTTATTGTTTTTTTTCCATGTAGTGTATGCGATCATCAAGCAACGTAAACAAGTCATTGTCAAAGTACCGTTAGTGGCAACGGTCTATATATCTACAGTGGAGTTCGGCGGCTAATTCCGTTTTCTTCGACAGGGAAAATGTTAACAATGGGTGCGACGCGGCTGTCACTCACAGGCGAGGTATGAAGTGCAGGCCAAGACAAAACTAACACAACTCCGCTTCCCGCACATTTTCCCCTCGACATATCCCCGGTGTCAAAATGTTTAAGACATCTCCTCCGGGTTTACCCTCACGTTTAACTCTTATGTATTTTGCGGCGGAACGGGGGCTATGTAGTTCTTGTCACTTTTCTTGAGGAGTTTTTCGCACTCGAAGTGTTCTTTCTCCCCGGCACTCAAACCTCCGGCGGACATCAACAGTACTGGTGGAGGAGAACCAGTTGCGGACCGGAATGATTCGCTCCGGCTAAGGGTTGAAGTCTGGTGAGAGGGAGAGTGAGAGAGGTCTGCCTAAAAGCCTCGGAGACCCTTGCAGCGCCAGCAGCGGGCCCTCCAGCGGTGAAGACCGTCTCTTCGTAAATTAACTCCCACTCAGGATCATTACAGGCGTGTGGCGCGCGAGGCTCCCTGTAAAAGAGGCGTGTCAGCCGAGGGCTCGTCTTGTCACACAAGAGCTGTGTCTTCCAGCCTCCCGGCCTGCAGATGAGATGTCTTCCGCCTGCATCTTCACTTCACAAATAAGCATATATATATTAGTTTTACATATCAACAGCTATATCAATTTAATTCTTTTTTTTGGCAGGAGTATATATTTCAATATTTTTATTAAGGGTAATTGACTGAAAATGTCAAGAATTATAATTTTAAGTATGTTGATGAATGTTATAGACAGAATAATAATGTTAGTAACATAAATAAATTGAATGATAAATTCAGTATAAAATAATTCATTGGGCATTGAAAAAATGTCGATGGCATTTTATACAATGCTCGATGATACCCAGGATAGTCTGTCTGCCCCCCCCCCCCAACTCTTCCTATATCCCCCCTCCTCTCTCCCATCTTCCTTGTTTCCCCCCTTATCCTACACCCTCCTCCTCCTCTCTTCCCCCCTCACCCCATTCTTCCTACATTCTTCATGCACTCTACCCTCTCTTCCCTCTTACCCCTCCCCCCTTCCCCTCTCTTCCCCACCTGGCCTCGAACCTCGGACACACAATTACCATCTATATAAGAGGGAAGGACGGACAAAGCTGATTGGAGTTGATCCTATTGGTTCTATTAAGAGAGGGTAGGGCAAAATAGTTATATCCCCCCTCTCCCAGGGCCACACAGTTAGTGAAAGGTGGTTGGCCGAGTCCGTAGACTTCTTGACTTGAAAGTGATGACGGAGAGCCAAAACGTCCACTAGACTGTGCGACACAGCAGTTGCCAGGATCAGGTTGGGTTACCGTTACCTGTGGCAGGTGGCTGCAGGTGGCGGATCTCCCAATCCTGAGCACTCCAGGTGCAAACTCTGTGAACAGGAACTGCGGCACGATCTCCCACACTACATCACCGAATGCACAGTTATTAGACCTTTCAGACCAGTTGGCATGAGGTACCTGGAGCTTTGCAATTACTTTATTCACTATCGTGTTCTTGAGGATATCCTCATGTTGCACCCAAAATTTGCCAGTGCAGGCTACTAAACACATGGCCCTGTATGACTAACCATCCTGCGAGATGGGGACTTGTAGTATCACTTCTACCTTATTCACTCTTGTGTTGATGATATCCTTATAATGCCCCCGGAGTCTGCCAGTGCAGACTACTGATCACGTGCCTCTGTATGACTAACCATCCTGTGTGATGGGGATTTTTTAGCATCACTTAGCTAGCTTTTTTGACACACTGTACTCCACTTTCATATAGTTTAGGGTAGCTGAATAAATGCACATGTACCTAAATGTGTTAATACAAAATAAAAAGGAGAATTCAGTATTAAATGAAAACATTTGTTCACGATCGGAAGCCAGACGGGGAAGAGGGGAAGGGGAAATAGGAAGATGGGGGTGAGGGGGAGGGGGGGGTGAGGGGGAGGGGTAAGGGAGAGGGGAGTGAGTGACATTGGGGTAGAGAGGAGCCGGTCGGCCGAGCGGACAGCACGCTGGAGTTTGATCCTGTGGTCCCGGGTTCGATCCCGAGCGCCGGCGAGAAACAATGGGCAGAGTTTCTTTCACCCTATGCCCCTGATACCTAGCAGTAAAATAGGTACCTGGGTGTTAGTCAGCTGGCACGGGCTGCTTCCTGGGGGTGGAGGCCTGGTCGAGGACCGGGCCGCGGGGACACTAAAGCCCTGAAATCATCTCAAGATAACCTCAAGATAGGGTAGAGAGGGTGGGAAGGGGGAGAGGGTGACAAAGGGGCGTTTTTTTGAGGGGGGAGTAAAGAGGAAGGAGAGGCATAGGTGAAGGGAAATATAAAAGTGGGAAATACAGTGAGAGGTATGAAAGCAGGCGGCGGGCTGTCCGCCTTGCTGACACGATGTGTGGGTGTTGGCAGCTAAGCTAAGCTGGCTCCCTCTTGTCAGGGAGGTGTGAGTGTGTGAGAGGTTCTTCACATGTGTTTCACCATATATGGATGTCTATAGATGAATACTGTGTAGCATTCATATATACACACGCCGACGCTTCCACACATGTTCTGTTTAAGGCTCTTTAATTTATTATTATTATTTATTGAGTTGTTCATACATACACATATATACAAACATATATACATACTTATATACATATACACACACACACACACACACACACACACACACACACACACACACACACACACACACACACACACACACACACACACACACACACACACATATATATATATATATATATATACACACAACCCCACTTTTTTGTTTTATTTTTAACTAACTTTATAATGCAATATAGACAGCAATATTGGTAGTTTTAGTAGATAGCGACAGTGAGAATCTCATTAATTCATTCATACGTGACACTAGTTCAATGATGAGGAATTTGGCTACATTAAGAGAGTCGTAGTTAAACTCTGGCGTTCAATCCCACCGTTAAGAATTTTAGAAGAGAGTCTGTCCTGGTCACATAGCTGTGGTAAAGCTTCTCTTGGCTTCACTGTGCCTCGAGTGCTGACCACATCAGCCTCTGCTTTGCCATAAAGGTCATACGAGATCTTGAGGCCGTAATCTGGTCAGCAGGTTGGGACGACGTATCCCAGGATGGTCAAGTCGTGTTCGTAGACCGGGTGTTCGTAGACCCGGTGATCGTAGACCGGGTGGTCGTAGTTCATTCATCTTCTAACTTATGGTTTGTTAGCGGTTAAGCCTTGAGACAAAGCCAGCCAGAGTGTAGCTGGAGTTAGTGTTCAGACACTGTGAGGATATTGTGGAGGACTGGCCGGAAAATTGTTGGAAAAGTGGATTGGTCGGCCTGAGTACCTCAGAAGAAGGGCACACAGGAAAGGAGACCTGAGTGTTGTGCTAGGAGGAGGACTCACCATGATAGAAGACGTCTCACCATGATAGAGAAAACCTCGCAGAGGTTTTTGTGGTGTCCTGTGTGGAAGTGACACGTGGGGGGGCGGCGTCATCAGTGTTGTACAGATATCTGTGTGTACATTTCCTGTAAAAAGTTACTTGTATCTAATACAGAAGTACATTTTGGTGATGGATTTGACTAGAGTTGTTTAAGCACCCGTTTTGGTTGTCCATTACTGCTCAATTCTCGATAACTTTACCTGGATTTGCGGTTGGATCTGTGAAGAACGAGGCATTAATAGAGAGAGACAAAAAAGAATCAGAGTTACAGGCCAAATGAGGCCGTAACATAGTAGTTGATTAACTGAGAAGGACAAGATTTTCTCGCACTAAATCTAGTTGACCTGCATTGTTAAGTTCATTATTCTCAATGCAAATCGAGATTTGGTTCCTAAATACTCTTTTAAAAAACTATATTTCTGTGATGTTAGTTTGACTGGTAAACAGTTTTATCAAATGCTTTGCTACCTCCCTTGTATAGTAGCAATATCTGCTGATTTAAGTGCTTCTGATATCTCATCTGTATCCAGGATTTTTATAATATTGCACTGAGCGCTCGTGCTACTGGTTCTTTGCATATCTTTATAAATATGGAATTCCATGAGTTCTCGGGACTGAGTGTGTGGGGTAAGATGTGGATTTCCCTTTCAAAGTCGTCTGTGATCGTGCTAATATCAGTATATTCTTAGAGTTTTGAGTAATATTCTTAAAGAAGCTGTCTGGAGCTTCAACGTTCTTGTTCTTTATAGGGATACTAAACATAGCCTAATACAATTCGTTTGGAATTTCACAAATATCTTTGTAGTCCTCTGTGTATAAGTTCTCTCTGTTAAGTATAGGTCCAAAACTGGTGGGCATTTTTTATTTTAATTTTGCATATGTGAAAAAAGTACTCTGATTTTTTCTCATCTCTTGTTTAGTCAAAAGATTGTTATTTACTTAGCTAAACGAACTAAAGGGCTCAGTTCCTGAACCGATTATGTGCCTCTGTAATCCTTTACACCACCGCCCACGGGATGGGTATGGGGTGCATAATAAAGAAAGAAATTGAATTCTTGTTTAGCTTTCCATTCCAGTTTCATTTCTTAAATGTAGTATGATCGCTTCAGCTTGTTTTCTATTTCAATGTCTATAAAGATTTCCTTCACTTTGTTGAGATAGTTACGTCCGCTGAAGCACTTCCGATATTACTCATTGTTTGGTAGTGTGGTCTTCTTTTCTCTTTCTAGTGTGGTTCCTTTTTCTCACCTTCCGCAATGGTCGTTAAGCGGACTTTTTACTCTTAGGTCTGCCAGTTGTATTCCTTGTGTGATATATATATTATTAAATAAGAAGGGAAGGGAACTATCAGGAGATAGTTCCGACTTCCCTTCCGACCGACTAAGCCATTCCGACTATATAGCACTGGGAAGGAGGTGAGGATAAGGATTTGAGATGGGACGGGGGGGGGGGGAAGAAGGAATGGTGCCCAACCCCTTGGACGGACGGGGATTGAACGCCGACCTGCATGAAGCGAGACCGTCGCTCTACCGTCCACACCAGGACGGTAAGACTTGTGTGACTCTCCTTGTGTGTGAATCTTGTTACTTAATACAGTTTCCCTTTCGATGTTTACCACTTCTATATGTGTGTCCCCAGCCTGCCAAGTCAATCCTGTTATTTTTAAAATTAATTGAATAACCTTTTATCGCGTGTTAATCCTGTTTTATATATATTACGCGCATTGATATGCTAATTTGAAACACCATGAGCTTGTGATAACTGAGTATGTAGTATCTGAGATAGTACTTGTCTCCGACTACTTTCCCATTGTTTGTGAAGCTCAGAACCAGAGTAATTTATTTAGTACTTGGCTTTTATAGTGTGCCTTTTAATCTTGCACCTTATTGGTTCAGCCAAACTATGTCACAGAATCTACTCTCTCCCATCCTCGTCAGATCAGCGATCTTACCAAAGAACCTCGTCGATAGCATTCGAACCAGGATGAGAGTGCAGGAGTCTATTTCACAAAGGATTTCAGGCGAGTCCTTGGTCGATTCCCGACTTCTAAATTATGATGATGTTCTCTGGGAAAATGATGAGAGGAGCGGGGAAGGGGGGGGAGGAGGGGGTGAGTAAGTCATTCCAGCACAAGTGCATATATACGTACGTACATGACTGCACGCATGCATATACATATATATATATATATATATATATATATATATATATATATATATATATATATAATATATATATATATATATATATATATATACTATATATATATATAGTATAATATATATATATATATATATATATATATATATATATATATATATATATATATATATATATATACACGTGTGTGTGTGTATGTATGCGTTCTCGTCTATATTCACAGGTGTATGCGAGCTCGGATAGTCTTTACAGAGAATCAAATCAAAGTATCAGGAGGCAAAATATTTGTTTCTGATGATTACTCGCTGCCGGCGAATTTTCAAAGCGATTATTTTTTTAGACGAGTCGTAAATGGTTTATTCTGTTTCTTTTCTCCGGCGCGGTTTATATTTTCCAGGCCTGTCAATTTCTTTCAAAATACTTTTCCCTCCAATGGGAAAAAATCCGTGAATGACGCCAACCCCATATGCTTATCTGCGCAAGCATGTTCTACATTTTTGCTGGCGAGCTTCGGATAATGAAGCAAAAAGGACACAGTAACCAGGCATCCTAACTATAGTCGTTTACACGAACTTCTATCGTTTGCCACAAACAAGTGTCCACTGTATTTATTTATATTTGTATTGTTTAGCATAATTTTTGTCTTGTCGTTTTCTTTCGGATGGAAAAAATGACAGTTTTACAGGTCGGAGAAGCGAGTAGCACGATAGGCGTGGAAAGAAACGACCACAATAGCTATCGAGAGCATGATTAGCGTTATATATATATAGCATGATGTAATTCTCCTCCGTTACGGGCTATTCATGCCCGTGCCACCTCTTGGGTGGCTTAATCTTTATCAATCAATCAATACTCCTCCTGGGGCAGTACCTGGTCGTCCAGCACCATCGTTGTCATTCAGCGTCTGTGGCAATACCTTGTCGTTCTCTGCCTTTGTCGCCCATCTTTCTTCCGATTCTATTGCTACTGCTCCTGCTATGATGCCTAATCTGTTTATCCTCCTGCTGCTGCTTCTGGCACCGTTCCTTCTGCTGTTTTTGCTACTGCGGCTACCGGCGTCAACAGTGTTTCTTTTCACCCACTTTACAGACTGGGCCTCTGTGTCATTGATCCCTGATTGAGAAACCTGTGGATCTGTGACTAGAGGCAAAATCATCCTCTTCCTTCTCCTTCGTTCAGTCTCGTTTCCTCTTGTTCCAGATGTTCTGTCTATCTTATGGCTTTCTGTCACTGCTGGCCCTCCCCTCCACCTGTCTGTCTGTCTGTCTCTCTCTCTCTCTCCTTGTATCAATTCTGTTATTTCTCTCACCTACTTTTTCACTCACTTCCCCTCACCTTTCTAATGGCTTTTTATGCAATCTATTTCTTCACCAGCTTGTCCCCCATGTCATGTTCCTTCCCTCTTCTCTTCTTACCCTCCCCTGTTATTGTCTCTGATCTCTCTCTCCCTGTCTCTCTCCCCCATCTCTTTCTTCTCTCTTGTACTCTCCCTTACTGTACCAAAACACGAATCCTTTCGATCTCTATCTCTCTCTCCCTCCCTGGTCTCCCTCACGTCACATTCCCGTCTCTGGTGGAATCATCTCCCCTCACCTCGTCTGCCAAGCCTCACCTTCTCTCCCTCGTCCCCTCACACACACACAAGGTTCCACCTCTTCCCTTCCCTCGTCACTCTACGCCCGTCAATTCCATGCCGCCCTTCGCGCCCCTCTCTCTCTCTCTCCGCATCACCTGACTTCCTTTTATGGTGATTAGACATTGAACCGGTGAACAAACAGCGGCTCTTCCAACTTCCTTGCTTGTCAATATTTACATCTAGTAGACACGTGCTCGTCGAGGACCCCGTGTAGATGTAGTCTTAATCCATACTTACAGGGAGTAAACATCGACACGAATTAAAACTGTCAAAACTGGATTAAGTAGATGGAAGGGGCCACCCGTAACACCACTGAGATGAAAGTCACATTATACGAACTGTCATTACAGCAAGTGGAGACGGTACCCACAGCTCAGCGCGTCTGAAGCAGGAACAATAACTTAGAGGCAGACGCAGCTTCAAAGAGAAGCAGACTACATCACAGAGGCAAGCAGCAGCAGTATCAAGCAGACAAAAACAGCATAAAAAAAGACAAGCATCATCATTAAGGACTCAAGCAACTGAATCTATAAGGAGAGAGAGACGCATCATCACCTGCAACGAAGGGCAATCCCAGCATCAACAAGAAGAGACAGATACACGAACAATCAACAAGAGACAGACGCAGCATCCAAAAAAAACATCAGTCACATCACAACAATCAAACAAACCAACTTTTGTCGTTTTTACAAAAAAAAAGCAACAACAACAAAAAAAAATTCTCCCTCGACATCTGATTTTCAACCCACTATAAAAAAAATATAAAAAAAAGCTTACGTATCTCCACATCCTTTCAATTAAAGCCCAACAAAAAGCGACTCGCGGGAGACAGACAACAAAACCAGCCCGAGTGGAGGCACCTATGCAGTTATCTCCGTAGAACGGAGATGTCATGCCCATCAACTGGGTTCTCTTTTCTCGATTTTTTTTACCCCAGACTGCAGTTTTCATTGAGTCTCCCCCCCCCCCTCTCTCTCCCTCTCTCTCTTTCCTCAAACCTGCCAGCCAACCTGTATACTTTTATCGACACTTCCCTTCTCTTTCCCTCTGTTTTTTTTTATCACCTGGAGGGGCGTCTTGGTGGGAAGTTGAAGGTGCGTTGTTGGTGGGTTTTGTTGATCTTCAGGGGGAAGCTCTCTGGGGGAAGGAGGAGGACAAGGGGATGTGCACTGCGTTTTATTCTCCGGTCTAATTACGGAGATATGTTGAGATGGTTATCAAGGAGGGGTGATATGCGGGGCTTATTGTGTGTGTGGAGGAGGGGGCGGGTTTGAGGGGGATGGGTTATTATGAGGTGTATCTGTGAGGGTTATTGAGATTATTTAGTTTGTGAAATTAATTGTGGGGGGTTAATTGTGGGAGGGATGGTGGAAATAATGATATAAATATGGGAAGCCTTATTATGTATGGGATGGAAGGTCTAATTTTTTGTGGATTATGGGATTATTTCAAAGAAACTGAAGCGGTGGAAGTCCAACAGAACATTTTTGTACGATTGACCAAATGCCAGCTATATATATATATATATATATATATATATATATATATATATATATATATATATATATATATATATATATACTATCATTTTAGGAGCATGGGTTGGTAGCCTTAGGGCACATTAGGCGAAGTTTATGCTTCATTATGGGGAAGCTTTAAGCTTTTTTGAGCTTTAAAGGTCAATATTTCACATCAGCAGTACAATGACACCACTTAAAATGGGAAAAGGTGGCATCAATATGAAACATAATATGCGGAAATATTTCTAGTTAGAATGCAAGGTAAATTAGGTAAATTTTGAAGAGTGAAAATGGACCTGGAATGTCAGGTTATCTATTAAGTCATGTTGTGATTGATTTTGAATACCGAACACCAAAAGCAATTTGTATGCGTTGAAAGAAAAAAACAAAGAGCATTGTAATATATGCATTTATGGTGCTTTACACTAAACATAGAGCCCTAAACCTGTGTTTTGCCCTAAACATAGAGCTCTGCAATAAACCTGTGTTTTGCCCTAAACATAGAGCTCTGCCCTAAACCTGTGTTTTGCCCTAAAGATGGAGCTTAACCCAAAAAAAAAAGATGGTGCTCTTCTCTAAAGAATTTGCACTGCTCTAAAGAATATGCACTGCTCTAAATGTGGTGCTCTACCCTAAAGAATTAATAATCGGACAATGGTACCAAGTGTTGTAGCAAATGGTACCAATGGTACCAGACTCAAGTGTTGTCTCGAACTAGAAATGTGTAGCCACCCTTAGTTCGAATCCTCCTTAGAAAAGCTTAAAAAAAAATTAAATGGCTCTCACTTTGTGTCCAGTGATACTAACTTGTACCAGAAATACCAAAATTATTTTAGAGTAACATTTGCATGACTATTGTCATTTCCTTCCTCTCGTACACGACAAACCGATTTTGGGAATATAATACCTGAATTTACCTGAGGGCAACTAGCTCTAGTGGCCTCGACGTGGACAGGAAGCCAACGGCTTGTCAGAAAACCCCCTCCTCGCTATTGTTCCTGAGGATTTTCTCCAGCTGAATTTTAAACTGAAGTATTGTTCTGGCAAATTGTGCTTTCTACAATATCTTAAAATAGTTTCTTGCAGAAATACAATTACTAATACGAGATGATCAGCAGAGGGTCGTTAAGTCTTTACAGAGCTTCATAAACATCTAGATGGTCTTATATCACTAATTACCAAGACTTAAGCAGAAGGAGAGAGAAACCTGTGGATATGTAGTGAGCACTTGAGGGACAGGTAGCCAGCACTTGAATTGTAGTGGGATGAATTGCGAGTGTTTGAGAATCGTTTGGGGAGTGTTGGGGATTAATGTACACCGTCTGCAGGTCGCGGGAAGAAGGATTTAATGCTCATAATTAGCGGAGGATCGGGCAAGGAGATTGTGAGGGATAACAGGATTTACCTCATATTTTCACGGATGATGTGAATGTTTAAGACTGAGATGAGGGGCTGGAAGGTGAGAGAAGGTGAGGGGCTGGAAGGTGAGAGAAGGTGAGAGGCTGGAAGGCGAGGGAAGCTGAGGTGAGAGACTGAAAAGGAAGGGAATGAAAAAAGAATGGAAGTTGAGGAGACCACGAGAGAAGGGGAAGAGACTAGAAAGGGGAGGTGAGAGACTGGAAAGGGGAGGTGAGAGACTGAAAAGGGGAGGTGAGAGACTGGAAAGGGGAGGTGAGAGACTGGAAAGGGGAGGTGAGAGACTGGAAAGGGGAGGTGAGAGACTGGAAAGGGGACGTGAGAGACTGGAAAGGGGACGTGAGAGACTGGAAAGGGGACGTGAGAGACTGGAAAGGGGACGTGAGAGACTGGAAAGGGAAGGTGAGAGACAGTAGCAAACCGGGAGCTCTCCGTGTCTAACCTGTCCTCACACTTTACGTGTCAGAATCTTGACTTTTCCAGACATCATCAGTCTTAAAATCACCGCAATTCTGACGCTTCCTTGGACTAAGGTGCATCGATTTTCATACGCATTAGGCTAGGAAAACACACACTTTAAATTTTACGCTTGTTTAATCGTAGCTGTTGTCAAAGGGGGGGGGGTTAAGGGGAGCTAAAGGGAGGGGATCCAGGAAGGATGAAAGGGAAAGGGGCGGGGAGAGGGTAAGGAAGAAGGGGTAGTAATGGAAGGGAGGGAAAGTAGGAGAGAAAGAGGACGCCGGAAGAGGGGAAGCGAAAGTAGTAAAGAGGGGAAGGGGTTGAGGGAGCGAAAAAGAACTTGAAATAGAAAGTCGTAGGGGGGGGGGGAGTGTCAGGGGTATGTAGGAAGAGGGATTGTGGGGAGGGGGGAGTGTCGGGGGGGGGGATGTAGGGAGGGACGAAGGGATGGAAATTATGGACTATGATGAGGGCGAAAATGCTCTTCTTGTGTGATGACGTTATAGTTAGGTTTGATGAGCTTGAGATGAGCAAATAGTTGTGATGAGCTGAGGGCAAATTAGTTGTGATGAGCTGAGGGCAAATTAGTTGTGATGAGCTGAGGGCAAATTAGTTGTGATGAGCTGAGGGCAAAAGTTGTGATGAGTGAGCTGTGTGATGAGCTGAGGGCAGTCAAGTTAGCTGGTGTACTGTGCTGTGTCTGATGACCATAACATGATGAACACACAAGATAAAAGGCTACAGAAGGCCTATTGGTCCATACGTGGCAGCTCCTGTCTATATCCACCCAAACTCATTTGAATGAGTTTGCGTGGATATAAATAGCCTACACTTGAAACTGCTGAAAATCAGTTAACCTACGTTTTCCAGACCAACAAAGCCTAAGATTCCTCTAGTATCTGCAGGAGTCTTAGACATTGTTGAAAGCCTATTTGAGCCAAAACTGCCTGTGTGTCTTACATGAAACATTTTCTTATGAAGATAGGAAGTCATCTAGACTTATAGAACATCTAAAATGAAAACATCTTGATAAAATGGGAAAAAATATAAAAAAATACGCATTTTGAACAACGAAAACCCGTTCCTTCTTTACTTAGAAAAGGTGCGCAAATACAAACGCAATGATTGTATCTTATAAAGCTGCACAAATCATTGCAAAAAAATTGAAAGGACGCAGGCAGTGTCTCAAAATGTTGCACTGCCTGCCTTTGAAGGTCCAATGAAAAATATGTACCATCAAGATTCATCAAGT
Source organism: Procambarus virginalis (assembly GCA_020271785.1). Classification (NCBI taxonomy): domain Eukaryota; kingdom Metazoa; phylum Arthropoda; class Malacostraca; order Decapoda; family Cambaridae; genus Procambarus; species Procambarus virginalis. Next base: position 21,595,848 of record WNGS01004511.1, on the reverse strand, counting down.
GTTATAAGAACATTACCATTGAACAATGATTCGAGTCTGAGGAGAATTGATGAAGTGTCACTTGATGTAGAAACCCAGGTAGTTGAAAAAATAAAAAAACTTCTTTTAAAGAGCTCTTATGCTATTTTAAGAGCTCTTACGCTCTTATAAGAGCGTATGAGCTGTTCTTACGGCATATATGTCCGTTTTATAGAGGGAAGACTGTAAAATGTGTGAAGAAATGCTGTTCGTAAAATCTTTGAAAATGAAATAAACGACACATGATCATCCATTTTGTTGAGGCTCTGAGGTCTTGGTTTGAAGAAAAACACGTGTTCTTTGACAACTTTGTATCGTGCGCAACTACTGATGGCGCTGCTCCGTCCATGGTGGGAAAAAAGACAATAAAGACAAAATAAAGACAATATTGCTCAGTTAAAACATGTATGTCCTTGTATTCTTACATGGCATTGTGTCATCCACCGACGTCATTTAGTTGCCAAAAATATTAATCAAGTTCATCCTGAATCATTGGTAATAGTTACCTAAAAAAATTAATAAAATTAAATCACATAGCAAGTATGACAGGCCTTTTTTTTAATTTGGTAGTGATAATGAAGAGCAGAATATTATTTATTTTGCAGACAGAAGTTCGATGGTTTTCAAAAGGAAACTACCTAGCCAGACTTGGAAGCCTATTGGATAGAATAGTTAGTTTCTTGGAAGTGGAGGTTAATCTGATTTGGCAGAGAAAAAAAAAAGTAACTTTATGTCTTGGATTCTTCGTAAACTCAATGAAGTTTCACTTCAGCTTCAGGGTAAGTTATGTATGTTGCTAGACCGTAAATGTGTTCTGAAAGCTTTTACTGAAATTGCATTTTTTCGAACCAGTATACAAAACAAGCACTTCAACAATATCCTCGAGTTAACAGAAATAACTAGACATCTCTCGGATCAACATCTTAAAAAAATTATGCAGATTATTAATTGTCATTGAAAGAAAAAATTAATGCCGATTTTCAGATTTATTTTCTTTTGAAATCAAGCCATGGATGCTGGATCCTTTTGAATCTTAAAGAATCTGTCAGTGAAAACATCCAAGAGAAACTTGCTGAACTAAAATGCAATGATGAATGCAAACACAAATTTGAAAAAGTTGGACCTGAGAGAATTGTGATTGTTAAATTCAGCTAAGCATCCAAACAAGCGGTCCGAAATGGCTCAAGTACGGTTGTGCTTTCCACCTTCAAAATTGGATGAATGCGGCTTTAGTAAAGTCAATAAAACATTGACAAATGAAAGTAGAACTAATATATGCACGCGAGGAGACACAAAACTAAAACTCACAAATATCAAGCCAAATACTGAGAATCCAGCAGCAAAGGATAAAAAAAAAGGATTTACACTGAATAAATATTAAGATAAAAAAAGTACTTTTTAGATTCATAAAAAAGCGGTGGCGAATGCTTTACATAAATTATACAAAATAAGCAAAAGGGAGCGCGCGAACAAAACGTGGAGAGAAACAGTCAAGGGGACAACCCCCCCCCCAAACACAGTACGTACACGGACCCCTATTCACCGTTGGACCCCCAATTAGAGCAGTGGAATAGTAGCATGGAGCTTTTTGTTCAACTGCTCGCCCAGTCAGGGATTGTCACGCGTGGTATTGAAACACAGACTCAAGCTACACCTAAACCCACAGTAAACCCATTATGAATAAGTGCAATAGATTCCCAAGCTTGTAAAATGTTACCGTAAACGATCTTACTTTATAAAGTGAACTTGGGTCAGCGTCATTATAAAAAAATATTCAAATCTATACTCATTGTTGCCTGTTATAATGATATGAATATATTGCTCACTATGCAGTATCAAACCATCGATTTATTTGTTTATATATTCTTTGTCTTTGATACATTTTTTTTAAGTAAAGAGGAAGGAGAGTCATGGGTGAAGGGAAGTATAGAAGTGGGAAATACAGTGAGAGGTATGAAAGCAGGCGGGCTGTCCGCCTTGCTGACACGATTTGATACTTCCGATACTTTACGAATGTCCTTGTAACCCACTGCTGAAATCCAGTAGAGGGAGAATGGGTGGAAGGGGTGATAGGAGAGGAGAGGGGGGGTAGAGAGAGGGGGGGGGGTTGGGGGAGGAGGGATGTAGAGGTACAGGAGGAGGAGGTAGGGGTGGCGAGGGCCTCGGGAGGTTGTGAGGGGAGGGATGTCTGGGGCCAGGGGGGATAAGGGGTGGAGTGGGGGGGGGGGTACAGATGGGCGGGGTAAGAAAGGGGAAGAGTGGGTGGAGGGAGCAAAGGGAAGACGGGTAGGGTGGAGGGTTGTTTGCGGAATGGGAGGTGGGTAGTGGAAGAAGGGAAGGAGGCGATAGTAGAGTGGGAGGGGGGGAAGGAGAGGCAAGGGCGGGGGAGGAGAGGAGAGGGAGGGGGAAGGAGAGGTAGAGGGGGGGGGGGAGAGGTAAGAGGGAGGAAGGGTGGAACTGTGACAGTCATCTTGCTCCAACGTGTTATCTCAAACACACTCACCCAATTACCTCCTGTCAATCACGCCTGCATTTTTCCTTCAGCTTGGAGAATTCATTACCTTCCCCCTCGCCATTTTTTGTGCAACATCGGTGGTGGGGCATTTTGGACGAAGAATTTTTTTGGTGTGGGGGGGGGGGAGGGAAGGGTAGTAGAGAACCCGAAGAATTGCAAGAGAAAGAGGGAGAGGGAGGGAGGGAGGGGAGGGGAACTTCTTGTGACAATTAGATGATCATAAGAACATGGTGATTACCGCCTCAGACCACTATAGGCCTATTACGGGAAATGACACTATTTCATGTATAGGCTTAGTAGACACACAGCAGGTGGTGTTAGGGGAAGGGGTGGGAGGGGAGGTTGAAGGCAGATAGGCATCACCCTAACTCACTCTTCCGGTATATCCCCCCCCCCCAAACCACTCTGGTGACTCCTGGTTATCGGGTCATATACCTAAGCAATTTTGACCATCCTTGCACGTTACCCCGCCCCCCCCTTACATCACAGTCAAGGGGAGGTTACCTTGTGTGCTTCCGGGACTTAGCGTCCCCGCGGCCCGGTCGACCGTCGACCAGGCCTCCAGGAGGCCTGGTCGACGGGACCCCACAACGTACACGGTGGACCCCACAACGTACAAGTTAGACCCCACAACGTGCACGGTGGACCCCTTTCACCGTTGGACCCCCCCCCCCAAGAGCAGTGGAGCAGAATGGAGATTCCCACCACACTCGTTCTCTCTCCCAATGCGCAAAAATATGCTCAAATAATGTTGAAACAACTTTATCAACGATGGATCAATGTTGAAAACACTTTTATCAATATTGAATCAACAACCAACGTTACTGACGTTGATTTACTGTCGGTAACAGCCGAGATATAAAAGTTGAAAAAAACCCACACAATTCAGACTTCACAGGACTTGACAATTGGTTGTCGCAATAGAAACCAATCCTACTGAAAGAAGGGCATATGGGTGTTGACCCCAGCCACTGTCGGAAATTTCAAACACCACAAATACTGACCTCTAACGCAATAATATAGATGTATTGTGTTAAGAAATTAAATCTACTAATATTATTAATCCCTAGTGTAGGAACGCCAAACGTTTCCTACTATCTATGGCTGGTATTCCGTCAGCCAACTCCCAAGGAAACAAATTCTTTATTTGAATCTGATTAAACCCAGTCTATACTCTGCTTAATTTGCGTAGTAATTTTGATTGGAAATTGATTTAATTCATCTAAAACAAATTATACCTCCATCTCAAGGTGGAAATTTCCACATTCACGATCAGCCGATTCCCGGTTGGGTCGCATCACGTACACCACCTCTGTATATATGTGTTTTAAACTATTAACACTTCGGTGATATGAACAATGGAAAACCGTCCTCTGGTATCCGAGGTATATTACTGAGATGTAAAACGACGTCGATACAGTCTTGTTAGAAAGCAAGAACTAAATTGAATAATGTGACTTATTTCCCAGGCTTACACCGAGAGAGAAGGAGGCGAGAGCGTCACTCGCTCACCGAGACTCGCATCAGCAACAACTCGAGCCGACCCCTGTGGAAGCCAGCAAATTAGCATCGTGTTATTTTGGGGATCCGTCCACTCACGACACCCAGACGTTGCCGCTAGCTTCATACGTCAAAGGGACATTGCATTCGGTTGGTGGTTACTTCTTAGGTAAGTTTTTTTGGCCATAATTACTGTTTAAAATAACCGGCCGTTACGCTGCAGGACAAATAAAACATCCATAGTAAGTTTTACGTCCTTTAGGCAGTTAATCCCATTATTTGAGATTAACTGAAGAATATATTAACCCTATAGGAATTACAGTGTATCATTTCCACAGCGTGGAGAGATACTACCAGGAGCCAACCGCTTCAACTTGTGATTCATGTGTTCGTCACGCTACCACGATGAGGCTTCGAATTTTACTGACTTACGGAAGAATATCAGACGTACACCTACTATCTGCTCGACAGCTAAGCCCTTTAAATCACATTTATGATAATTGTAGTTAGTCTACTAATCCCATGACAAATTATCTACTCATAAATATTTAACATTGAATTTATTCAAGTATATATAAATTACACGGTAGATTTAGCATTAAGTCTACAAGTCTAGATCTTGG
>WNGS01004511.1:21581192-21586192 GCA_020271785.1 Procambarus virginalis | reverse complement strand
GTTCCGAATGTCTGGGTTATAATTCATCAAGCGTTTACTCATCCAATTACGAAATCTCTGCATCTTTACTCGATCATGGAGGCTTTATTAATACTCATTAAACATTTTTATGAGCATAGTGAATATGCCAAAATGTTGATGAAGAATATTGATGATGCCTGCCAGATCCTGCCTGATCTAGCAGGCTGTGCTCGCTAAGGTATATACAAGACGTTATCGTCAGCTTTGACGCAATGGGTATAATCGGAAACAGTGTTTTTTTGTGTGTTTTTTTTCAAGTGTAAATTGATTAGTACCTTTATGACTAGTGACAGTTAAGGAAATTCCTATTTGAATTCTTCCTCCGTGGTCTGACACTGTCACATTTTTCATCACGTGTNTATTATTAAATAAAGAAGGGAAGGGAACTATCAGGAGATAGTTCCGACTTCCCTTCCGACCGACTAAGCCATTCCGACTATATAGCACTGGGAAGGGGGTGAGGATAAGGATTTGAGATGGGACGGGGGGGGGGGAAGAAGGATGGTGCCCAACCCCTTGGACGGACGGGGATGAACGCCGACCTGCATGAAGCGAGACCGTCGCTCTACCGTCCACACCAGGACGGTAAGACTTGTGTGACTCTCCTTGTGTGAGAATCTTGTTACTGAAGACAGTTTCCCTTTCGATGTTTACCACTTCTATATGTGTGTCCCCAGCCCGCCAAGTCAATCCTGTTATTTTTAAAAATTAATTGAATAACCTTTTATCGCGTGTTAATCCTGTTTCATATATATTACGCGCATTGATATGCTAATTTGAATCACCATGAGCTTGTGATAACTGAGTATGTAGTATCTGAGATAGTACTTGTCTCCGACTACTTTCCCATTGTTCGTGAAGCTCAGAACCAGAGTAATTTATTTAGTACTTGGCTTTTATCGTGTGCCTTTTAATCTTGCACCTTATTGGTTCAGCCAAACTATGTCACAGACTCTACTCTCTCCCATCCTCGTCAGATCAGCGATCTTACCAAAGAACCTCGTCGATAGCATTCGAACCAGGATGAGAGTGCAGAAGTCTATTTCACAAAGGATTTCAGGCGAGTCCTTGGTCGATTCCCGACTTCTAAATTATGATGATGATCTCTGGGAAAATGATGAGAGGAGCGGGGAAGGGGGGGGAGGGATGAGTAAGTCATTCCAGCACAAGTGCATATATACGTACGTACATGACTGCACGCATGCATATATATATATATATATATATATATATATATATATATATATATATATATATATATATATATATATATATACCACACATGTGTGTGTGTGTATGTATGCGTTCTCGTCTATATTCACAGGTGTATGCGAGCTCGGATAGTCTTTACAGAGAATCAAATCAAAGTATCAGGAGGCAAAATATTTGTTTCTGATGATTACTCGCTGCCGGCGAATTTTCAAAGCGATTATTTTTTTAGACGAGTCGTAAATGGTTTATTCTGTTTCTTTTCTCCGGCGCGGTTTATATTTTCCAGGCCTGTCAATTTCTTTCAAAATACTTTTCCCTCCAATGGGAAAAAATCCGTGAATGACGCCAACCCCATATGCTTATCTGCGCAAGCATGTTCTACATTTTTGCTGGTGAGCTTCGGATAATGAAGCAAAAAGGACACAGTAACCAGGCATCCTAACTATAGTCGTTTACACGAACTTCTATCGTTTGCCACAACAAGTGTCCACTGTATTTATTTATATTTGTATTGTTTAGCATAATTTTTGTCTTGTCGTTTTCTTTCGGATGGAAAAAATGACAGTTTTACAGGTCGGAGAAGCGAGTAGCACGATAGGCGTGGAAAGAAACGACCACAATAGCTATCGAGAGCATGATTAGCGTTATATATATATAGCATGATGTAATTCTCCTCCGTTACGGGCTATTCATGCCCGTGCCACCTCTTGGGTGGCTTAATCTTTATCAATCAATCAATACTCCTCCTGGGGCAGTACCTGGTCGTCCAGCACCATCGTTGTCATTCAGCGTCTGTGGCAATACCTTGTCGTTCTCTGCCTTTGTCGCCCATCTTTCTTCCGATTCTATTGCTACTGCTCCTGCTATGATGCCTAATCTGCTTATCCTCCTGCTGCTGCTTCTGGCGCCGTTCCTTCTGCTGTTTTTGCTACTGCGGCTACCGGCGTCAACAGTGTTTCTTTTCACCCACTTTACAGACTGGGCCTCTGTGTCATTGATCCCTGATTGTGAAACCTGTGGATCTGTGACTAGAGGCAAAATCATCCTCTTCCTTCTCCTTCGTTCAGTCTCGTTTCCTCTTGTTCCAGATGTTCTGTCTATCTTATGGCTTTCTGTCACTGCTGGCCCTCCCCTCCACCTGTCTGTCTGTCTGTCTCTCTCTCTCTCTCCTTGTATCAATTCTGTTATTTCTCTCACCTACTTTTTCACTCACTTCCCCCTCACCTTTCTAATGGCTTTTTATGCAATCTATTTCTTCACCAGCTTGTCCCCCATGTCATGTTCCTTCCCTCTTCTCTTCTTACCCTCCCCTGTTATTGTCTCTGATCTCTCTCTCCCTGTCTCTCTCCCCAATCTCTTTCTTCTCTCTTGTACTCTCCCTTACTGTACCAAAACACGAATCCTTTCGATCTCTATCTCTCTCCCCCTCCCTGCTCTCCCTCACGTCACATTCCCGTCTCTGGTGGAATCATCTCCCCTCACCTCGTCTGCCAAGCCTCACCTTCTCTCCCTCGTCCCCTCACACACACACAAGGTTCCACCTCTTCCCTTCCCTCGTCACTCTACGCCCGTCAATTCCATGCCGCCCTTCGCGCCCCTCTCTCTCTCTCTCCGCATCACCTGACTTCCTTTTATGGTGATTAGACATTGAACCGGTGAACAAACAGCGGCTCTTCCAACTTCCTTGCTTGTCAATATTTACATCTAGTAGACACGTGCTCGTCGAGGACCCCGTGTAGATGTAGTCTTAATCCATACTTACAGGGAGTAAACATCGACACGAATTAAAACTGTCAAAACTGGATTAAGTAGATGGAAGGGGCCACCCGTAACACCACTGAGATGAAAGTCACATTATACGAACTGTCATTACAGCAAGTGGAGACGGTACCCACAGCTCAGCGCGTCTGAAGCAGGAACAATAACTTAGAGGCAGACGCAGCTTCAAAGAGAAGCAGACTACATCACAGAGGCAAGCAGCAGTATCAAGCAGACAAAAACAGCATAAAAAAAGACAAGCATCATCATTAAGGACTCAAGCAACTGAATCTATAAGGAGAGAGAGACGCATCATCACCTGCAACGAAGGGCAATCCCAGCATCAACAAGAAGAGACAGATACACGAACAATCAACAAGAGACAGACGCAGCATCCAAAAAAAACATCAGTCACATCACAACAATCAAACAAACCAACTTTTGTCGTTTTTACAAAAAAAAAGCAACAACAACAAAAAAAAATTCTCCCTCGACATCTGATTTTCAACCCACTATAAAAAAAATAAAAAAAAAGCTTACGTATCTCCACATCCTTTCAATTAAAGCCCAACAAAAAGCGACTCGCGGGAGACAGACAACAAAACCAGCCCGAGTGGAGGCACCTATGCAGTTATCTCCGTAGAACGGAGATGTCATGCCCATCAACTGGGTTCTCTTTTCTCGATTTTTTTTACCCCAGACTGCAGTTTTCATTGAGTCTCCCCCCCCCCTCTCTCTCCCTCTCTCTCTTTCCTCAAACCTGCCAGCCAACCTGTATACTTTTATCGACACTTCCCTTCTCTTTCCCTCTGTTTTTTTTTATCACCTGGAGGGGCGTCTTGGTGGGAAGTTGAAGGTGCGTTGTTGGTGGGTTTTGTTGATCTTCAGGGGGAAGCTCTCTGGGGGAAGGAGGAGGACAAGGGGATGTGCACTGCGTTTTATTCTCCGGTCTAATTACGGAGATATGTTGAGATGGTTATCAAGGAGGGGTGATATGCGGGGCTTATTGTGTGTGTGGAGGAGGGGGCGGTTTGAGGGGGATGGGTTATTATGAGGTGTATCTGTGAGGGTTATTGAGATTATTTAGTTTGTGAAATTAATTGTGGGGGGTTAATTGTGGGAGGGATGGTGGAAATAATGATATAAATATGGGAAGCCTTATTATGTATGGGATGGAAGGTCTAATTTTTTGTGGATTATGGGATTATTTCAAAGAAACTGAAGCGGTGGAAGTCCAACAGAACATTTTTGTACGATTGACCAAATGCCAGCTATATATATATATATATATATATATATATATATATATATATATATATATATATATATATATATATATATACTATCATTTTAGGAGCATGGGTTGGTAGCCTTAGGGCACATTAGGCGAAGTTTATGCTTCATTATGGGAAGCTTTAAGCTTTTTTGAGCTTTAAAGGTCAATATTTCACATCAGCAGTACAATGACACCACTTAAAATGGGAAAAGGTGGCATCAATATGAAACATAATATGCGGAAATATTTCTAGTTAGAATGCAAGGTAAATTAGGTAAATTTTGAAGAGTGAAAATGGACCTGGAATGTCAGGTTATCTATTAAGTCATGTTGTGATTGATTTTGAATACCGAACACCAAAAGCAATTTGTATGCGTTGAAAGAAAAAAACAAAGAGCATTGTAATATATGCATTTATGGTGCTTTACACTAAACATAGAGCCCTAAACCTGTGTTTGCCCTAAACATAGAGCTCTGCAATAAACCTGTGTTTTGCCCTAAACATAGAGCTCTGCCCTAAACCTGTGTTTTGCCCTAAAGATGGAGCTTAACCCAAAAAAAAAAGATGGTGCTCTTCTCTAAAGAATTTGCACTGCTCTAAAGAATATGCACTGCTCTAAATGTGGTGCTCTACCCTAAAGAATTAATAATCGGACAATGGTACCAAGTGTTGTAGCAAATGGTACCAATGGTACCAGACTCAAGTGTTGTCTCGAACTAGAAATGTGTAGCC
>WNGS01004511.1:21537130-21556813 GCA_020271785.1 Procambarus virginalis | reverse complement strand
ATATATATATATATATATATATATATATATATATATATATATATAGATGTATAGAGGGGGAAGGGAACTTCCAAGAAGATTGAATTTGTCACTTACAACCAGGAACTCAAACAAAAAAAATAATCATCACTCACTAGGGAAAATGCTTGAGTGCTTGAGGAACGCACACAGAGATACTTCACGCTGCAACTGACGGCAACCAGGAGATTGCAAATTTGTTGAAAGCTATCCTCATCGAAGAGGAAATTAAAAACCATAATATAGCATAGAAATCGACGATTTACTCTCACTACCAACACTGAGGCCCAATAGACCCCAACCTCAGGGAAGAAAATGATGTCACGGCAGAAGAAATCCCCTCTGCCATTCACCGGTACCTGAGCTCCGCGGCTTGACTCACCTAACGTCTACTTGATTAATGACGGTTAGGCCACCCAAGAGGTGGTACGGCATGAATAGCCCGTAAGATGTCTACTTCAGCTCAACTCGAGTGTGTGTGTGTGTGTGTGTGTGTGTGTGTGTGTGTGTGTATATATATATATATATATATATATATATATATATATATATATATATATATATATATATATATATATATATATATATATATATATATATATATACAAGCCCAAGCCTAACCTATCGACGGTGATGCATAGAAAACGCCATTATTTTGACGCTTTACGTTCTGGTAGTACGTCGCATTTTTTAACGGAATGGTCGAAAACGTTGAAAAATTCGACGTACTGGGCAAGAAGACGCAGCAATTGAAACTAACAAACACAAAAAGAGCCACAGATAAATAGCGGAGTTAAAATATGTCAGCGCTAATGATAATTAAGACGTTAATTTTATTAATTATTTAATAATTAAGATTGCGTTTATGCTGTATTGCAGGGGAGACGGCGGCGGCAGCATTAATACCCTGCAAGATGCTGCGAGTCGCACACCGCTCAAATGCTGCGTTATTTGACCAGACCACACGCTAGAAAGTGAAGGGACGACGACGTTTCGGTCCGTCCTGGACTATTCTCAAGTCGATTATGCATGGGCTCGACTTGCAAATGGTCCAGGACGGACCGAAACGTCGTCGTCCCTTCACTTTCTAGTGTGTGGTTTGGTCAACATATTTCAGCCACGTTATTGTGACTCCTCGTCTGCTGCGTTACTCGACGGAAGACATCTCCTGTCGACGAGGCTAACCATAGCCCGTGCTTCTTGCCCAGCTCCTGTGCCAGGTAACTTACGGGCTCACCATAGCCCGTGCTACCTGGAACTTGTTCCGAGTAGCTGAATCTATAACAACAACAACATGCGTTACTCTTCTCGCTCGTGAAGCAACGGCAGTGGGATAGGGGGGCCAGGATAGAAGGGATATGGGGGCCAGGATAGAAGGGATAGGGGGCAGGATAGAAGGGATAAGGAGCCAGGATAGAAGAGATAGGGGGGCCAGGATAGAAGGGAGAGGGAACCACCGGAAGAGAAGCAGCAATCGCTGGAGACACAGCATTCAACTCCCACTGTAATGTGTGTGTGTGTGCCGCCCAGAGGCGCTAATGTGTTCATTTAGTTTCGCCTGCTGGAAAACAGTAAATTTTTAATTGACGCGTCATTCACCTGGACAATTAGGCACAGTGCTGCCTTACGTCGCTTTCACGACACCGCGCGCTCTTGCTTTGTCCACAATCTCTCATTCACCATTTTTACTTTTTTTTTCCCTCTCAACTTTTCCAGCAACCGTGAGAGAACTAAATTGCTGGATAACATAGGGGTAAGATGGTCTAATTGCTTTTTTTTTTTGCATATTCTTAATGAGTTTCTAACCTCACAAGAAGGTTTTATGCTAATGACAAACTGTTCTTAAGAATTACAGCAACCGTTGAGCAAAAAAAAAAAGATATGCATTACCATCAGTTAAAATGTTCACGTTTGTGTAAGCCTCAGACCGTGCAAAATATTAACACACATAACTTGATATACCTTTATGAAATTATATACCTGGGGTATATATCCACACATAACACACCACATTAGCCTCGTAATTAATCCCACCGGGCGCCATTTTCAGGATTTGAGCCAGCGTGATGCTGGGATACATCTGCAGGTAGCTCAAAAATCAGAGTGGTATTCAAGGCTGTTTATGTGCGTGTAGGATGGAGTATATTTCGTGTAGGATGGAGCATATTTCGTGTAGGATGGAGCATATTTCGTGTAGGATGGAGTGTATTTTGTGTAGGATGGAGCATATTTCGTGTAGGATGGAGCATATTTCGTGTAGGATGGAGCATATTTCGTGTAGGATGGAACATATTTCGTGTAGGATGGAGCATATCTCGTGTAGGATGGAGCATATTTCGTGTAGGATGGAGCGTATTTCGTGTAGGATGGAGCATATTTCGTGTAGGATGGAGCATATTCGGCTACAGTGATGTTCATCATATCCGGATATAGTGAAGATCATCATAAGGGTACAGTGATGCGCCACCGTATCCATCTCGCACTGTTAGGCTTACCTGCCATCCAGAGTTGATAGTACATATAGCGACTATTCGTCTAAGACCACAAGTTAAGGGTTTTGATCCCCCCCTTCCCCCCAACCCTCAAATTAAAAAAACAAAACAAAAAGACTTGTTCCATTAATTGTATCGAGGACACGAACAATAATTAAAACTTGTTTATTTAAGCCATTTGAAGATGGTTACAGTGCTGCTCACTGTAACAATCCCACTAGGTTAGGTTCTGATCCCACTAGGTTAGGTTCCGATCCCACTCGATTAGGTTCCGATTCCACTCGATTAGGTTCCGATTCCACTCGATTAGGTTCCGATTCCACTAGGTTAGGTTCCGATCTCCCGAGTCTTGGAAGACATATCCGGTCACCTGTGGCAGTTACAGTGCTGCTCACTGTAACCTGATACTGTGTTGCTCGCTAGTTACAGTATACATTAAGAGTGTTATACACTATACAACTGAAGGTATGAATTAACCATGTTTTTTGTAATTTAATTATAGATCATTTGTAAACTCACACAACCATGGACACAAATACACAGAGAATGTTGTAATACACGAAACTGTGAACTTGCAAAAGTTCATCAAAGGTTTGCAATAAGCTTATTGCAAACTTATTGCCACCAAAATATTAATAAGATGACTGACACAGAAAACAAGTCACTATAACGAGATTGAAAACCCACTAACGCTCGTGTTAATGAAATAGAGGATTTCTTTGATAATGTTTGGGTCCGTTAGCTCATCTAATGCGTCGCAACTTTTTTTTATCGGAATTGAGCACTCCGTTGAAAAAAGCGACGTATTAGAAAACATTAAAACGTCGTAATATTAACGTCCTATGCTCAATAGATAAGTGGGCTGTTTAGGTTCTTACTTTTTGGTTGGGCAAAAAGTTGTATTTTTTAAACAGTGGTAAATCATACCTGAATTGTGTTTTAGTTATTTTAATCAAAATTGTATTTGTGTTAAGTATAAAAAAAATTCATAACTTTTTAACTAATTTTAGAAGCTTTTAGGTATTTGATACAATTAAAAATAGATAGTATTGAAACCTGTTTGTGCACTCAGCTAATTTCACTCGCATATTTGTGCTAGAGAGTCGACCTTAGCTCTTGGACCCCACTTTTGCAGCAATTGCCGGTCGTCTAAGATTCTCAACCATAAATTCTTGGTTCATATCTTGTAAAATTATACATGGTGTTTNCATTCACCACCATCACCACCACTACCACCATCATCACGGGCACCACCAGCACCTTATCTTGAGGTTACCTTGAGATGATTTCGGGGTTTAGCGACCCGCGGCCCGGTCCTCGACCATGCCTCCTCGTTGCCAGACTGGTCAACCAGGCTGTTAGACGCGGCTGTTCGCAGCTTGACGTATAAGTCACAGCCTGGTTAATCAGGTATCCTTTGAAGGTGTTTTTCCACTTCTCTCTCTCTTGAACATTGTGAGGGGTCGGCCAGTTATGCCCCTTATGTGTAGTGGAAGCGTGTTGAACAGTCTCGGGCCTTTGATGTTGATAGAATTCTCTTTCAGAGTACCTATAGCACCTCTGCTTTCAACGGGGAGTATTCTGCACATCCTGCCATGCCTCCTGGTCTCATATGGTGTTATTTCTGTGTTCAGGTTGGGACCAGCCCCTCTACTATTTTCCACGTGTAAATTATTATGTATCTCTCCCGCCTGTACCACTACCACCATAACCACCACCACCACCACCATTCACCACCATTCACCACCATCACCATCACCAACAGCACCAACACCACCACTACACATCAATATAATGTCATCAACGAATAATTGAGAATATCTAACATTCTATGGTAAGGTTTCCGTCAGCAAGGAACACAAGGCCTCCTGCAACTCGGCAAACATAGAAATCCTTCATCAAAATGTCCTTGAATCTGGCGGCGATTTCGTGTCACTTGCTGTTGTCGGAATCTATAATGAATCTATTATATAATGAATTTATAATGAATATAATAAACAGCCCTAGAGGTGAAGTTCCGAGAGGTGTAGCCAGCTTCTCGGTGTATACATATACACTAGTATAACTAGGTGAGTATACTGAGGGGTGTAGCCAACTTCTTGGTGTATATATATATACACACTAGTACAACTCGGTGAGTATACTGAGAGGTGTAGCCAACTTCTTGGTGTATATATATATACACTAGTACAACTAGGTGAGTATACTGAGGGGTGTAGCCAACTTCTTGGTGTATATATAGTTGTACACTAGTACAACTAAGTGAGTATACTGAGAGGTGTAGCCAGTCATCATGATGACCCTTAATAACCCCACAGAGGTTGAAAGCCCCAACACCGTACCAAAAACTAGTTTAATTATTCCTTACTGTGAACGGTATCAAGTATCGCTCACAGTTAAGCTAAACAGTAGCACTTCCCGTAACTGTGATAGGTAAAGTATATATATCTTGCTAACGTCTCAACAATCTTCTTATCAAATTGCTGAAATATTACCAAATAAAATGACTTACAGGCATGTCGGATACTGTATAAATATACAGTAGAATAAATGGCTAATGTTTATATCACTTACAATACAACATGTGAATGATACATCAAATACACCGGTATAACTTTTCGGTGTATCTAAGTATCTTAGGTAAACACTAGGGCATAATTACTGTTCTTAAGCATTATTAATACCACTCCAGGGGCCAGCACTTACGAAGCATTTATATGGCTACTTTACGAAACATCTACATCTTTCCTCGATCACGGCGGCTAAATCTGTATTTATTAAACCGTTTACGAGTTTGAAAGCCGCGCAAGTTCGTTATCGCCCAAAGGTCATCGTTATAGACAATCTCGTAAACAAAGTCCCCCCTCCCATGATTGAGGAAAGATGTACAGGTTTCGTAAGTAAGTGCGTTAGTGTTTTGATAAACACCAGCTTGACTGATTCTGATGATGTTAACAATGCTTTGTGGGACATTTAAGTTTGTATCATTTGTTTTGTTTGTCTTGGATAGAGACGGGGGGGGCGTCTTAGCACGCCTAGGAGTGTGTGTGGCAGCCTAGCTCCTAGGTGTAGGAGTATATATATATATATTATATATATATATATATATATATATATATATATTATATATATATATATATATATATATATATATATATATATATATATATATATATATATATATATAGGGTCTCCCAGCACTCCTAGGATTACGGGATATTCATGGCCGTGCCACCTCTTGGGTGGCTTAATCGTCATCAATCGATCACGCCTAGGAGCGTGTGTCAATCACCTAGCACGCCTAGGAGCGTGTGTCAAGTGTCTCCTAGCACGCCAAGGACAGACAGTGTGAGCTGTGACACACACACACACACACACACACACACACACACACACACACACACACACACACACACACACACACACACACACACACACACACACACACACACACCACACACACACACACACACACACACACACACACACACACACACTACACAACCTACCCCGACTCTGAACGCTGATTTATGCCCGTCACCCCTGCCACCGACACACTATTTAAACAACAATTAAGCAGAACAGAAACTCATTTTAGCGGATAAACGGCAGGAAGCTCTCGTGATACAGTGACATACGACTTGATCTGCTTTATTGGCTGCCCTCGGCAAAAAAAAAAAAAAAAAAAAAAAAAAAAAAAAAAAAAAAAAAAATACCACCATTAAGCTTATGGATTGCAAGCGGGGAAGAAATTAGGAATTTGGCCTGTCAAAAATAGATGTGCTCATTATAATGACAAAATTAGTATTATTTTTTTATTTATTTTTTTTTTTTCAGCCTGTCCTCTCAGTTAATGCACCCCGATTTTTAAACGCTTGAGACTCCAAAACGTTGAAATTACGGTGGTTTAGTGGAGTTAAAAGCACCTGGATCTTGATGACGCCGATCGGGACTAGTGAGCAATATTATTTTGATTAAGTGGGTGGTCTCAATTTGAACGCTTCTTGTTAAGGCCAAACCGCTTCAAATTTGACGTTTGTCAGGGTGTCAGACACATATATTTGTCAGACACTTCCTCTCGTGGCGTTCTTGGGCCAGATTCACGAATTGGTTCCACAAGTACTTACGAACGTGTACATTTTTCCTCAATTTTTGACGGCTTTGGTTACATTTATTAAACAGTTTACAAATATGAAAACTTCTCACTCAACTGTTGTTATTGTTATAAACAGCCTCCTGGTGCTTCGGAGCTCATTAACTGTTTAATAATTGTAAACAAAGCCGTCAAAGATTGAGAAAAGATGTATAGATTCGTAAGTGTTTGCGTAACTGCTTCGTGAATCTGGCTCCTTGTGTGTAGATGGGTCTCTGTGGCACAGTAGTCTACGTCCTCGCCCAGCAACTAACAGACCAGGATTCATTTCCCCGGGCAGGACGGAATGACTTGGGTTCGTTTCCTTTCACCTGACGCAGCTGTTCACCTGGCAATAAAATCGGTCCCCTCCTGGAGTAAGATAACTGTTGTAGGGTGCATCTTGGGAAAAGTCAGAAGTTGGCCTAGAGTGTAGGGGGGGGGAGGGGATTCGATAGGCCTAAGTACAGGGTTCCTTTTCCTCAACAAAGGAGATCTAATGTACATTGTAACTAATCACGGCTCGCCTCGTTCATGTGCCCACTCATGCGTCCTCGACTGTGACGTGAGGTGATTAAGTCCAATAAATATGTATTTAACTGTGATTGTACTTGTCCATCCACTTGAATTGGTCGGTACAGTGACGGACTTTTATTTATTTTTTTTTGAGTAACCTGAAATACCTAGCGGAATAACGACATAGCTGAGTGGTCTACGTCCTCGGTCCATAATCGAGGGACCCCCGGTTCATTCTCCAGGACAGAAACGGCTTCGGCATGTTCTCTTTCACCCTTTTATTCTTTAAACAAGTTGGGCTCGGTTCATCTAGCAGTAAAATAGGTACCCGGGAGCTAGCCAACTGTTGTGGGGGGCTGCCAGTTGAATGGATCTGTAGCTGGCGTTGCTGGGCAACTTGAGAAGCCTAAATACAGTTTTCCTCCCCCTCCCCCCCCCCGAGAGTGAGAATTATATTTTGAAGTTATCAAACAAGTGAAGCACAAACAAGCAGCGAACAGTTAAACAAAACCGTTTTTACATATTCATACATTAAAAAATTTATTGTAACCATGATATATATTTATATAAAATTTGTCTCAATTTGTGCCTGACAGCTGAGTGGACAGGGCTTCGGATTCGTAGTCCTGAGGTTCCGGGTTCGATCCCCGATGGAGGCGGAAAGAAATGGGCAGAGTGTCTTTCACCCCTGATGCCCCTGTTACCTAGCAATAAATAGGTACCTGGGAGTTAGACAGCTACTACGGGCTGCTTCTTGGGGGGAGTATAACAAAAAGTAGGCCTGGTCTAGGACCGGGCCGTGGGAACGCTAAGCCCCGAAATCATCTCAAGATAACCTCAAGATATGATATACATGTGCTTCAGCCTACAGTTTAGACCTATTGTCTTGTGTATGACCCTCTGTCCTGCATGACAGTGAATACCAGCATTATCCTCACTTTACTTAATTGAAATCCTCAGATTAGGCAAAATTGCAATTAAATTTTGTCACTAAAGATGTTAATAATAATAAAACACAGTGCTAAACAACACGCGAATAATCAAGGCAATGAAATAAATGAAAAGTTCGTAGACAAGATGCTGGACAGAGAAGAGCCATTGGTGGAGGCGGTCGTGGAGTGTTTACATAGCTTGATGCATGAGTGATGTACATGCTGCTATGGCGGTGTGTCCACTCACAAGATGAGTGGCGCTGCCCAATAAACTCGCCCCTGGGGGCAAAATTTAAAAATTGATGCATGCTCCTTCCTGCCGGCCAGGGTGTTGTTGGTCTTTGTTAGTCAAACGGACCACACTTGTCTGTGGAGGGGGGAGGCCACACTTGTCTGTGGGACCGACACAGACAAGTGGCTGTGCGCGTGTGCACGTGTGTATAAAAGGTATATTGAATAAAGAAGACGTTTGAGAGTGCGATAAACGGCGAGAGCGAGGGACCGGTCATGTGTCACTCCTCCACCATTGTTGCGCAAGCATTTTCATAATAGTTTAATGACTTCCGATTACCATATTAAAGACACTTTCCATAAAACGATTCAAGTCTCTTGTGTGGGTATAAATCAGCCCAGCGCTTCGTCTTCCTCACGCCGCGTGCGGGTCCCATCACGGAAATACGAAATACACCCGCACCTGCAAAGTATACAGGTGTTGTGTGTTTTGTGTTCAGTTTGCGTTCATTTATTTCCAGTTCTTCACATGTACCAAAGTGGAGGTGCTCTTTAATACCTTTTTTTTCACCATTCTCTGATAAACCAGTTTCGTTATCAGGTATCCTGTGGAGCATCAGCATGTCTCCTACGTTCGATATCTTAAGTCGTAGGTTCGAGCAGTATCACATATACAAAATGCGGATTGTTATCGTACATACACATCGCGAATCCGCCAGAACTTTGTTTTAATTAATGATTGTCTAGAGATAATCCCAAGTTGAGGTTGAGCTTCGGCTCTTTGGTCCCGCCTCTCAACTGTCAATCAACTGGTGTACAGATTCCTGAATCTACTTGGCTCTATCAGATCTACATCTGAAACTGTGTATGGAGTCAGCCTCCACCACATCACTGCCTAATGCATTCCATCTGTCTACTACTCTGACACTGAACAATATTCTTTCTAACGTCGCTGTGTGGTGTCTAGAGGTTATCTAGAGGTCTAGACAAGTGAGTGTCTAGAAACCATCCCATATAGAGCGGTCATTAGACACCCAGTCAAGTTCCTTCTAGCTTTGTGACCCCCTACAGTACGAAACTTAAGCTACCAATACACACAGAAACCACAATAACATGGTACATCAATGAACAAAAAGACCCTGGTTTGTGTCTCGGAGAGGCTGCAGGATCCAGTAAGCTCAGCAGAACTTCGGTTTGAAGTCTTTTTGACCATGTCGTAGCTCAGTCGATTAAGGCAGCGTCTGGGATGCTCACAGACGTAGGTTCGAATCCTCGTCACGGCCCTTGTGGATTTCTTTTAAGATACCAATATGTTATTTCCCTCTCTGAAGTCCCCCATTGAAGTGAGTAATCTAGTGGATCAAAGGTCAACAACTGTCTACGACTCGCCTGCAACAATTAGTTCATTTATTATGCACCCCATACCCATCCCGTGGGCGGTAGTGGAAAGGGTTACAGAGGCACATAATGGGCTCAGGGACTGAACCCCACAATTCATTTAGCTAAGCAAGTTACAATCTTGATGAGCTACTAACAAAATTCAATAAGTACGTCATACTGTGGTGGTTCCTCCATCTCTCCCTCCCATGGTACCCTTGCAACACGCTAACAATAGTTACGTGTGTATCTAAGCTCGTCTCGTTTAAGTTAATTTACTTAACCATGGGAGTTGAATCCTATATGGGAATGTTTGTAGATAATGCAAAGTTAATAAGACGAGTGGAGACAGATGAAGATTGTCAGGTACTCTATGACGATTTTCGCAGGCTGCAGATTTGGGCCGAGAAATTGCTACGAGAGCTCAACACAAGCAAGTGTAAGGTAATGGAAATGGAAAAGATGCGAGGAGACCTAAAGGACGGTAAACACTGAAGGGAAACTACTGTTCTGTAACGGTGAGATGAAAAGACCTGGCAGTAGACATAACACCAAACCTAACTCCGGATGTTAATATAAATAGGATAACGACTGCAGCATATTCTACTCTGGCAAAAGTCAGAACATCATTCAGGAACTTCAATAAGGAGGCATTTTGGTCACTGTACACCACCAACGTGAGACCAGTTTTAGAGTATGCAGCACTCTCGTAACGCTACCATCTAAAAAAACAAAAAAACAAGGAAGCTCGAAAGTTTGCAGAAGTCTGCAACGAGACTCGTCTCAGAATTGCGTGAGATGAGGTATGAAGAGAGACCGAAAGAACTAAGCCTGACGACACTACAAAAGAGAGGGCAGAAATGATACAGACGTATAAAATACTTGAGGGGGACTGACAGAGTGGAAAAAGAGGAAATGTTTACATTGGATACCAATAGTCCTACGCGAGTACTCGAGTACTTCCACCCGCGAGGGCGCAGGTGGAAGCTCGAGACACAGATGAATCCTAGAGATGTTAAAAAGTTTTCTTTCAGCGTTCGGGTAATGAGTAAATGGAATGACCTAAAGGAACAGGTTGTAGAGGCCAACGCCATTCACAACTTTAAAAGCAGGTATGATAGCGAAATAGGTCAAGACACATTGTATTAAACATCCGGTGACTAGAAAATCGGGATCCAGGAGATACAGTTTGATCCTGTAGGCACAAGTAGGTGTCTACAAACAAGTGAGTGTACACACACACACACACACACACACACACACCTCTGGTTCTGTCATCTATGAATAATAATAATGTCGTCTATATTTTTTCCTCTTATGTTTATGACCATTACACGAATTTTCGTCAACAGTCCACAATATTTAATTTAGCTTTCAGTTTCCCACATCAATTTTACCCATTATATATATATATATACATACATATATATATATTATATATATATATATATATATATATATATATATATATATATATATATATATATTACATTAAAATTATATTGTTATTTTAAAGTTTAAACAAGCTTCGTACCATATAAGAAATTACTACTACGAGTTTGTCTCTTACAAACGTCCTATTGAAGCATCGACAAGCCATGCAACACTTAACAATGAGATCCACAAAGGCTTACTACATATAGTACTCTGAAGCTCTAGTACTACAAATGAGTACTATGGACGTAGACCAATGCAAAATACCCAATATCCCTGAGTGCTAGAGGAACCCGTCACTTGTGATGTTACAAGTTGGAGTAACGCCAGCGTGGCGTTGCGCGCGCGCGCGCGTGTGTGTGTGTGGTGTGTGGTGTTTGTGTGTGTGTGTGTGGTGTGTGTGTGTGTGTGTGGTGTGTGTGTGTGTGTGTGTGTGTGTGTGTGTGTGTGTGTGTGTGTGTGAGGGGGGGGAGGGCAAAGACAGGAGTAAATTGACGCCCCCCCCTTCCCCCCATCCTTGATAGACTGGAGTCATTAGGTGACCGCAATCACACAATTGCTTCCACAAATAAGTTACTGTCGCGACGGGCCCAGCACGAAGCATCGCTTCTTCAAGTGATGCGAGCGAGGACGCTCTCTCACACCTCGCCCCACGGGGCTCAAGCAAGCGAGGACGCTCTCTCACACCTCGCCCACGGGGCTCAAGCAAGCGAGGACGCTTTCACACCTCGCCCCAAGGGGCTCAAGCAAGCGAGGACGCTCTCTCACACCTCGCCCCACGGGGCTCAAGCAAGCGAGGACGCTCTCTCACACCTCGCCCCACGGGGCTCAAGCAAGCGAGGACGCTCTCACACACCTCGCCCCACGGGGCTCAGATGGTAACATTGTCTTGTCTTCTGTGAAATATTAAGATGCTCGGAACTTCGTAGATCTTTGCAAGATAATTGCTCAGTAGTGGAGGCGTTTCGGGCGCCAAATACTTGTGCTCTGTCTTTAGTTATTGCTTAAAATCGATTGTTCTTCTTCCGCTGAGTAGTTTAGATGTTCAGTCTTCCTATTGGTTAACGTTCTTGTTGTTTTGATTTGCACTGTCTTGCACAGCTGCTAATTTCACTGATTGGACAGTTACCTGCTTCCCTGTCTTGTGCAGTTGCTTGTTTTACAGACTCGCACAGTTGATTGTTTTACAAACTTGCACAATTGACTGTTTTACAGACTTGCACATTACTTGTTTTACAACGTAACCAGATTGATTAGAAAGGCGGGGTCCAAGAGCTAATAGCTCGATTCTGCAGACACAAATAGTAAACAAATAGTAAAAACACGCACACACACACACACACACACACACACACACACACACACACACACACACACACACACACACACACACACACACACACACACACACACACACACACACACACACACACACACACACACACACACACACACACTAATTATATCGCCCTGCAACCTGTTCCAGAAATCCATAACTCTATTGCCAAACCTGTTTTTACCAATAAATTTTCTAAATATAAACATACTCAATTTATTTCCGTAGTTTCGTATTTAATTTCGAATTGGTATTTTTAGGACCATATTTATATACGCCATAGTATAACCCTTTCGTCAGCATGCGTATACATGTATACATCAGGTCAGCGTTCGATCCCCGACCGTGCAAGTGTTGGGCGTTATTCCTTTCCTCCGTCCTATCCCAAAATCCTCAACCCTCATTCACCTTCCAAGTACTATACACTCTCAATGGCTTAGTGTTTTCTGCTGATAGTTATCTTACCTTACCTTCAAGCATGTTCGACCTAAATCTTCGTCTTTGCAGAGAATGTTATTAAAGTTATCTGAAACCCTCTTCATAGGGAAGGTTCCTATGAAGCTTAAGCTGGAACAAGATAACTCTTAAGGGGAAAATATATATACCTTGTCAGCTTAAGATGGATATATTCGAGATAACTCTATAAAGGGAATATATCCCTTGGCAGCTTAAGCTTTATATATTCAAGATAACTCATGTCCATTGTATGGAACTGTGCCCAAAATTGATGTCTTCGCTGATGTCCAGTCTTCAGTTGTCGTTATACCTGTCGATTATTTCAGTGTGCTTGTTAAGATGTCTCTGGTGATGGCCTGGTTGTGGAAGGAGATTATATGTTCCTTGATGGAGCCTTGTTGTTTGTGTATTGTTAATCGCCTAGAGAGAGAGAGAGAGACGTTGTTGTCTTGACTATATACTGGGATCTTTGGGGCTGACAGTCCCCAAGTGGGCATGTGAAGACATAGACGACGTTGATCTCTTTTAAGGCGTTCTGTTTGGTGTCTTGAGAGTTCTTCTTGAGTAGGTTGGCGGTCTTCTTGTTTTTGTAATAAATTGTAAATTGTATCTTCTGATTAGTGTCTGTGGGGGATAAACTTTCCTGTCAATAATATCTTTTAGGGCGTTTTCCTCTATTTTATGAGCCGTGGAAAGAGAAGTTGCTGTAAAACAGTCTAATAGGAGGTACAGGTGTTGGGTTGGTTGATTCTTCAGTGGTTGCATGGCGTGTCACCTTGTCACCGCATCCCTAGGCGTCAGACCATATTAATTGTGAATATGAACTTTGGAGAGTTAATTTTTCAACTTACCTCGACAGTGAAGAAAAACATAGAATTATTGAGAAGATTCGTGCTAGAATAATTAATTTTACCCTTTTTGTTGTCATGTTCAACAATATATATGTCTATATATATGTATATATATATATATATATATATTATATATATATATATATATAAATATATATATATATATATATATATATATTATATATATTATTTATTTATTTATATATACACATTTTTGACGTTATCCCCTTGAAACAAAAGAGTAAGACAAATATTAAATCACCAGCAACGAGCCAAATCAAAACTGGTGTTCCAACTCCGTTCGGACCCCTTACGACCTTCCTCTCCGTCTCCACGGGGGAGACAACGCTAACAGACACCTCAATTTTTGTCCAGACGCTAAACTTTGGTAATACAATCAACATCTTGCCTAATCTGCCCTACCCGCCGTTCTCGCTAATTGAAAATATTAAAAAATCCTCTCCCAAGTCATTCTCTTCTAATTGTAGTAATGTTGTCTCTGCCCCCCCTCACCCCCACATCCCCCCTCATTCCCCATCCCCCCCCCCCCCACTCCTGCCAAACGTACGAGGCTGGGGGAAGCGAGTTTTAAAAGTGTCATTTGTTATTCATGTCCAAACATTTGAGAGTTGGGGCAAGCGCCGCTGTGTAATGAATTCTGTTTATTAAATCATTTACATAACGTGCGATTATTCTGATAATCCTTTTAACAGTATGCAAGTCGGCGGAAGTGCTGATGGTGTGGTTCTATATTGCAATGTTCCGTCACTGGGAATTGTATCCAGGTCTCCGGGGCTGTAAGTCGCTACTGGTACTTTAATTGTTCTGCTACGGGGCTCAGTGCCCGGGTTAATGCATTGAGGTTTCATCATATATATATATATATAGATATATATATATATATATAATATATATATATATATATATATATATGACTGAAACAGCATTTTGGCTCTTATACCTGCATTGGGTGAGGTGATGTAATACAATAGTGGGGCATATATATATATATATATATAATATTATATATATATATATATATATATATATATATATATTATATAATATATATATGATTTATATATATAATATGACCGAAAAGGAAAGATTAATAATTCTAACACGAATTTTCTCAATATTTCTTATGTTTCTTTTCACTGTCGATGGTAATTGAAAAAATCAATTCTCCAAAATTAATTTTTATTTCTAGTCTGACGCGACGCCTTAACGCGTTTCGTAATAACTTATTACATTTTCAAAAACTTTAGTTTACACACACAACTGTTACTTGTAAACACGCTAGTCCGTCATACTCATACTCGCATTTGGGTGAGGTGATATGGTACAACACTTTTGGGTGAGGTGAACAAACTTGTGACACACACAAAACACGAAACTATGGGTATTAATTGGATATGAGACATAAGAATGGAAGTAACTGCAAAGGGCCTATTGGCCGATACTTCCTCTTAATGCTTCTATATTGGTTCGGAGTCTTGAAGTGGGTAGAATATAGTTGTGCATTAATTGGCTGTTGATTGCTGGTGTTGACTTTTGATGTGTAGTGCCTCGCAGATGTCAAGCCGCCTGCTATCGCTGTATCTATCGATGATTTCTGTGTTGTTTGTTAAGATTTCTCTGGTGATGTCTGGTTGTGAGAGGAGATTATATGTTCCTTAATGGAGCCCTGTTGCTTATGCATCGTTAATCGCCTGGAAAGAGATGTTGTTGTCTTGCCTATGTACTGAGTTCTTTGAGGCTTACAGTCCCCAAGTGGGCATTTGAAGGCATAAACGACGTTGGTCTCTTTTAAAGCGTTCTGCTGCAGAACGCTTTAAAAGAGACCAAGTCTTAGTCAAGCTAGGTGAGGCGGTACAGAACAAGTGAATGAATGACATAATATAGGGATATTGATAGGTATTACAGGCATCGAGATAAGCAGTGTAAGTTTTTAACAGTATACAATGCAGAATCCTGTCTCTGCATTGGCTCGGGACCCTTTCTCCCCGCAGTATTTACCCCCAACAAAACTATCCCTAACTCTCTGGGTAAAACCAATTTTACTATTTGAACACGCATGTAGATTGGGGAAAAGGAAACGGGCACATCTTTCATAGTCCTCTATCCAGGGCCTTCATTTCAACGGGTTCCTCCCCCCTCGGTAATAGCCGATGACGAATACTACCGGTGGTGTTTAGCGTGACTTTGTGGGGCGCTAAGGGCCCTGTTGGGGGGTGGGATATGGGCCTTGGGGCATACGAATAAGCACCGATCAATGTGGAGGTCAAGGAAAATGTTTAAGTACTGTCAGTGGGTTCAAATGAGTGCTGCCCGCCGGGAAGGGGGGGTGGGGTGAATCTTCTGGAGCGAAGTATCGGCTTCGAAAGTGTTGCTTCGCTGGAAGCCTGGTGTAGCGCGTACGCACGATAGAACCCGTAAATCGCGGTCGCCATGTGGTGCCCAACGTACTGGTGGGTGGTGCTAGTAGCACATGACTGTAAAGGAAGCTTGCCGCCCGGGCGAGTTTGGGGTGGGTGGTGTGGTAGCACAGTAGTACGTTGTAAAGGCTGCCGTTCCAAGGTCATGTATAGTCAGAGTGACGAGGAAGCACCGGCATGACTGTTGAAAGCTGGCCGCCCAGGTTGGGGGTTTGGGCCTGGTGGACAAGATCTATGTACGTGTGAGCTCACCATGGAAGATGTGAAATATGACGGTTGTATCGCTGTAGCCTGTGAACCTTGGTGAGCTTGGCTGGTGAAGTCCTGTTGGGTGATAGGTAAAGCGAGTTATTATGATGTGAATGAGTTGTTATTTGTGTGGACATGGGATTGTATATTGAGGGTTGTACATGTGTGTGTTAGTAATGATATATAGTATAGGTGGTTAGCATGGTAATTGTAATATTAAACAATTGTGGGTAACCGTAGGCTTGTCAGCATCATCCAGGCGGCACGTTAGCGACTTAGCTAAAACGATTACTAATGAGGTCTTTAAGGGTTTTCTGTGTGCTGGTAACCCATTTCTGGAGCGCATCTTGCAGAAGGGTTGCCCGTCAAGCCATACTCCGTCTATCATCTCCAGTGCGCACTGACTACGTACTCGCGCATACTGGCTTACGGGTACAGGATTTGGGCATGGGCACGGTGCTAATGCATATCCATCTTGACTAAGAACGATGAAACCTAAGATAATAGGCACCACCGAGAGTACAAAGCACTTATCCCAATTGTGAAATGACCTGTTTGGAGCGACACACAACGGGGGCTTCGCGCTTCCGTTGTATCTTCTCTCGGGATTAATTCGGCTAAGTCTTCATGAGCCCCCGACCGATGTGGCCACGTATATCTGAGAGTTTTTTAATCTTGGTGTGGAGGGTGTGCCTTGTCTATATATGTAAATGACATGTCAATCAGAATTCACGTGGCACCCCGCCCTGGTGCAAATACCTCACTTCGTTACCTATATAGAAGGGCGTGTCAGGAAGATCCCTAACGCGATCCGTGTGGTAAGTTGTGCCCTTAAGCGGAAACCAACCGCTCACAACGGACAAATGCGTGTACCCCCCCTTCAAGGGCCCAAGGGGCGAGTAAACAGCTATACCACTAAGGGCCACTGAATGTCTCTATGGCCGTACCTACCAGGACCCTAGGGGGGGGTAGTGGCATATACCGACGTCAAATGGCCTAATGAACGCACCATAACTGTGTTAGAGTAGACACAACATGTGGATAATACCTAATCCAACTCAATGAGAACAGTTAAGCATAATTAGCTTTGAAAGGCCTACATATATGGATGTGTATAGGAGAATACGCCCTACTGCCGAATTGTGGGTGTTAGGGGACATTCGCTTAGTGTTCTTGCGGCTCACTATTTTGTAATCTGGTTTTAGTCGGAGGTGATTGTACGTATACGCTCTCTTATTAGCCCTATTACAACTCGGTGAAGGTACACAGTACAAATTGCGCAGTGCCCTACAAAGTACAACATAGCCAACCTGATGACAAATGGTCAGGAACAGTCCGTTATAGGCGCGCAACCGTTACTACTCCTTGCGACTAAGTATACCGTCAAGTGTTTAACTCACGGCGAGTGATGGCGGTATGATTCCTTCTTCTCTTGGTATCGATTGATCTCACGCCCATCATAGGTATAGCGCATGCCAGTGGTTGTCAAGAGAGTACGGCCCCGCGGGCTAACATATGGCTATCTGCCAGCAGCGTGGTTGAGAGAAAACGGCCAATTGCTTTACAGACATGGTCTTGCTCCTAACCTAACGAGGACCCAAACAACAAAGACGTCAGGATCAGATATACTGATATGTTTGTCGCTAGCATCTTCCGTTGTCTCTCGCGTAGTACGACAAGTTTTTATGTTTGCATTATGTAACGCTACGCGCGAAAAGACTACGTTTCTTTGTACAAAGGAGGACAGGTGGCCCCAGGATGTAGACCATAATGCGGCGTTTGTACACTTAGTTTCCTATGTAAATAAGTGGAGAACAACACAACATTGTGTTGTGTTTTCAGAAGTGTATATGTGATTTGGTGTCTTGCTTGTGCACAGTAGAGTTTCTTCTAAATCTTCTAAATGATCTTTTTCTTCTGGGCATTGGATGCTCCTTGGGCCACCAGCTATGGAGGTGTCTCCGTCGTTAGTGTGATTGTCTTACATCGGGGTCTTGGAACACGTCGGTCGTATTCCACCCTCAGTGGCATGTGTTCCTGTTGTAACCGGAGACACTGGTACGTATGCCTTATGGAGTTTTTGGAGCTCTGGGGTTGTTGTTCATAATTAAGGGTTGTATTTGGCACCTCTGTTAATATCTTATTTTGGGCACTGCCTGTAAATGTTTCCTTTTCCGGTTTTCTGAAGTCCGCAATGAAGTGGAATATATGCATGATGCTAAAGCCTCGTATAACTGTACCTGTATTTTGTGCTCAGGTTACAAAATCATCGTACTTTGCTTAAAGCTGGTTTTGCATTTATGAATCTTGCTCTTAATTGTGATAACCTAGAGTTCCGGTAATTCTCCACATGGTCAGTAATTAGTTTGGGGCTTTCATGGAGGTGGTTTACTAAGAAATTATGGGGCTGGTGATGAACTGAATCGTATAGTCACGAAATTAATAAACCGGAAAGAGGAGAAGGTTGAACGGGCAGGACAAGGAAGTTGAACAGGCTGATCAGGGGGTTGAGGACGAGGAAGGGGGGAAGAGGTGCTGGCATATCATGCTCCTTTGTCTCTTTGTCACTCTCTCATCTCTCTCTCTCTCTCTCTCTCTCTCTCCTCCGTCCTCTCTCTCTCTCCTCTCTCTCTCTCTCTCTCCTCTCTCCTCTCTCTCTCCTCCTCCTCGTTCCTTCCTCTCCTCATCCTCTCTCCCTCTCTCCTCTCCTCTCGGTCTCATCTCATCTTTGAACCTCCGTCTCTCTCCTCATCGGTCTCCATCCACCTCTCTCCACTCATCCGTGCTCTATCTCTCTTCCGCAGAATACTCACACAACATGGCTACGTTATCTCTCGTGTCTCTCTCTCTCAGTCTCGTGCTCTTCTCGGCAGTTCTCTTCTCATCTCTCTGAATCAACAGTTTATTTGTTTTTAGGATTTCTACACTCACTTTTAGTATACGAAAAAGTATATTTGTGTTACATTGCATAATGGGTGAGCAGATTCCGAAATTCAATTCCTGTGCAAGGCGTTAAGATCGCAAGTGACAACCCGCAATACAAGTTTCTGCGCCAATTGTGAAACATTAATCCTCCACTCATATTCAGGAGCTCCAGACAATAATAAACAAAGCAAGTAATGTGGCAAACATCGTCATAACTAAGGAAAACATAGCATTCGTCGTTAATTTCTGATAACCTATCTATGATCCCTCATCAAAGAATTCAGCAGATATAACCA
>WNGS01004511.1:21488986-21504297 GCA_020271785.1 Procambarus virginalis | reverse complement strand
GCATACTGGTCTGGGACTTGTAACATCGGACAGGTGCACATGGCCTTCTCCTGACGTAGAGCGTTACGGTCCCAGTATGTAGATGCCCAATGCAGTTGTTTTCATACTGTATTCCTACATTATATGGTATGATCATGAGCAGCTGGGTGCACGAAGTGGGCAAGATAGATAGACGCCTGAGGAAAGCTGGTCTCAGCATTCTACACAGGACTTCGGGTCTCATTCGGTTCTCACGGAAGATCCTAGAGACTTCCATGAGACACAACTTCCTTGGCACTGTCCGCCCTTGCTTGCACCTCACCGGTCAATCGATGCCGTGTAATGGGATCTTTTTCTCCCTCAGCAGCCAACATATCTGCTGAGTTCTGATTTCCTACTCCACCTTAAGTTTTGAAGAGCTGAGAGATTGACAGATCATCACATGAAGAGTTGTATCCATCTCTGGTCAGTAAGTCGCCTCAGGGTTTCATTGGTTAAATTGCTATCTGATCAGGTCCTGATATCTGGCCTTCCGGGCTTGGTGGATGCAACTAGTACGCTTTGAAATGGAGGCTAGTTTACTGTGAAGATTCGGAATGGGTTAAAGCTGGTTATCACCCCCCCCCCCTCCAACATAACAAGGGAACACCCGGCCTCCCCCCCATTGAAAAAAAATTGCTCGGGTGCAGCGTGTTAATAAACATAGAATCAAAAGTTATTCAACGTTGCTTCACATGTTGCATCAGGTCGTTGGCCCAAGATTGCCCAGGTAGGGACCTTTACCCTCCCGGCTAGCGTGATGCTGGCGAAGGCTGAAGATGATGTTATCTCTTATTGCTCTGTTGAGAAGCCTTGTTTCGTATCCCGTTATTGGGGTATTTTATCTTATTGCAAAGTCCCCCCTTACGCCCCGACCCCCACCCCCCCCTCCTTCTCGGCTTCAGTATCGTTGGCTTTAATTTAACAAGAAATTTCTTTTAGTATATTCTGATATTCGTGTAGTTTCAAAAACTATTTGAAATAACTTTTTCTTGAGACTTGATTGAGATTCGTGCCTGAGGACCTATGCTAATTCAGATCATTACCGTTAATGTGTTTTGTTTTCGAGAGTCAGAGATCGTGACAGACTTATCAATCACTCCCTAAAACCCTCAATCACCACACATCATCATCTCACACCTGATTCCATCACACCGAGCATCGCTAGTAGCTACACGCCTAACTTCTCCACCACCACCACCCGAGTCACCTATGATTCTACTATCAACCACCAGCACAATCATCCACGTCGGCATCACAAACGACAACCACATCATTCATCACAACAACACCGCCACCACAATCGATCGTCACAAGAACCCACTAACAACCACCATCACAATTATCCACATCAGCTCCACTTACAACGAGACCCGTACCAGCAATCCTACCACCCATCACCACTGAAGAGCCAGTACAATCATCCACTATACCAAGACTAACAACGACGACCACCACCACAATCTAGTCCACACAATCACACAAAGTAGCAACACCCACTTCACTATCAACACATACAGCCAAATACATCGACAGTCTGCATCACCACCCCAAGCACCACTACCACCACTACCACCACCACTACTACCACCACTACCACCACACTCACCACTCCTGCAAAACAACCATCACCCCATCAATCATAACCACAACCTCCTCCCATACCACAACAACTATTCCCCCCCCCACACACCCCCACCCCCCACCACCCCAGCATATCTCAGCCCACAACAACAACTTGGCCATCACAGCTGACTTGATCAGGGGAAGGGAGGAGGGAGCGGGTGATCAGACTGGAATCCCCCCGAGAGCGCGTGCGCAGTAAACCTTGATTCATGCGCTAGCCGCCACTCAGAATGACCGTAGCGAAGCGGCGTCTCAAGCCCCTGATGAAGGATCAGGGGAGTCTGGTTGGCTCAGAAGGTTTTAAATGTAAAGTATCACGCCGTAAGAGCAGAGGCTGCTACGAGGATATATAAAATAGGCCCTTAGAACCTTCAAAGGCCTCTGCGCGGCCTTTGAAGGGTTCTATAGCACAACGAGAGAGAGAGAGAGAGAGAGAGAGAGAGAGAGAGAGAGAGGTCTAAACCGGAATCCGTATATATATATATATATATATATATATATATATATATATATATATATATATATATATATATATATATATATATATATATATATATATATATATATATATATATATATATATATATACACCCCATGAGTCGAAAAAAGGCAGGTTTGGATGCTTGCTGAAATATTTAAATATCGGTATTTTTGCGAGAAAAAAAAATCAGAGTAAATTAGTGATAATTTCTCGTGTGAGTCCAACGGGGAATTTGTGTTCGAGGTTGTTATATGTGAAGCATGCTCGTTACCTGATTATACCTTAGATGGTAAGTAATCAGGGAGACAGTTTAAGTGTTTCAAAGATGGTTGGAGGGTGAGAGGGGGGGTTGGAGGAGGTTGAAAGGGGGATTGGAGGAGGTAGAGAGGGGATTGGGGAGGTTAAGAGAGGGTTGGAGAAAATTGAGAGGGGGGGAGATGGAGGAGGTTGAGAGGGGGTTGGAGGAGGTTGAGGAGTAATGAAGGGTGGATGTTATGAGGGGGGAAGGGAATGGGGGGGAGGTAGAGTTGTTGTTGTTATAGATTCAGCTACTTGGAACAGAGAGAGAGTAGTTCCAGAGAGTTCCAGAGAGAGCTACTTGGAACAGTTCCAAGTAGCACGGGCTATGGTGAGCCCGTAGAGGGAGGTAGAGGATATGAGGGCCTGGAGGCCTAGAAACACTGCGTGAACACAAGAGGTCAGGTATACGAAACGTTCGTTACCTTGAGCATTGAGGTCAAGGAAGGCTCACAGTGGTGCTATACTTGGAGTGTGTGAGAGAGAGATGAGAGGTGAGGTCCATATAAAAGCCCTATGGAGTGGAGGTATGACTTGAGGGTCAAGGACGAGCTGTAGAAGCAACAACACACATTACCGTCCTACAAGAATTCGGGTTCGTTATGGACGTGGTTGGTGTGTATTTTGTATTATATAACAAACTTTCTGACCTCAATATTCTTCATGCGATAACAATTTCCTGAATAATGTTCAACAAGCATTTTCTTGTACAAAATATAATGAACCTAAAATCGGTAAAGATTTTTCCCTGAAAAACAAAATTGTTTAACTCGAGCTCGCTGTATTTCTTAAATACAATAGGCTTGAATTTTGTTAAACCACTGATGTATTTGAAGCAAAAATATGTAGTTATTAATAATATAATGTTACGGACGACTTCCCTTCACCCCTTCAGGCCGTAGTGCCACCACAATCCTGACGAACTAGGGAAAATATGCTAGTTCTTGGTTGTTTCTTTGTCGGATTTCAATTGCAAGTTATTAAGGGTCGTTCTTGCTGGGAACACCTAGAGTTTTATGAAGACCCAGGCCTCCTTGCTGGGGTCTGCAACACCGTCTCCAGGAAGGAAAATCTTTCCTCAAATCCCACTGCAGCATTTTATGGACCTTATCAACTGGTACCGTAATGCCTCGAGTTCACGCCAACACCGTGAGTGGGTTGTGACGTTGTGAGGAAATATTCCTGAACCTTGAAGGGGTTGAGTTGCAGGCAGACACCCACGAGCCTCAGATTGCTCAACCTGTTGCATCCCTCTTGTCAGAAGAGGGTCAAGTTTCCTCTGAACAACATATGTTGCAGACCCCTGACGCTGAGTACCTTTAGGGGTCAAATATATTTGCAGATGATATCCACCTCTCCTGCTGGAGGATCTAATCATCAAGACTACTAGAAGTCCACCAGTGTAAAGTTGAAAGAGATCTTTATTACCAGAGATTATTGGGTTACTCAAAATTAGAAAAATACTAATTCATTCAACGTTTGAGTTTTGAAGGTATATGGCTGTACGAGGAGAAGGGTCAGCTTGACCAAACCAGCTTGGCATACAGCCGGTTGGCGCTAGTTGCAAAAATCACAAAGTTTCGATAAGATCTTGAAGTACAGTGGAGAACAGATGCCTGTATCCTCGTGGCATTTATGACCGTCTTACGCCTAGCACGCCCCCCTGTGGACAAACACCAGGGGCGGGGGGAGAAAAGGGCTATATAACCTTGAGGCGCCTTAAGGACTAATAACGTACATGGGGATACGGGTTATCAGCTGTGTGGTATTAATTACAGGACAGTCTATTGACCCGTTGGGGCTTTTTCTACGCGAGTTTTGCGTCATGAAAATGGTATCATACAGGTGCATTAAGGATTGTTTTCAATCGATAAACACACACATATTCGCTTCAACATACAAAGCAGGTTGATTTTTTATACAAACAATTTATTAAAAGAGTAATTCTAACAATATTTCCAAGAGAGTTTTGTATAAATTATGTAATAAGGATTGTTGCCGCCGGAGGCGGCTAGTTTATTGTGCACCCCATACTCATCCTGTGAGCGGTAGCGCAAAAAGCATTACAGAGGGCACAAAAGGTCTTTATCAGACCTCAACGGAGATTATTACATTAACAATTTCCTCTATCCTTCACACAATATAATTACAATGTCAGCTAGTTACAGAGAATGTTCTGTTTCAAAAGTTATATATTTACAATTAATCATTATACATTAATTGTAGGTCTTATCACTAATACATAATTGTATGAGCATTGGAGATATTACAGAGTCATAGGGGAGCTTCTGTTTATTATTAGTCTTCACAATACACTACTTGCTTCTTAATCCCGTTTGTCCGGATTATCTACTGGAAGCGAAATATGGATACAGTGCAAGGATTTCAAGTATTTTATCCTAGGTAATAAGAAGGTTTGCCTTTTCATACAACGTGAGTTTAAATTTATCTCTAAATTATGTAATGAGTCAATATCCCAGACATGATCTTAAA
The DNA here is from genome assembly GCA_020271785.1 of Procambarus virginalis. Lineage (NCBI taxonomy): Eukaryota > Metazoa > Arthropoda > Malacostraca > Decapoda > Cambaridae > Procambarus > Procambarus virginalis. The sequence continues at coordinate 21,499,382 of WNGS01004511.1, read as the reverse complement.
TGTAGATAAAAATATATGACGGAGGAGCCCAATAGACTCCGGAGCCTGTACATCCGTTAATTGACAGTTGAGCGGCAGGACCAAAGAGCCGAAGCCCAACCGCCGCAAGCACAATTAGCTAAATTAGAAGAGCACACACACACACTGTTATGGACCCTCTTAGCCAGTAACTATGGTTCCTTTTTTTCTCTAATGCCTTAGCCTTAGCTTGGATACCTGATCAACCAGGCTGTGACAGGGGGTAGACCTAGCCTAAGCTACTCTATCCCTTTGAGCTGTATTTCTTGCTTATCTCAATAAACATACTTGAACTTGAACTTGAACCAGGCTGTGACTCATACGTCAGGCTGCGAGCAGCCGCGTCCACCAGCCTGGTTGATCAGTCCAGCAACCAGGAGGCCTGGTCGACGACCGGGCCGCGGGGACGCTAAGCCCGGAAGCACCTCAAGGTAAGGAACCCTCTTCACAGATCCAACCCCAAGTCCAGGTAAAGTTATCAAGAACTGAGCAGTGATAGACAATCAAAAGCCGAAGGCGGTTAAACAACACTGTGACCAAATGTGCTTAAATAATGATGTAGAGGCAGCCTACATCTGAGCCGGCGGCTGAGCTGACAGAACACTGGACGCGTGATCCGGTGGTCCCTGGTTCGATCCGGGCGCCGGCGAGAAACAATGGGCAGAGTTTCTTTCACCCTGATGCCCCCTGTTACCTAGCAGTAAAATAGGTACCTGGGTGTTAGTCAGCTGTCACGGGCTGATTCCTGGGGTGGATGTCTGGTCGAGGACCGGGCCGCGGGGACACTAAGGCCTGAAATCACCTCAAGAAGATAGAGGTAATTATTTACAAGAAACATATGCCAAGATATATATATATATATATATATATATATATATATATATATATATATATATATATATATATATATATATATATTGATGATGATAACGTCATCTGTTGACCCCATTTTCCGGTTATTTTTTTGCGGTGTCCTGAGTGAAAGTGACACGCAGGATGTGTCTGTCATTTGCTATCGTATCTTTGAAAAATTATACGACAGCAAATGACAGACACATTAGCACAGATAACAGACACGACAGCACAGATAACAGGCAGAATATCACAGATAACAGACACGATAGCAAGTAACAGACATGACAGCAAATAACAGAGACGATTATATGTAACAGACACGATCGCATCAATAACAGACACGATAGCACAAATAACAGACATGATAGCATAAATTCCAGACATAATTTCACATATAACAGTCACTCCAGACCAAATAACAGACATATTAGTACAAATAACCGGTGAATTCGACCAATACGTTACAAATGCGACGTTTTAGTCAGTACGAAAGCCCTGTAATACCGACCCTTTTTTTATTGCATCGACTTCGATAGGTTAGGAGGGTTGCTTGGGTTTATACGTATCTGGTTAGGCAAAACAGTTCCACTTTTTTACAGAGTGGATGGACGATCCACCTGAAAGGCTCTTATGATTGATTTATTTTCCTCATGTTCCCCCCAGGGGTGATGAATGACGCAAAACCAGACCATCAAACTTCGGGTAAAAAGGGGTATGATTTGTGGGCACTCTGGAGGCTATAGGTCCAGAGTGCCTACCTGGCTCTTCCCTGGTGCATATGAGAGTTAAATCCAGGGGTGATGGAGGTCCACCTGGTCCTTTCCTGGTGCCAGGTGAGCCGGATGGAGGCCGCCCACACCTGGTTCAAACCTGTGTGTTGGACATAACTCACAGAACCAGGACGAATAGATGACTAAACCTGAAGCTTCGAGACATTATTTCAAAGGCCAGGGGGCCAAATTCACGAAGCATTTACGCAAGTACTCACAAACCTGTAGATCTTTTCTCAACCTTTGGCGGCTTTGTTTACAATTATTAAACAGTTAATGAGCTCCGAGTCACCAGGAGGCTGTTTATAACAATAACAATAGTTGAATGGCAAGTTTTCATGCCTGTAAACTGTTTAATAAATGTAACCAAAGGCGTCAAAGATTGAAAAAGATGTACAGGTTCGTAAGTACTTGCATAACTGCTTCGTGAATCTAGCCCAAGAAAGCTAAGATAGCAGGATATAAGCAGCCATGAAATCGGGTTACCATTCGATAAAGAAAACAGAGAAAACTAATTCCAAAAGGAAAAATCACGTTGCCAGAATTGACAGATCAAATGAAGATATTTGAATGCATCAATTGAACAGGATAGACAGCAGTTGATGGTGATATTTCCTGTGTATTGATGCCACTGTATACCTGATGGCGTTAGGTGACAAGAGAGTTATTTTTTTTGCCAGCTCTTCCTCCAACACTACAGGCTCTTCCTCCAACACACTAACACTACAGGCTCTTCCTCCAACATTACAGGCTCTTCCTCCAACACTACAGGCTCTTCCTCCAACACTGGATAACACCCAGAAAATAGTCAGTGATATACGAATGAATGTTTTAGCTGCTAAAGAAAACAGATTTGAAATTAAATTTCTTTGGATACCATCACATGTTGGCATCTCAAGGCATGACACTGTTGACATGCTTGCAAAGACAGCCTGTGGAAAACAAGTAGTTGAAATTGATATGGGTGCTTCATTAGCAGTGACAAAGAGAATAGTTAAACAAATATCTAATGAATATTTCACTGACCTAACAAATTCACAAAGACCTGAAAGTTGTAGCATTTAACATTATGATAGATATCGTGAGGAGACATTCACATATGGGACTAATAGAACAAGAACTCGGCAATGTGATGTTATAGTGGCCAGAATATGCCTGGGATATAGACGTATCTGGCAGCTTTCTCAAACCCCAAATGTCGAGTACACAATGTGTCAACTTAGTGAAAAAGAAAACATGCACTCCCTTGAACATTATATTGTAGAATGTCCCATATTGACTGACTTTCGCCCTCCTGGGCTGAGGTATGCTGAACTCTGTAAATACTATATGAATACTGGAACACTTGATATATTGGACTTGTACCCAAGATTGACTATGTGATACATCTGTTATACAATGTATTGTACCTATACAATATATAATGCATCTGTTATACAATGCATGTACCTATAACCTGAGCTTGTAAAAGCATCATAATCACCTTCAGTGGTTAAGTGTTTAATATTTTAACTCTAGTTTCATCTCATCTTTCATTTCATCTTTAACTCTAGCTTAACATCTAGTTTCTATATAAGCTATCTTACCCTCTCAAAGTAGGAGAGATATAGGTGCATATATATATATGTAGATATGAGTAGGTATATGTGTAATATGTGTATGTGTGTGTATTTGTAAACAGGGTATGTGGAAGCTGGTCAGAATTGCACTTCTTCTTTGTAAATTCACATTAATGACACTATGTAAAAAAGACACCTCGAACACAATTTATGTAGGACAGACGTAAATCTGTGTATTTATGTCTGTAGGTTAGCTTAGCATTTTAAAAGCACTACAAACACCTTCTGTGGTTGATTGTTCAATAAATCACTGAATTATATGTTTAACAGATCTCTAACCCTGTCCATGGAGGACAGAAGAAAATGTATGAATGCTGATTAGCATTGTAAATGTGTGGCCACGTCTGTGGTAGAAAAAACAAAAAAATACAGGCTCTTCACCAACACTGCAGTCTTCATCAACACTGCAGTCTTCACCAACACTGCAGTCTTCACCAACACTGCAATTCATCACCAACACCAACAACATATGTCCAATATGATTGACGCGAGGCTCGGGTCAGAGCATCAAGGCGTCGTAGCAACTAAATAACCACCCGAATAATATTATGTATAAGCGTATATAAGCGTCTGAGCGGACCAAGGACCTCCCTCGACCGGATAACTAATATTTCTCTCAGGCGGACGAAATGCTGTCGCTACCAGCGGGGTTTTAATGGCGTATGCGCCGGTGACTTCGTTTCATTAAGATTGCTTGAGTTCCCGCTGGGATCCACAGCATGCCCCGCCCTCCGAGTTTAATGGCGCCCTTTGGAGCTAAATGATGGCTAAAATGTGGCTTTCTTTGGATTATATATTAGTAAACTCATCATTTCTAACTCTATTCGTTCTCCAGAGCCCATCGGGTCGGGTTGAAGCAGCCTGCGGGCGCTGCCCCTGGCCGCCATGTTTATCAAACCACAAGCTGTTCGCGGAAGGGTCAGAGGTGAGACCGTTCTCTGTGATGTACGCCGGTCCACGTGATGACGCAGGCTCTTATATCACGTCATTGTGGGAATCACTTGTGGCATTTCCTCCAAGAGGCTGGACGTGTTACATTCAAGAATAAGTAATCATGGTGTACGTCTTAGTTCTAAGGCCTAACGAGACGTTGAGGGGGGGGGAGGGAGGGGGGTACACTCTGGTAACGTTTTAATCAGCTTCGTTATCTAAGACATCCCTGCTACGACTTAGACTTGTGTTTGAAGGGGGCTGTTATATATTAGCTTGTGTGGTCGTTAGTCAGGTCAGGTAATTATCAGGAGGAAGCGCTGTCAGTATGAGTGGTCACCACTTGGATGGGATGTTAGGACGGAGTCAAGGGACGTTGCTCAACCTGTTCGACCATCGGGAATTGAACGCCGACCTTGCAGGAAGCGAGGCCGTCGCTTTACATCGATCAGTCCACAAGTGTTCGGGTACCGTTAATCAGCAGCTCCGTTTATTAATGAAGGTGTTTGTTTAAACAACGACTGGTCTTGAGTGTTGTAATTATGAATGAACTTCAATCGTAAGTTGTTTATTGACATCGTATTTTTCATGAAATATTGCTGAATGAATTCTCTGAAAATTTTGTTAGTAACAGAAGCTGAAAGTTCCTTCAGCTTGATTCTGCTGAAGGAGAGTTATGGTCTGGTGCGTCAGTGGCAGTGTAGCAGTGCCCTGGTTCGAGGTACTGGGGACGGTAGGTGGTCGTGCCTCAGTGGTAGGTGGTCGTGCCTCAGTGGTAGGTGGTCATTACCTTCAATGGTAAATGCTCACGCATCAGTGGTTGGTGATCATGAAGATCTTCAGTGGTGGATCCACAGAGGGGCGAATTTAAGGCCAATCTTGCATCTCACCACGACCACTCACCACTCACCACTACCTCTCACCACGACCTCTGACCACGATCACTGATAAACTGCCGGTCACTGACCGCCCCCTGACGAATACCAGCAAGTCACAACTCAAGTGTCAGAGCAAAGCTTCACTACTCCCCATCAAAAAATTAAAAAAAATCCCCATCATTCAAGAGGGGTTCTCCCTCTCTCTCTCTGGTAAGCTTATGTTGATCTTGTATAACTAGAGGGCATGAAAAAGATACTTATTATAAATAAACTATACATGGATAGTTAAAAAAAAGTTTCAATGCTTGGGTGTATGCGTATAAACTCATCAAAAACTGTATACTGTATATATTTATGACTCAAATACATATTTCAACACGTATTTTTTTGTTTTTCCTGGTGATCATAAATCTCTCTATACTGACAGCCGCCACAAGAAACCTTCTTCCCCTAAGGTTCGAGTCTGGCAAGTGTTCAGAACGGAGCAACAGCTGAGGATGGTGGCCAATAGTGGTGAGGAAGACAGCTGCTCCACCTCGGGTATGTTGGCTGGTGTGGGTATATTGACTTGGGTCAATATACCCACTCAGCGGGTCCCCGGTCATAAACGCTCTAGGTCGTCCTCAGCGGTTGCCACAAGCCTATACTCGGGATATACCCCGTCTCATATTCGCTTATATTATATATATATGTTTCATGGAGTTTCATTGGCAGTGGGGGGGGGGGTATCCTAGTTGTTCATGGGTAACTCTCCAGGGGAGAGGGTTTGAACCGACTCGTATAGGCCTTGTTGATCCGGTCTTTTATATCATCTTGAACTTCTGTAATGACCGCGAGATTGATTTGTGATACAAACGGAACTTTGGCCCGGCTTGGACTTGGAAAATGACTTCTTCAAAAGCATATATGTCAGATATCACTAATTTGCTTCTTGAGTTTTAAATTTGTTATCAGTCTTATCGGCCATTTTATCTTAAGTAAACAATTTTTTTTTTAGTTTGCAACGGAATGCGTTTCGGAAAATATTTATTTATTTTCAACTTTTTTCTTTAATGAAGATAATGTATGATACAAGGCAATAGTTGACATTTACAAACAATCCAGTAGATGTGTTTATTTATTTATTTATGTTCCGAGTGCTTTTTTAAGTTACTCAGTAATGAAGCATCGAGGAGAAGCAGGGAACCTCACGTCACCAATACACGGATGGTACAAAACACGCTTGGCATCGCACCTTGACCTCTCTTGACCTCATCCATTACACCTGTGATCCATCCCACCTTGACCTTCAGACTACCAATAATACCTGCTTCTAAATCAGTTCGCGGAGAGTGATTCTTAGAACTATTTATTTTTCTAATAAATTATAGACAGGTTAAAATGTTTTCTTGTTCTAATTTGACGATTTCGAGAGATCTTCTACTCCCGCCCAGGCTCCCGGGGTCATGGCCTGATCTGTGAAACTGTTTATCTTCGTAGTCATGAGGCCCAAACAACCATCACAGTCGGACTGAACCGATGAATACAGCAGAAGAAACTTGTTCCCCTCTTTCTTGAAACCTTCCACTCTAGTTCCAGTGTCATTTCTTGTACTGAGGTCATTGTAAATATTTTTTTTTAGCCTTGGAATTACGAATCTTCTCCAGGTGCGTGTCCATCCATTTGGACTGGTTGGTATAATCGAGCCTCGTTTCTTACGGGTCGGTGTTCGATCCCCAACGGTCAAAGTAGTTGGATACCATTCTACACTCCGTCCTCATGTACCAGCCTTCTTGTCACCATATCACAGCTTTATTTCCTCTTAGCTCAACACATTGTCCTTATACCCTAGATCTTTGTCTTCATCTCAGCTTCTTATCTCATAGCTTATAGCGCCTTGTCCTCATAATCGAGCTCCTTGTCCTCATAATCGAGCGCCTTGTCCTCATAATCGAGCTCCTTGTCCTCATAATCGAGCTCCTTGTCCTCATAATCGAGCTCCTTGTCCTCATAATTGAGTTCCTTGTCCTCATAATTGAGCTCCTTGTCCTCATAATCGAGCTCCTTGTCCTCATAATTGAGCTCCTTGTCCTCATAATCGAGCTCCTTGTCCTCTTATGCCTTCCAAGTGTCACACAGTCATACAGCTGCTGTTTAAAATCTTCCACGGTAGTATGTTAAGCGCATTTGTAAAGAAAATGTAATTAGCTGGGGCCTGAAAAAAGCTTAAATTATCAGGGGTCAGAAGATCATTCGATATGATTTAGTTGCTGCTTTTTGAAGTTTTTGGTCACAGTGAAAGTTTTTGGCCTTGAATTAGTATAAAACTTTTGCAGTTGTATCTGAACCTTTCTTCACTAATTATTTTAGGTACTTATTTTTGAAATATAATAAGTTGTAGTCTTTTCTGTCAATTATACAGTTTTTGTGTTTAATTTTAATTGATAAATTATTTTATAGTACACTAGTAATTGGTTAATTAAATCACGGTGTGATAAGCTAATTAATCATATTAATATATTCATATTCATTTATTAATTATATTTTAGTGTTTAAAATAATTTACATCCGTGCTAAGCCTTTAAAAATCTAAAGTGCCAACTATTAATTGAAAAAATAAATTACATTGTTCAATATTCATTCGATAATTAATGCATAACATTTACTATTCATTGATCATTTAATTTTTAGCAATTACTAGCATTTTATAAATTAATTTTGGTGTTTATTTTTAATTTATTAATTTACTAGTAGTGCAGACCAGAGACGAGTCACAATAACGTGGCTGACTTCAGTCAATAACGTGGTTGTCTTCAGCCAATAACGTTTCCGAAGATATTATGACACAATCGACTTGATAAAGGTTCAGGACGGACCGAAAGGTTGGTCTGTGGAGGAGGGGTGAGGGTGGTGGGGTTGGGGGGGAGGGGGGAGGAGAGGGGGGTAGAGAAATGAGTGGGGAATGGGTAGGAGAGGTACAAACGACATTACTACAACCACTCATTTTACTACAACCACTGGCCACTAACACCTCTACAACTACTCATTTTACTGCAACCACTAACATCACCACAACCACTGACATCACCACAACCACTAACATCACCACAGCCACTGACATCACCACAACCACTAACATCACCACAGCCACTGACATCACCACAACCACTGACATCACCACAACCAACACAGACCGCAGATGATAATGGAGCACCACCCCTAGTCATCTGAAGTGGCCCCGGGCGTGGACCAACCCCAGGATGGGTCTTCCTGCTGCGTTGTGCCAATGTATCCCGGGTCCTCGACCGGCTGCTCGAACCACCTCCCACGGAGCATGGAACCACCTGCCACGGAGCCTGGAACCACCTGCCACGGAGCCTCGAACCACCTGCCACGGAGCCTCGAACCACCTGCCACGGAGCCTGGAACCACCTCCCACGGAGCCTGGAACCACCTGCCACGGAGCCTGGAACCACCTGCCACGGGGCTTCGATCCCCGAGGCAGAGGTGAGCGTTATGGCTTGGTGTTGTGTCTGTCTTAACCACTCCGAACCCCTATTACCCACTCCCCAACCCCCGACCCCCATCCGGGAACTCGTCTGGCGGGGTGGGAGAGGGCGGCGACTTCGTCAGCGCTGCAGGAGGCGCCCTGAACGATGGACGTATTCCAAAAATGTGATAAGCTTAAGCGACCCTTCCCCCGGGGCCTGGACGATGGAGGCTGCCAGCCATTCATTAGAACCTGTTCAGACCCCTGAGTGTTTTTTTTTCCTCCTAACATTCATATATTATAAGAAAAGATCTTGTATATACGTGTTTGGTTCTCTTTACAGGCTATCTCTCTCTATCTATATATAGTTTCAGTGTAATGTGACCATTTTTTCCCCTCATTTTAAGACTCTTTAACACATTAAAAGAGAAATTCATGCATGTATTGCTTCATATTAATAGAATTAACATTTGTGTTTACCTTAGGAAGAGGCACAGGAGAGGTTTATGACTTAGTTGCCAAATAAATCAATCCTGACGCAGAATCTTCGCAGCATCTCCAGGTATGTCGGCCGAGGCCCCGGATTTCAATTCGTTTAAGACCCAGAATAATGGTCGGATGCAGCTTAACTGACTTATCTGTGCGTTGATAAGAATCACAAGATTTAGGTACCCTTCATAACTATCCTAATTCTACATTTCGAGTTTTATAATAAATTATCACACAATGCATTTTTATGCAGTTAATTTTTTTTTACATTTTTTGTCATGTAGTTAGTTGATTGGTTGTATATCTGCCAGGTTTTTATCTCAGTGTATCTCATATATATATATAATATATTATATATATATATATAATATATATATATATATATAATATATATATATATATGATATTATATATATATTGCTTATCTAGGTGTACCTGATATCTAAGTGATTTATCTCAGTACATCTGATATCTAAGTGCTTATCTCATTATATCTGAGTGTACCTGATATCTAAGTGCCTTATCTCAGTACATCTGATATCTAAGTGACTTATCTCAGTATATCTGATATCTAAGTGATTATCTGAGTGTACCAATTCGACTAGGAAACCACTATACTCTCCATCCCTTTTGTATCCCTAAATAAGTTTACAGAATTCACGAAAAGCACTTTACATCACGGAATATCTTGTAGTTTTTAATGTCTGATAGCACAGTGGTCTTCGTCCTCGACTCACAATCGAAGGACACTGGGTTCATTAACTAGCTAGGACAGAAACGAGTTGGCACGTTTCCATTCACCTTATGCCACTGCTCACTTGCAAGTAAATAGGTACCCGGGAGTTCGGGAACTGTTGAGGGATGCATTTTGTTATCTTAGGTGTTTATTTGTGTGTAACTGATGTATATGGTGAGTGTATCAGATATCTCAGTGTATCTGATGTATATGGCTATCTGAGGTATCAGATATCTCAGTGTATTTGATGTATATGGCTATCTGAGTGTATCAGATATCTCGATTGATTATATGGCTATCTGAGTGTATTCAGACATCTCAGTGTATCTGATGTTTTGGCTATGTGAGTGTATCAGATATCTCAGTGTATTTGAGATCTTAATTCTTATCTCAATGTACTAATTCGACTAGGCAAACCATACTTTCGACCCCTTTGGTATCCCCTAAATAAGTTTACAAGTTCCGTGAAAACCCCTCTTTATATACTAATTTATAATAAAAAACTGCTGACCATTATAAAGATGTTTGGTACAATCACTATACGAGTGATTTATTTTGACTGTGAATTTAAATATTATGATATTAGTTGCTCTAATCTCATGTTGGCAAAGTGAAGAAATGAAAACATTGCA
>WNGS01004511.1:21477281-21487986 GCA_020271785.1 Procambarus virginalis | reverse complement strand
GAGATAGCGTTGGTGAATTGGTCGAGACTTAAATGAAACAGGTGCTCCATCCCATGAGATGAAGCCCTACAAATGCTATAGGCTGTGGGGTCTCTGAGTAACTAGAATATACTAATACAGGTGGGCAACGGGGCCACTACCTCATCGGAAGAAGGGATCGGGGGCAGGGGCTCAACCTACCACCGTGTGGCCTGGTCCATCACAGTAAAGGATCATCACATACGGCATAGGGAAGCGTGTCTCCAGACCACGACCAACAACACGGACAAAAGCGCCCCCCTACGCCCCCTCCTCTCTCTACGTCTCTATGCTGATTAAGACGTCCTCACACAGACCGCTGAACAGGAATTATGCTGCATGCTTGACTAGCGAAAAATGTTTCGTCGTCCATTATTGTACCAAGGTTACGGATCCGAACCGATGGGGGCTGGCGTATTCATAGTGGGACCAGGGGGCCACGATCGGCTCTAATTCCCGGTTGCTTCCTAGACTAAGCTCATGGTACATCCGGTATTCGGTTGAGAGAGAGAGTAGAGAGAGTGAGGGAGGAACGAGGAGAGAGATAGAGGAAAGAGGAGGAAGAGGAGAAGAATAGAGAGGGGAGGGTGGGAGAAGAGCAGAGAGAAGGGAGAGGAGAGACGGTAAGGGGAAGGAAGAAAAAGAGAGAGGAGAGCAGTGATACTGAAGTCGTGAAAATGAGGGGAGCGGAAAATCAGGGGGCGACGAGTGGTGGGGGGGGGGTACAGGGGGGAGGGGGAAGGGGGGGGAGACGGGGTGTGGGGAGGGGTGAAGTGGGAGAAGGGGAGCAGAAAATAGGAGGAGCCAGGCAAGGAACGACGGGGTTAGCAGAACAAAGCATAGGTGGGGCGGTCGTGGCGGGGGGGGATGGGGGGGCGTTGGGTCGATGCGCTAAAAATGAACATAGATAATCTCGACTGGAGTAATGATTAATCGAGCAAAAGCTGCTCGTCAGAGCTACGAAGCATTCGCGGGCGATTAATGCGAAGCTCTATGTCGTATAGAAGAGTGGGGATATGTGAAGAACGGTCGCCACTATGCTGGCGAACTAACAAAGTACGATGCGTGGTGCGTCTCGTCGTCTATCTAAAGCTAGCGCTCTAGCTATCTCGGCGCTCGTGGGCTAAAAAGGACTGAAAACGGGAAGAAAGGAAAAAATCCGAGGGGATACAATCTCTAACTTCGGGCTGGCTCTCTAAAAAAGGAACGAGGGGCTGGAAACTCATGTACGAGTGGCCTCTAAGAAAACTCCCGCTCTGAAATAGAATGTGTGGGTCGGGGGGGGGACAAAGCCATTGGAAAGTGGGAGGGGGAGATGGTAGACAGTAATCATACAATGTTCCGATGGTGATTGTCTGTCCATCTGTGTCAAGTCGTGTGTGTTTTGTCCGTTACGATTTGGGGTTGGTATATCTAAAGCTTACTTAAACTTAAGTTGGCATTGTTTCGTGGGTAGTTTTGATGGGGGTCAAGGTTGTTATGAAGGTGGAGGGTAGGTGAGGCAGTCAGCCTGAGAGGACGAATGATGGCACGACAAGTAGGGAAAAGAAAGAGGGAAGATACGGGTAGAAAGGAGCAAAAGCGGTGAGAAACAACTTAGAAGAAACACGGCGAGTAAGCGTGGATCTTGTCTACATATATCTTATATTTATCAATAGAAAAAAAAATATACAACCACGGTATTGTTTGATAAGATCCTATGCAACATATGAACTTTATGCAGTAAGGCATGTAAAAATGAAATTTCAATTTCTATCAACTTTGCACAACATGAGGATTAAGTAGGGCACTATATCCTAATAATTTGAAATTCCAGCTGCAAAAAAAAAATAAATCACGGAAATCGTATAGTGATTGGTAACCAAACATATTTAATATGGTCGCAGATTTTTTATATAAATTAGTGGATCATAAGAGAGTGGTTCAACGGTAACTTGTAACTTATTTGGGGATAACCAAAGGGGTCGAAGTAGTGGTTTTGCCCTATGGGTCGAATTAGTACGATTGAGATGACAATTAAGATCTCAAATACCTGATACTTATACACTCACATACAGCACAAAAGACTCAGGATACAAAACGTAGAATGGTGCTGATACACTGCAGATAGCCATAAGTACAGGTACCTATACACTGAGTTTCTGATACACTCTATATATCCATAAAGACATCAGGATACACAGTGATGAGTGCTGTATACAGGTCGCCATATACAGGTCAGGGGTTTACAAAAAACAAAAATAAACACCTAATATAACAAATGCAAATCCCCTCAACGTTTCCATAACAATCCCGAGGTGTACACAAGTATTTCCGTGTCAAGTGAGCAGGGGTGGCGGAATAAAGTGATAGAATGTAAACGTGTGTGGCCAACAGGAATCAAGTAGTTTCTAGTCAGACTACGGCTAGTTAGGATGAACCCAATGTGCCTAGGCTTCGATTGTGCGGTCGATGACGAAGACCACTGTGCTATCAGACATTAAAAACTACAAGATATTCCGTGATGTAAAGTGCTTTTCGTTTCCTGTTCGTCGAATCATGTAAAACTTATTTTTAGGGAATAACGAAGAAATGGAATGGAGAGTATCAGTGGTTTACCTAGTTGCGATTGGTACACCTCAGGATAGGATCACTTAGAAGTGTAGTCAGATATGCCTGAGATAAGTCAAAAAAGTTTAGATATCAAACGGATACTGAGAATAAGGCACTTGAAAGATACATCAAAAGGTACAACTCAGATATAATTAGATCAGGGCCCCTTAGATAGGTCAGATGTACTGAGAAAAGGTCCTGTTGGATATCCGGTAACACCTAGATAGCATATAGATATATATGAGATACACTGAGATAAAAAAAAACCAAAAGTGGCAATATACAACAAATCACTAAAGACTCAAGAAAAATTACAATAAAAAAATGTAAAAAAAATATTACGAAGAAGGGGTCGGCGGGGATGGGGCAAGTAGGAAAAAGTTAACCGTGCAATAATAAAAAATGGCATAGTGTGGTATAATTTATTATAAACGTCGCATGAATTGTGGTAGCATGTAAGGATAGTTTATGAAGTGGTAACCTAAATCTTGGGGCTGATTCTTATGCACAGCACAGATAAGAAATCAGGGCGGTTTAAGCTTGAAAGCATCCCGGAAAACCGACAAATTCATTCTGGGATTCTTAAACGATTGAAATTCAATGAAGGGGGGGCGAGGGGGGGGATAAAGTCAGTGGGGGAAAATTCGATCTGGGGGGACGGCGAGCAGAAACGGCGGGGTTGGCGAAGTGAAAAAAAAAGTAGGGGCAAGAATCCCCGACAGACAACCTGGAGATGCTTCGCGAAGATATTCTAGCGTCAGGAAAGATGGATTTAGTTATTCACATTTTAAAGAAAAAAATGCAACGGGAGCAAGGGGTAAGGGAGGTAAGGAAGGATTCATTAGAAGGCACCCGGGTGCGTCGGGGGGGGAAAAGGGGAAAACGGGTGCCATCTTCCTAAGGTAACAAAACGGGCGGCAAAAAATTATTAATGGAGATCATTATTAGCATAAAAAGGAAGAAGAAAACAAAGAGGGAAAACATGGCCGGGAAAGAAGTACAGGTGGGCATTATCTCCCCCCACCATCAGGGGGGGGTGGTTTGTAAATGTGTGTATAAAGGATTGCAAAATATAAACATGTGGATGAGGTAAAAAAATTTAACACAGTGAGAATTGAAGGAAGGAAAAATAGAGAAGAGAAGCCTGTAAAGAGAACTAACACGTATATACCAGAGACCTTTCCTATAATATATGAATGTTAGGAAAGGAAATAGAAAGGAGGGAAAAAAAAAAAAACTCAGGAAGTCTGAGGAGGCAGGATCCTAAATTGAATGAGGCTGGACAGCCGGGAGCGGTCCATCGGTGGACCAATGCCGAGCGAAAAAACGCGGGGAGTATGGTCGCAGGACGTTATACAGCTATGATCAGGCATTTTGTGCATAAGTCCATCGGTTTCAAAAAAGGGGGGTGCGCCTCCGTAGGCCGAGGGGGGGGGGGGGAAGCGCTGACGAAGGAGAGGTCGGGTCCGCCCGGATGCGGGGGGGGGTCGCAACCCCGCGGGGGGGGAAGGGGGGCCGAGGACAGGTTCCCGTATGGGTGTCGGGGGTTGGGGTAGTGGGTAATAGGGGTACGTGAGTGTTAATCACGAGACCAACACCAAGCCATAACGACTCACGACCCACCTCTGCCTCGGGATCGAAGCCCCGTGGCAGGTGGTTCCAGGCTCCGTGGCAGGTGGTTCCAGGCTCCGTGGCAGGTGGTTCCAGGCTCCGTGGCAGGTGGTTCCAGGCTCCGTGGCAGGTGGTTCCAGGCTCCGTGGCAGGTGGTTCGAGGCTCCGTGGCAGGTGGTTCCAGGCTCCGTGGCAGGTGGTTCGAGCAGCCGGTCGAGGACCCGGGATACATTGGCACAACGCAGCAGGAAGACCCATCCTGGGGTCGGTCCACGCCGGGGCCACTTCAGATGACTAGGGGTGGTGCTCCATTATCATCTGCGGTCTGTGTTGTTGTGGTGATGTCAAGTGGTCAGTGGTTTGTGGTGATGTCAGTGGTTGTGGTGATGTCAGTGGTTGTGGTGATGTCAGTGGTTTGTGGTGATGCTAGTGGTTGTGGTGATGCTAGTGGTTGTAGTAAAATGAGTGGTTGTAGTGATGTCGTTTGTACCTCTCCTACTCATTCCCCACTCATTTCTCTACCCCCCTCTCCTCCCCCCTTTCCCCTCCCCTCCAACCCACCACCCTCACCCCCCCCACAGACCACCTTTCGGTCCTTCCTGAACCTTTATCAAGTCGATTGTGTCATAATATCTTCGGAAACGTTATTGGCTGAAGACAGCCACGTTATTGTGACGTCATCTCTCTGGTCTGCACTACTAGTAAATTAATAAATTAAAAATAAACACCAAAATTAGTTTATAAAATGCTAGTAATTGCTAAAAATAAATTTGATCAATGAATAGTAAATGTTATGCATTAATTATCGAATGAATATTGAACAATGTAATTTATTTTTTCAATTAATAGTTGGCACTTTAGATTTTTAAAGGCTTAGCACGATGTAAATTATTTAAACACTAAAATATAATTAATAAATGAATATGAATATATTAATATGATTATTAGCTTATCACACCGTGATTTAATTAATCAATTACTAGTGTACTATAAAATATTTATAATTAAATTAAACACAAAAACTGTATAATTGACAGAAAAGACTACAACTTATTATATTTCAAAAATAAGTACCTAAAATAATAGTGAAGAAAGGTTCAGATACAACTGCAAAAGTTTTATACTAATTCAAGGCCAAAAACTTTCACTGTGACCAAAAACTTCAAAAGGCAGCAACTAAATCATATCGAATGATCTTCTGACCCCTGATAATTTAAGCTTTTTTCAGGCCCCAGCTAATTACATTTTCTTTACAAATGCGCTTAACATACTACCGTGGAAGATTTTAAACAGCAGCTGTATGAACTGTGTGGCACTTGGAAGGCATAAGAGGACAAGGAGCTCGATTATGAAGACAAGGAACTCAATTATGAGGACAAGGAACTCAATTATGAGGACAAGGAACTCAATTATGAGGACAAGGCGTCGATTATGAGGACAAGGAGCTCGATTTTGAGGACAAGGAGCTCGATTATGAGGACAAGGCGCTCGATTATGAGGACAAGGAGCTCGATTATGAGGACAAGGCGCTCGATTATGAGGACAAGGAGCTCGATTATGAGGACAAGGAGCTCGATTTTGAGGACAAGGAGCTCGATTATGAGGACAAGGCGCTCGATTATGAGGACAAGGAGCTCGATTATGAGGACAAGGAGCTCGATTATGAGGACAAGGCGCTCGATTATGAGGACAAGGAGCTCGATTATGAGGACAAGGCGCTATAAGCTATGAGATAAGAAGCTGAGATGAAGACAAAGATCTAGGGTATAAGGACAATGTGTTGAGCTAAGAGGTAATAAAGCTGTGATATGGTGACAAGAAGGCTGGTACATGAGGACGGAGTGTAGAATGGTATCCAACTACTTTGACCGTTGGGGATCGAACACCGACCCGTAAGAAACAAGGCTCGATTATACCAACCAGTCCAAATGGATGGACACGCACCTGGAGAAGATTCGTAATTCCAAGGCTAAAAAAAAATATTTACAATGACCTCAGTACAAGAAATGACACTGGAACTAGAGTGGAAGGTTTCAAGAAAGAGGGGAACAAGTTTCTTCTGCTGTATTCATCGGTTCAGTCCGACTGTGATGGTTGTTTGGGCCTCATGACTACGAAGATAAACAGTTTCACAGATCAGGCCATGACCCCGGGAGCCTGGGCGGGAGTAGAAGATCTCTCGAAATCGTCAAATTAGAACAAGAAAACATTTTAACCTGTCTATAATTTATTAGAAAAATAAATAGTTCTAAGAATCACTCTCCGCGAACTGATTTAGAAGCAGGTATTATTGGTAGTCTGAAGGTCAAGGTGGGATGGATCACAGGTGTAATGGATGAGGTCAAGAGAGGTCAAGGTGCGATGCCAAGCGTGTTTTGTACCATCCGTGTATTGGTGACGTGAGGTTCCCTGCTTCTCCTCGATGCTTCATTACTGAGTAACTTAAAAAAGCACTCGGAACATAAATAAATAAATAAACACATCTACTGGATTGTTTGTAAATGTCAACTATTGCCTTGTATCATACATTATCTTCATTAAAGAAAAAAGTTGAAAATAAATAAATATTTTCCGAAACGCATTCCGTTGCAAACTAAAAAAAAATTGTTTACTTAAGATAAAATGGCCGATAAGACTGATAACAAATTTAAAACTCAAGAAGCAAATTAGTGATATCTGACATATATGCTTTTGAAGAAGTCATTTTCCAAGTCCAAGCCGGGCCAAAGTTCCGTTTGTATCACAAATCAATCTCGCGGTCATTACAGAAGTTCAAGATGATATAAAAGACCGGATCAACAAGGCCTATACGAGTCGGTTCAAACCCTCTCCCCTGGAGAGTTACCCATGAACAACTAGGATACCCCCCCCCCCACTGCCAATGAAACTCCATGAAACATATATATATAATATAAGCGAATATGAGACGGGGTATATCCCGAGTATAGGCTTGTGGCAACCGCTGAGGACGACCTAGAGCGTTTATGACCGGGGACCCGCTGAGTGGGTATATTGACCCAAGTCAATATACCCACACCAGCCAACATACCCGAGGTGGAGCAGCTGTCTTCCTCACCACTATTGGCCACCATCCTCAGCTGTTGCTCCGTTCTGAACACTTGCCAGACTCGAACCTTAGGGGAAGAAGGTTTCTTGTGGCGGCTGTCAGTATAGAGAGATTTATGATCACCAGGAAAAACAAAAAAATACGTGTTGAAATATGTATTTGAGTCATAAATATATACAGTATACAGTTTTTGATGAGTTTATACGCATACACCCAAGCATTGAAACTTTTTTTTAACTATCCATGTATAGTTTATTTATAATAAGTATCTTTTTCATGCCCTCTAGTTATACAAGATCAACATAAGCTTACCAGAGAGAGAGAGGGAGAACCCCTCTTGAATGATGGGGATTTTTTTTAATTTTTTGATGGGGAGTAGTGAAGCTTTGCTCTGACACTTGAGTTGTGACTTGCTGGTATTCGTCAGGGGGCGGTCAGTGACCGGCAGTTTATCAGTGATCGTGGTCAGAGGTCGTGGTGAGAGGTAGTGGTGAGTGGTGAGTGGTCGTGGTGAGATGCAAGATTGGCCTTAAACTCGCCCCTCTGTGGATCCACCACTGAAGATCTTCATGATCACCAACCACTGATGCGTGAGCATTTACCACTGAAGGTAATGACCACCTACCACTGAGGCACGACCACCTACCACTGAGGCACGACCACCTACCGTCCCCAGTACCTCGAACCAGGGCACTGCTACACTGCCACTGACGCACCAGACCATAACTCTCCTTCAGCAGAGTCAAGCTTAACGAACTTTCAGCTTCTGTTACTAACAATATTTTCAGAGAATTCATTCAGCAATATTTCATGAAAAATACGATGTTAATAAACAACTTACGATTGAAGTTCATTCATAATTACAACACTCAAGACCAGTCGTTGTTTAAACAAACACCTTCATTAATAAACGGAGCTGCTGATTAACGGTACCCGAACACTTGTGGACTGATCGATGTAAAGCGACGGCCTCGCTTCCTGCAAGGTCGGCGTTCAATTCCCGATGGTCGAACAGGTTGAGCAACGTCCCTTGACTCCGTCCTAACATCCCATCCAAGTGGTGACCACTCATACTGACAGCGCTTCCTCCTGATAATTACCTGACCTGACTAACGACCACACAAGCTAATATATAACAGCCCCCTTCAAACACAAGTCTAAGTCGTAGCAGGGATGTCTTAGATAACGAAGCTGATTAAAACGTTACCAGAGTGTACCCCCCTCCCTCCCCCCCCCTCAACGTCTCGTTAGGCCTTAGAACTAAGACGTACACCATGATTACTTATTCTTGAATGTAACACGTCCAGCCTCTTGGAGGAAATGCCACAAGTGATTCCCACAATGACGTGATATAAGAGCCTGCGTCATCACGTGGACCGGCGTACATCACAGAGAACGGTCTCACCTCTGACCCTTCCGCGAACAGCTTGTGGTTTGATAAACATGGCGGCCAGGGGCAGCGCCCGCAGGCTGCTTCAACCCGACCCGATGGGCTCTGGAGAACGAATAGAGTTAGAAATGATGAGTTTACTAATATATAATCCAAAGAAAGCCACATTTTAGCCATCATTTAGCTCCAAAGGGCGCCATTAAACTCGGAGGGCGGGGCATGCTGTGGATCCCAGCGGGAACTCAAGCAATCTTAATGAAACGAAGTCACCGGCGCATACGCCATTAAAACCCCGCTGGTAGCGACAGCATTTCGTCCGCCTGAGAGAAATATTAGTTATCCGGTCGAGGGAGGTCCTTGGTCCGCTCAGACGCTTATATACGCTTATACATAATATTATTCGGGTGGTTATTTAGTTGCTACGACGCCTTGATGCTCTGACCCGAGCCTCGCGTCAATCATATTGGACATATGTTGTTGGTGTTGGTGATGAATTGCAGTGTTGGTGAAGACTGCAGTGTTGGTGAAGACTGCAGTGTTGATGAAGAGCCTGTATTTTTTTGTTTTTTCTACCACAGACGTGGCCACACATTTACAATGCTAATCAGCATTCATACATTTTCTTCTGTCCTCCATGGACAGGGTTAGAGATCTGTTAAACATATAATTCAGTGATTTATTGAACAATCAACCACAGAAGGTGTTTGTAGTGCTTTTAAAATGCTAAGCTAACCTACAGACATAAATACACAGATTTACGTCTGTCCTACATAAATTGTGTTCGAGGTGTCTTTTTTACATAGTGTCATTAATGTGAATTTACAAAGAAGAAGTGCAATTCTGACCAGCTTCCACATACCCTGTTTACAAATACACACACATACACATATTACACATATACCTACTCATATCTACATATATATATATGCACCTATATCTCTCCTACTTTGAGAGGGTAAGATAGCTTATATAGAAACTAGATGTTAAGCTAGAGTTAAAGATGAAATGAAAGATGAGATGAAACTAGAGTTAAAATATTAAACACTTAACCACTGAAGGTGATTATGATGCTTTTACAAGCTCAGGTTATAGGTACATGCATTGTATAACAGATGCATTATATATTGTATAGGTACAATACATTGTATAACAGATGTATCACATAGTCAATCTTGGGTACAAGTCCAATATATCAAGTGTTCCAGTATTCATATAGTATTTACAGAGTTCAGCATACCTCAGCCCAGGAGGGCGAAAGTCAGTCAATATGGGACATTCTACAATATAATGTTCAAGGGAGTGCATGTTTTCTTTTTCACTAAGTTGACACATTGTGTACTCGACATTTGGGGTTTGAGAAAGCTGCCAGATACGTCTATATCCCAGGCATATTCTGGCCACTATAACATCACATTGCCGAGTTCTTGTTCTATTAGTCCCATATGTGAATGTCTCCTCACGATATCTATCATAATGTTAAATGCTACAACTTTCAGGTCTTTGTGAATTTGTTAGGTCAGTGAAATATTCATTAGATATTTGTTTAACTATTCTCTTTGTCACTGCTAATGAAGCACCCATATCAATTCAACTACTTGTTTTCCACAGGCTGTCTTTGCAAGCATGTCAACAGTGTCATGCCTTGAGATGCCAACATGTGATGGTATCCAAAGAAATTTAATTTCAAATCTGTTTTCTTTAGCAGCTAAAACATTCATTCGTATATCACTGACTATTTTCTGGGTGTTATCCAGAAAGGAGGAAGAGCCTGTAGTGATGGTGGAAGAGCTGGCAAAAAAATAACTCTCTTGTCACCTAACGCCATCAGGTATACAGTGGCATCAATACACAGGAAATATCACCATCAACTGCTGTCTATCCTGTTCAATTGATGCATTCAAATATCTTCATTTGATCTGTCAATTCTGGCAACGTGATTTTTCCTTTTGGAATTAGTTTTCTCTGTTTTCTTTATCGAATGGTAACCCGATTTTATGGCTGCTTATATCCTGCTATCTTAGCTTTCT
>WNGS01004511.1:21464101-21476281 GCA_020271785.1 Procambarus virginalis | reverse complement strand
TAATACCTATGGTGACTTCAGTGCTACTCAAGCAGGAGAAGCTGCCAATCACCGGGAAGCGGCCAAGTCACGTAAATACAGAGACCTTGAGCACCACTACAATTTTGTCCCCATTGCCTCAGAGACACTTGGTGCCTGGGGTAAAAGTGCTGCTAGCTTTTTGAAGGAGTTGGGGTCTAAGCTAATCGAAACAACTAGAGACCCTAGAGCTGCCAGTTTTCTTTTTCAGCGCCTCAGTGTGGCAATCCAGAGAGGAAATGCTCACTGCATCCATGGTTCCTGCCCGCCATCTGAGGAGCTTGAGGAGCTATTCAACTTGTGACAAGCAGCCTTGTACCCTGCATGTAATCAATATTGTAACTTTTTTTGTGTACTGACATTTTCAAATAAAATTAGATAAATATACACAAATACCAAAAGAATAGGGGTGGTAGGAGAAGAAAATATCAAAGTGTTCAGTGAGGATCCACAAGGTCTTCTCTGAGTACTCTTTATTTTCTTCTCCGAGGCTATGGGTCCCTACACTTGCACCAGAGGTGGTACCCCTTCTAGGTAAAAAAAAAAAAATATGTATTATATATATATATATATATATATATATATATATATATATATATATATATATATATATATACAATAACACAGTATTTATCGTGGGTAACTTGCTTTCATTTAATTCTTACCTAAATAGTGCTAACAGTGTCGAGTCTTAGCTCTTGGACCCCGGGTTACCAGCAGCCTGTTGTAGTGACACCAGACACTCCGCTTTCTTGTCACATGTCCCCCCCCTTGTATTATACTATGTTGTTTTTATTGTTCACATCAACCCTCCTGATAATCTTTATATCGTTACCATATCTCTTCTCTTCCATCTTTCATTAAATGCAACATGGTCCACTTCCCTATGTCTCTCCTCGTAGACTTTCAAGTTAAGCTATAAACAACATGAGAATTAGGGAGCATCGTAGTTGGCCTGTAGGCCCATACTAGGCTATTGACCCATACTAGGAGTGTCCCGTTTCAATCCCCCCCCCACCTCATCCACATGCCTATCCAATCAATTTAATTAATTTATTAAATTAAAGCAGTCAAAACCGTCTGGATTACATTAGTCAACACCATATTCTATCCACAGCTCCCACACCTGTGCCCTCTTAAATCAGCCCTAAAACTACATTTATCCAACTTGTAGACACTGCTGCCGTTCACAACGGAGTTCACATTCTCAGAAAGTTCAAACTTTTACATCAAGAATATGTTACTAAAAATGACTTTTTAATATATTTTGTTATAGGTACTATGTGATAACTTTTCGAATTAATGTGTCGTACATATATTGTATACAAATGTATATAAACCCATACAGTATTTGTGTACTGTGTGGGTTTCTACGCCCCGTTAAGGGACCACCGCCTCCCCAGGAGGAGGCGGAAACAATTGGGCAACGTTCCTTTTACCCCTGAAGGACCTGTTCACCTAACAGTAAACAGGTACCTGTGAGTTAAACAGCTACTACGGGCTGCTTCCTGGGGGGGGGGGCAGGGGGTGGAACAAAAAGGATCGGGCCGCGGGGACGCTAAGCCCCGAAATAATTTGAAGATAACCTGTGACAGAAAGAGAATATAGACCCCAGATTGACCTGTAACAGAGGCTGGAAATAGCCCCCTTGAAGGACCTGTAACAGAGGCTGGAAATAGCCTAAGCTACTGTATCCTTATGAGATGCATTTTATCATCTCATTAAACTTACTGCTTGTGTTGATTACAATGAGTTTACTCAAGACCTGTTTCCCCAGGCCTCACTGAAACTCTTGGTTTACTATTAAGGGTAAACCAGTCCTCTTACCAAATACGTCACTTGTTTTGTTTACGGAATCAACCAATCCGTTCAAAATACCACGCATTCGTAAGAAGTATTAATTGTGACGTTTTCTATATATCGGCCTCAATAGGTTAGGCTTGGGTTGCTTGGGTTCGAATGTTACTAGGCAAGCAATACAGCTGTGTTTTATATACATGAGTGGCAAATCGTGAGAATGGGCTGTGAAATTTGCATGCAATTTTTCGAGTGTGTGATAATTGTCCAATTTTGTTTTAACTCTCCCGAAATCATTATATATATATTTTTAAATACATTTCAATAGGAGATAAATTACGAACAAAATAGATCCATAGAGTTGTTATTTTGCTGCTATTTTCAGAAAAAAAAACACTTTTGCCAATCTATAAATCCACAGGAAAACAAAGTTTGGACAAAAAATACTTTACTTACGTGTTTTACGCTGTAAGTCTTGAGACTCTCAAGTCTTGAGACTCTCAAGTCTTGAGACTTGAGAGGCTTGAGACTCTCTCTCAAGAAAGGCCGATGAGGATCCACAGAGCTCGGCCAGGCCCCTGGAAAGGAAAAATCAAAAGGGGGTAATTTAGATTTATTTTCTTATTATTTTTGGTGTTATAGTTCTATCAAAGCTGACTGATTGACTGACATTGATTGCACCATTGACTGATTGGTTGGTTAACTGATTAAGAGGTTAGTTGGCAGATCCATTGATTGATTGATTGGACGTTGTCCCTCTTTGAGCCTTACGATCCAGGTTATTGGCTCAAACTACATAATTGTTGCAATATTGAAATTTAGATTTGTGTATTTAGTTCAAAACATAATCTCGGAACTTGTTGTAGATGCCTTAGTTTAGTTTAGCAAGTGTTTTCCATAGGTCACCCTACACAGGTCACACTGAGGGTCACTCTACACACAGGTCAGATTCTGACGATGGATTCATAATCCACTTTCTGTGGATTCTCGTCACTTTTTGGCCTACAGTTGTTACGAATTTTTTTGGTAACTGTACTCATAGCATTTTTTTTAAATGATGACAGGTCGACTTTTTCCTTTCAACTTTTGGTGTTGGGTGTAGGGCCAATCAACCACTGGAGGGTTATTAAAGCCTATTAACCTCTGAAGGGTTATTAAGGTCTATTAACCTGTGGAACGTTATTAGGGCCAATTAACCTTTGGGGATGCTATTAATGCCTACCAACCTCTGGAGGATTATTAGGATCAATCGCCCACTGAAGAATTATCAAGGCTTATCAACCTCTGGAGTGTTATTAATTCCTTTCAACCTCTGGAGGGTTATTAAGGTCTATCAATCTCTGAAGGGTTATTAATGCATAACAACCTCTGTAGGATTATTAATGCCTATCAACCTCTGGAGGGTTATTAACGCCTATCAACCTCTGGAGGGTTATTAACGCCTATCAACCTCTGGAGGATTATTAAAGACTATCAAACTCTGAAGGGTTATTAAAGCCAATCAAACTCTTGAGGGTTATTAAGGCCTATCATTCTACAAAGGAATATTAAGGCCTATCAATGCGAGTTATAACGGGGTTCTCAGAAGGACAAAAACATTAAACCTAAGACTAGAAACCAAACGAACATTGGCTGATAAAAGGATAAAATAGATTCCTACATGCATGCTGAAGAATATATTAACTAGACCAAGAATCAGTTCACTTAAAGGTATAAATACTGTAAGCACTAACTTGAGACACAAGAGCTTCCAACAGCAACAGGTGTGCAATAAACATCATCAATACATTCAAGATCACAAATACAATCACTGACAGGTTGTCGACGAAATACATGTAGACTTCGTTATGCAAGCCCCTTGGGAATCCCTGCCAGCACACTTTAAGATTATGACTCTTGGACGAAAAAATAATCAGACTAATCCCTCATCAGCTATGCAACATTGCACAGATAGATCAGTAGACCAGCAGAGACAAGAATCCGGAGCTGCAGTAAAGGCAGGACATTCTGTAGATAGTTGGAGTCTCAGACAAGTGTTCAACTTAACAAACAGAGATCCTAGCCTTGCAAAAAGCTTTGGAACATGCTCTTGCTGAACACCGACATGTTATCATACATACAGATTCGAGAACTAGCATTGAAACCTTGCAACAAGAACACATGTGACAACATCCATTCTGACCACAAATGTTATAACATTAATGCAAATACTCAAAAGTCAAGTTCGTAGAATACTTATCAACTGGGTGCCAAGTCACAGAGGCATACTAGGGAATGACATTGCAGATGAAGCTGCAAAACTTGCAACTAAGAGAACAAATGTAGACATTTACGTACCACAGAGTCCATCACATATCAAGCAAATAATTAGAGATAGAACAATGCAGAAGATGTATAGTGACCACAACACAGCAGTTGCAACAACAGGAGATGTTGGTTGGTACAAGAATTCAATTAACTACGAACCACTTATTTTGATGAAAGGGAGCAGTAGAGTAACAGAAGTACACTTACATCGCATCAGGCTTGGATACCCATGTGCATGGGAAATAGGTTTATAGGTTCCGGAAGATGAAAGGAAATGTCAACACTGTGGAGAAATGCCCGACAGACCACTGGAACATTATCTAACACAGTGCACAGTTACAAACCCAATAAAATTTCCACTAAGACTTAACAAGAGTGGAAGAAGTTGTTAAAAACATTGGACATAATCTTACTGAAGCGAACATACGAGTCATAAATACTCATACTCCGCCTTAGTAAGACAGAAACGAGTAACGTTTAATGGCCCAGCCAAAGGCTTAGGGCTCGCTCAGGAATATCCATACAAAAAAAAAAAGGCCTATCAAGCCTCCGTAGTGTGTGGCTCAGTTATGACAATAATCTTATGAAACGGAATGTGTCTCTTAATCCTGATAAAATTGTTAACTATATTTCCCCTTGGAAAGATGTGCAGGTCTCTATAGATTATACAGTCATCGGTGTAAAGCAAACCTATAACAGTGAAACTATGCGATTCATAACGCTTGAAACTATTGACAGTCATTTTCAAAATCTCAAACCAAGTTATAAGCCTTTACTGATGGTTCTGTGCAACTGAACACAACAGGTAAACATGTTGTGTGTGTAAAATATATCAAACAAATGAAACTATGAAATGAAACTATGAAATGAAACAAATGAAATGAAAGTCCTTCTGCATGTCTAGTATGCAGAGATTGAGCGACTGGGCAGCACAGCACAAACTGAGGTATTGGGTATTAATCTGCCCACTGAGTACCTAAAACTTAATGGGGGGGTGAAAGGTATTTTGTGACTCTAAGGTGCTCTGCAGTCTTTAAATAACTCATCACATTAAATGGAATGTGATTTTTGCCAATGATTATAAATATTGTATAAAATTAGTGTATATCCCATCCCATTTAGGGGTTGGATAGCATGACTTTGTAGATCGATTGGCCAATGAGGCTTGCAGGAAAGAAAACACAGACTGTGACTTTGAACCATCTAATACAATTATTAAAAACATACAAGTTAAAAGGTTTACTTCAAATTTAGAAGAACTAATTAATGCCTACAGACCCGAAAGCTGCCGTATTAAACCCCTATGACATCTCTTGTAATAATAGGTATTTGTATGGTCAGCACAGTAACCGGTCTAGGCAATGTGATGTAGTCATTGTGCGAATTCGCCTTGGCTATAGGCACATCTGGCAGGTCAGTGAGGCTGAGCCACTACCAGAATATTCAGATTGTAAACTCTGTGACAAACCTTTAAAACATTCACTTGAACAGTACACTATTGA
Organism: Procambarus virginalis; assembly: GCA_020271785.1. Classification (NCBI taxonomy): domain Eukaryota; kingdom Metazoa; phylum Arthropoda; class Malacostraca; order Decapoda; family Cambaridae; genus Procambarus; species Procambarus virginalis. The sequence goes on along the minus strand of WNGS01004511.1, from coordinate 21,470,657 downwards.
ATGTGAAACCGTAATTTTTTTTAGACTTGACCTTTTTTTCAACCAACTATGCAATTATTCCATTGAATCCGGTATATTAGAGGATATCAAAGCCACTTATCCTAAATTTCCTTCTCCATAGTAACGAAGGAGGAAAGGAGAAAAGGGAAAAAGGAAAAGAGGGGATAGAGGAAAGAAAAAGATGCATTTTAACTGCATCTCATGTGACACATTCCATGTCCTGAGTGTCATTGTACAACAATGTGGCATTTACAAATTCGTATATTAAAACATGAATAATATCTGATGTAGTAGATTTTAATCTCATGAAATATATCTGTGATTATATCTACGATTTAGACCTATTGTCTTGTGTGTATGATCCTATGTCCTGTGTGGCAGTGAATACGAGCAGCACATCTCTGTAATATCACCTAATTGAATTACTACGATTATACAAAATTGTATATTAGTAATCTGAGTAAAATTCAATGAAATTCCAAAATTACTAAAATAATTTAATATCAATGTAAATATTTAGGAATCTTGATATCATAAAAACAACATTCAAAATTCCCCTGATAGTGCCAATGGATGTTTGTATAAAATTCCATGTAAAATATTGTAATAAGTTCTTTGTTGGCCAAACAGGTAAATATCTTGAAAGGATAATAAAAAAAATAAATATAGTATAAGAACAGGTCAAGAATTCAACACATTATTGGTTCACTTATCAGATTGTAATCATTCAATTGACTGGACTAATTTATGCAAAATTGTGGGGAGTCAAGATATATTTATTGAATCTTCATTGAAAAAAAGTAGTGAATTAGATCATTTTAATGTAAGTGACATTAATAAAGTTATGTACACTATAAGTGTAAGTGAAATACATTCCAAGAATGATGTCCTTCATTATATATAATTAATAAAAATTGGTAAAGACAAATCAATTAGTTTGTCAACAATTTCTGAAGATAACATTGACCTTGAATGATAATTTATCGCTTTATTGTTTATATCGGCCATGAAATTATTTTAAATAGGGAACACATGCATAATAATTTAAAAAAAATTACTATTCCCAAGATGAATATGCTTTCTTTTTCTTCCTCCACCACCGGAGTTCACAATGTTCTTCTCCTCCAACACCGGCGTTCACCATGTGTATATCACATATGCCGGCAAAGCTAACACTGCTAGCTTTGCCGCCCGTGCTACTTGGAACTTTGTTCCAGGTAGCGAATCTTTAACAACAACAACAACAACACACACACACACACACACTGCGGGCTCACCATAGCCCGTGCTGTTTGGAATTTTTTGTTCCAAGTAGCGAATCTTAAACAACAAGATGGAATCACACTGCGTCCGTGGCAGGATGGCAGACAGTAAGCGTGGGACTATACTTGCGTATCCACCCTGGCAGCCACATACATCAACACCTCTGCCGGCCAAGCAGGAGCCGCGGCGACACACAGAGAAAGAGACAAGTCAACCAAGTTCAGAGAAATAGATCACCGGTACAACTTCGTTCCAATAGGATCTGAGACCCTTAGTCCACGGGTATAGAGTGCAAGGCTTCTTAAGGATCTTGGTTCCAGGCTCATTGAAACTACAAGAGACCCCTAGAGCGGCAAGTTTTCTCTTCAAGCGCCTCAGTGTCGCGATCCAGAGGGGGAATGCCTTCTGCATCCTCGGTTCCTGCCCGGCGTCGGAGGAGTTCCAAGAAATCCTACAGCCTCTAGGAAACAAACCTCCCTTTATTTCCTCTTAATATCCACATTTTGTAACCAGTCAGATGTGTCACTGTGTAACCTTGTATAATAAAGTGTGCAACATAAATAATAAAAAAGGGGTGGTTGGAAAGTGAACATTTATACGTATTTAAGTTAAATGGCAAGTTTTCTCTGAATGTTCAGTATTCCTTTCTCCGAGGCCATGGGTCCCTACCTTTGCACCAGAGGTGGTACCCTCCTTATATATATATATATATATATATATATATATATATATATATATATATATATATATATATATATATATATATGTTGGTAGCAGTCATTCTTGTAGATATATGTTGTTGAATATGACCGAAAGGGTAAGATATATATATATATATATATATATATATATATATATATATATATATATATATATATATATATATATATATATATATATATATATATATATATATATATATATATGTTGGTAGCAGTCATTCTTGTAGATATATGTTGTTGAATATGACCGAAAGGGTAAGATATATATATATATATATATATATATATATATATATATATATATATATATATATATATATATATATATATATATAACCAAATACATATGTACAAAGCGATTACTTTTTTACTTTTCAGAAACCTATTTTTACTTCCCCAAGGGCAGGGACCAGCAGCCATACATCCAGATGAATGCTGCCCTTCCTTCCACAATAGTGGAGTTTACTGCCGGGTTATATTTATATAACTAAAACAACACATAAAATGCATCTAGTTGATTACACCATATTACATATTCACGTTCGTCTCTAGATTATGCAACATCCCCTCCTCCAATCAACAGGATCTATCAGTAAGGCAGCACCTGCAACCAAGCCAGCAATGAATGTAGTATACGTCAGCTGTTTTCTGATTGGCTAAAATCAAGACTCCCCCCGGTGCCATTTCTGGGCACGGCTCCCGGGGCAGAAATCATTAAAAAATATTCCTGACGGTTATCGTCAGTTAATCAGCATTGAAATCAGACCTGGCGACACCGGGTAGGGAGAAGGGGCCCATCCCTGGTCCGAGGAGGAGCTACATCTTCACCACGGGAGGGAGCAGTTGGAACCTTGACCACCGGTGACCCCTGGAGGGTGTATGGGTGGGTTGTGAGGTTGTGACGGGGATGCGTGAGGCGTAAGGTTGAGATGTTTGGGATGCTGTGTGTGTGTGTGTGAGGTTGATGAGGGAGTAGTTGAAGGAATCGTGTGAGGGTGTGAGAAAACTGTGAGGGAGGTGAGGATGAGATAAGGGTGTTGAAGAGGAAAGAAAGGGGATCACAGATGGTGTAGTGTGAGTGCTCAGCTTCCAGCCATCTTACAGCTTACCCTTTCTATTGCTCTTTAAAGCAAGATCTAAATTTCCTACATACATGTATACTTTGCAAACTCGAGGTGTTGTTCTTCGCTGTAATGGAAGCAAGAAAAATATCAAGACATGAGACTTGATGTGGTGGTAGATGGCCACATGAAACACATATAATCCTTGTTTGACACTGACCTTGTTTATCACATAAACAACATACCAGTCAAATGTGGCACTGTTTCGCCAAAGCAAACAATTTGAACCCCATTAAGAAATCGACGCCGATGCATCGAAAACGTCAATATGACGTTTCACATATGCGTCGAATTGTCAACGGATTAGTCGAGTACGTTAAAATTGTTGTATGCTAGACTCCTAGAGCACAGCACAGCGCTGCTCTGGCTGGAATTGGTGATATCTCCCTCTCACAACCTTACATACACCCTTCAGGTTCGACTCCCCCCCTCCCAACACAACACCCCCCTTACACCCCCTTATATATATATAAAAAAGAACAGTTGAAGAAAATTTGTGTGATGTAATGACATTTATGACTGCTATTCGCTGGGGCAGTTATTATCGTAATTCAAAATACCTCTTATTACCTGCGTTGGACTTACCACTTAGTCGGGTCCCTGCTGGTCCGCACACCTTGATCCATGGCCTCAAGTCCCGTCTCTTACTTGGTCATTATTGGGGGAGTGACATTGACTGTCTCTTGCGCTGATTGATGTATGAGGGCTGTCATTCGCTCTGCCCTCTCGTCTCAACCAATCACGAAACGACTATGAGTCGACCAATCGCCGAACTACTTGAGACAACCAATCAAGCCCCTGCATGAAGTCCGCTTCAACCATATCTTTAAGCGAGTAATCGCAAAGTAATTTCTGGAATTTGGCCGCAAGTTATAGAAAACAAATCTAAACACAGCTATCCCCACCGACACCGCCAATCAGGCCAGGACTCGGTATTATGCCTGATATTCATTTGATTAACCCCCTTCATTCTCTGCAATTGATTTTGTCAAGATAATCATCATTTCCTGCAATTCATGTCTACTGGTCGTCCGTCGTGGCTGGCGAGGCCAGCCAGACACTCACTCATCTCTACTATATTTAAATCCGATATTTTGAACTATAAGTTTTGTATCAGATCGTTTTTATTTGTTATGATATCCCTCCGAGTATATTTCAAACGTGTCATTTGAAGACGTGTCGCCGTGGATCGTCAACAGCGGAGCGTTTCGTTCAGTTTATTCAGCAACAGTCCTCCACAGCTGTGACATTTGGCATGGTCTCACCTCCACCCTGCCTGCCCTCTCCTCTTTGCTATTTTCGATCCCTTTATTTGATATGTAGGAACACGTCAGCAACAGATGACTGCCATAACTCATGCGCACTGACAAAACAATCGAAGGAATACGGTAAGTTTCGCTCAGAGGGCTGGGAGGGTCCGGGGCCCGCGAGCGAGCGTAAGGGAGACGTCCGGCCCAGGTGAGGCTGTATTTTACCCATTTTACGACATTCTACGCCAAGTTTCCTGACTGTTTCGTTCTGTTTCGTGATATGCCGCCCAAGTTTGGATATTTAGGGGGCATCTTTCTTATATATTGCTCATCAGGATGCAAAGGCAATATGCGCTCTTCAACTGCAATGCCATTCGTCATTCCATACTCATTAAAGTTAATATGAATTCAGGTTTTTGTTTCCACAGGCTTCTTTGACCATTTTGACCAGCGTGCGGGCCACATGGAACTGTCCAGACTGGCAAACATCCACTTTTTCCACAGGATCACAAATCTGTCAAGCGACTTAAAACAAAGGAAACAGTAACAGCGCAAAAATAGGCGCTGTCATCATATAAACTAGGGTGTTAAAAGCTTATACAACACACCGGCCTCTCTCAGTATATTCGACCCCATTCCTACAATCAACAGGGTCGATTATCACGCAAAAGAGGTTAATGGGCGTAGATTTCTGAGCTGAGTTAGAGAGAGTAGTAATGATTCAAGCATTAAAGATTTATTGGTACTACTTGAGTAAAAATAATCTTCAGAGGGTCAAATTCCTGTGACCCTCAACAAGTCTTGCTGGAAGAACGCAAAATTTACAAGTAGAATTTAGCGTTCAAAATTGATTTTAAATTCAGTCCCCCAATTCATGTTGCAGTAAACGTCAGAGTTGCACCACTCGTCTGCAGGATGCAACTGAGTCTCTCCTGTGTTGATCGACGCCGAACACACGCAGCTTATCGCGTCTGTCCAGCGACACGAGAGAGAGAGACAGACAGACAGAGACGAAGAGACAGACAGACAGACGAACTGAGTCAGAGATACGCACAAGAAAACAAATTGCTCTACATACATATAAATGGACAAAAACAAAACTTGACTGCTCCAACCCTTTAAGTGACGTTTAAGGCAATTTCAATAACAGTCTTGGGAATGTATCGATTAACACTGCCTCACCGTGTGTGGCTTTGGGAAAGTTGTCGGTCATTCCATCCGCCGCTGCGGCCCTGCGCAGTGACAAGGGGCGGCGTCGCCCCGACACGTCCGCGCTCCGCAATAACCGCGCATCACAAACTGTTCGTTATAAAGGCTGTTGTGGAGACGATTACTGGCTACCGTCATGACGAACTATGTAATTATCTTCGGTTATTAGAATTGTTCATTTGAAATGGTTCTCTGATGATTATTACAGGCACAAGAGATCATACCCTTGGCCTCTAAGAAAATGATAGAGGTAGTTCTAAGGAATTAAAGGATATGTGGACTGCGAACACTGTGTCGATGATGTCCCTAACAACAACGTCTCTGCAACCTTCAGCATTCTTTCTCTCTCTTAATAAACGTAAATTGCAATACTTCTGGAATCGTATTTACGGGCGTATAAGATGCACCAGATTTACAACTATTATTGTGTGTAAAAAAAAGTACATTTTAATATGCTTCATCACACATTTATTGAATGTGATGTTCGAGTGATTTTCTAGGGGAAATGTTTGCTTTTGGGCATGTAATGGGTGTTTGTGTGCTTTTGGGCATGTAATGGGTGTTTGTGTGCTTTTGGGCATGTAATGGGTGTTTGTGTGCTTTTGGGCATATAATGGGTGTTTGTGTGCTTTTGGGCATGTAATGGGTGTTTGTGTGCTTTTGGGCATGTAATGGGTGTTTGTGTGCTTTGGGCATGTAATGGGTGTTTGTGTGCTTTTGGGCATGTAATGGGTGTTTGTGTGCTTTTGGGCATGTAATAGGTTCGTGCTGGAGCAAATACAGCCGTCTTCTCCACCGACAAATACTGTACGCTGCTGACCATTAGAGGAAAAAGGTTGCAGAGGCATATAATGGGTTCAATTCTTGAACCCATACATGCCTCTCCAACCTTTTTTTGCTCCAGCCACTGCTCACAAGAGGGTATGGGGCAAAAATTAATGAACTAAACTAAAAATAAAAAATGATGACCATTGCAAGCGAGGTCCACGTG
>WNGS01004511.1:21452432-21463101 GCA_020271785.1 Procambarus virginalis | reverse complement strand
AAACTCGAGTTGTTGTATTGGTATAGGACCTTAGTTATGATGGTGGTTGTGGTGGTTGATGGTGGTGGGACTTGTGTTAGTGGTGTGGTACTGGTGGTAGTTGGGGTTGGTGGTGGTGGTGGTGGTGGTGGTTGTGGTGGTGATGGTGGTGGGGACTTGTGGTTAGTGTGGTGGTACTGGTAGTAGTGGGTGGTGTGGTGGGTGGTGTGTGGTGCTGGTGGAAGTGTGGATACTGGTGGTAGCAGTGGTGGTGGTAGTGTTGTGGCGGGTGGGAGGGTGGTTGGTGGTGGTGGTGGTGTGGTGGTGTGGTGGTGGTGGTTAGTGGTGCGGTAGTCGTAGTGGTGGTGCTAGCAACAAACGGAGGTTGCATCAAAAGGTGTAGAAACACAGTACATTCAGTAAAATATAGTAGCAGTAGCAATTGGCAACTAAGATGATCGACACACTACACACAGACAACAATACAGTTTAGAGAATACAGTCCAAAATTGACAAAAAAAAAATCTCCCTGAATTTCAAAGGCGGTAATATAGTGCATGTACCTTGGAGGAGGAAGTCCACCAGATACGTGTTCGATCCCATTACATAACCTCACCATCTGCCAAGGAGTTTCCCCTCTTACACTATCTATTCAGGGAAGTTCTCCTGGAGACGAATTTCGTCAGAGATCAGCTGGCTTCCCTGAACATTCACAGGCGTCGTATTACAGAACATCTATATCATGTCCGAGCGTGCTGATGTTATTAATTCTAATTATAATCATTAACCACTTATCAGTTATTCTGCTCGGTCAATAAATTGCTGGTTAAGATTTATGGGCGATCGTGGTGGGTGGGGGTTTAGGGGGGGTAGGTGGTTAACGCAATGGGGGATGGAGATGGGAGGGGGAGGTTGTGAGTGTGGGGAGATGACAGGGTGGTGGTAAGCATGAGGGGAAGAGACCAGAACAGTAAAGAAGAGTTTAAGAAACGGGTGTAGGAAAGTCATTGGAGAGGGGGTAAAAGACCGCCATTCCTCCTCTATCTACCTTATATAACAAACTATCCATAGAAAGTTTAAAACAGTCAGATAAGCAGTGCAAGAGTAGCCAAGAATAATAGGAACCCAATTATAAAACAGAGCACTCCATTTTGGTGCCCGTGCAGTCAAAGTGAAGTACGATACCTTCCCCCTATGACGACCCGTGAGTGCGTGTGAAGACACCTTGACCATAATCAATTGATTGATGTAAGATTATTTCGCCACACACCACCCCAGAAGACCGGTGCACTAAGAATAAACCCCGTAAACAAAACAAAACAAAAAACACATCGAGGCGCCACACAACAACGAACTAACACATCTATTAGAATGGATCACCAGGGAGTGGGATAGTCTGTGTGTTCCAGCAGGTGTGTTGCGGGGAATGGTGCGCGTCTGTCATCTTGATAATCATATTGTCAGATCCTCCCTGTTGTTCAAGCCCTTCATTCTCGGGTGAATGTTCGCCAAAGGGGTGTGTGAGATAGGAGATAGTGGTGATAGGGGGCATATAGGGGCGTTGGACACTGTGCGTAGACTCCCAAATCTGGGTTAATAAAGATGTTTCCCCCACCTCTTTCAACAACAACTAATATTCGAAACTGTCTACGAGTTACAAGTAGACACTAAGAGTACCAAGAACCTGACAGAGGTACAATAACACTACTAGAGGTACAATTGCAGCACTACCGTTACAGAGCACGTACAAATGAGCTACTACAGAGGTACAAGAGCACACTACAGAGGTACAAGATACACAACAGAGGTACAAGAGAACACTACAGAATACAAGATACACTACAAGGAAATAGAGCATTACGAGGTACAACCGACACTACAGAGTTGTACAAGAGACGACTAGACAGAGGTACAAAGACGACACTCCATAGTAAAAGAGAAACACACTACAGAGGTAGGTCAAAAGAACACTACAGGAGGTACAAGAGACAATACCAGATACAAGAGGTACAAAATTGGCAGGGACCTATAGAGCACACTCCTGGAAAAACTTATACCTGTAAAATACTTAATCTAAACAAAAAAAGATTACTCGCTATCTGACTTCACTGGATGAGCTCAAGATCATTTGTATTGTTCCGCTGGACATTACTCGAAGTTTAATGGGCAATCTGCAAGTCAGTGACAGGAAGGGGCACTTTTCATCCGGGGCAACTTGCTTAACGATAATTTCCCTAGCTCCACTCTAATACTTGCTTTCGCGACAAGAGAACATGCATAGTCTGCTCTAGAGAGGATGACTCTTGTTCACACAAAAACCTCTGTTACAGTCTGCAGCGTCTAGATACGACCCCAAGCACCGTGGTCGGTAACTGCCATGCAGAGAGGGGTATTGCACACGTCCCTACAGAGAGAGGAGAGAGAGAGAGAGAGAGGAGAGGATAGAGAGAGAGAGAGAAGAGAGAGAGAGAGAGAGAGAGAGCAGAGGAGATGAGAGAGAGCGAGAGAGTAGAGAGATAGCGAGAGAGAAGAGAGAGAGCGAAACACACACCCCACACTCCCCCCCCCCCTCCCCTCCCAAGAGAGTTGAGATGGTTTACCAGTTGATAGACGTGTTGACAGGCAAGACCAAAGAGCCAAAGCACCTAAGTGCTTTACAACACCCCCCGCAAGCACCACTCGGTGAGTACACACTAGGAAGCAGCGAGTGCGGGTGCCCACTGACCTTCATGATCTAGTAGGTGCGTAGCGTCGCCTATGTTTTACCCTGCAGCCTTAGTCTAAATAAATTTTTGACCGAATGGTTTGGCGAAGGGATGTTGGAGGTTGGATGGTGGTCGAATAGGCTGTGTTGGAGAGGGAGGATGGAGGGGATATCACGGGATTACTTCCCTCGATCACGTACTCATCACCAAAGAACTATATTCGCTCCGTTCAACGACTCGTCATATTACTAACCGCAGATGAGTTCGGGTTCCTAGACATCACTCGCGTTAGGGAGGGCGCTGTTCTAATGATTTCAGGTAAAATAAGGCGAAAGTCAATGAAATTTGGTGGTGGAGAAGGACAGGGGGAAGAAAATGATGCCCTGGTCATCCTGTGTCAGGCGTAATAGTCGGTACTTCTTTACCAGGACGGGCTACAATTTATGGACCTATCTTAACGACACCGCTTATTTACTAAATTTTTGGCGGGAATGAGTCGTCCGGCTACTTGATGTTTTAACGTATGAAGTCGTTTTGCTCGGGTCGGTCTAGCTTTTTAGCCGCTAGATTGTTCGCATTCACTACAGTTGAACTGGTAAGGGACTGGACACTAGAATAGATACCATCCACATATGATCGTATCTATATATATATATATAAATATATACTAGTATATATATATATATCTATATAGAGACATAGATCATATATATATCATATATAATATATCATATATGATATATAAATATATAATAATCTATATATATATATATATATATATTGCGAACAAGCCTGACAATGGTCCCCCGGACTATATCGACTGAAAACTTACACCCCAGAAGTGACTCGACCCAAAACTCCCAGGGAGCAACGCAACTGGTATCTACAGGAGCCCCTAGGGATAATCGCTTGACCATCACGACCGGTACATAAGTAAGTGATAGCCGAAGCTAAGTTTATGACTTCAATGCAACATATTTATGATCAAGGTTGATCTCTTTACGATGTTGATTGCAACTGCAGAGTAAATGTAAATTAGGTACTGGAAGACAGGGCTATTGTAGAGTGGGTTGTTGTATGGCAGAGTCAATAGAGGGGGGCAGGGTATTTGTATGGCAGAGTCAATAGAGGGGCAGGGTATTGTATGGCAGAGTCAATAGAGAGGGGCAGGGTATGTATGACAGAGTCAATAGAGGGGGGCAGGGTATTGTATGGCAGAGTCAATAGGGGGGGGCAGGGTATTGTATGACATGAGGGCATCGTAGAGCTAGAGTTTGACCGGTGTATTATACAGTTGGAAAAGCAGTGATCAACTATCAATCAACTGCTTTCTAGGTTGATGGGCCTGATGGGCTCTGTCATATGTACAACTATTTTACCTAACCAGGAAACATATGAACCCCAAGCAACCCACTAAACCCATTGAGAACAGAAAACTACATTACGTTACATTTTTCAGGTCGGCGTTCGATACCCATTGCCCAAGTAGTGTCCTCATCAACACTCCTCCTCCTTGTCCTCATATCACAGCCCTCATATCCCATCCCAATGCTAATAGTCGTTCCAGCTTAGACCTTTCTCCTAATAAGTACTACCAAACAAGCCTTTACAGTGCCTATCTTACTCTAGTACATTATGCTAATTCAAGAAAACGTAAGAGAAATAATTCCTGCATATTTGATCAAAGACATCCACCGACCATTCACCATAAACTGAGCCAACTCGCTGGCATTTACTGGAAGCCACATTAAACTCTTGTTAACTAAGCACAACTAATGGGCGCGCCTCAGACGGCTACAGCCATCTTTAACCCCTTGGAGAACATGAGGTCCGTCCTGGCGGTCAAGGGGGTGAACCAGACCACGACAAAAGACCACTAAAAGAAGGCCATCTATAACAAGGCCGGGCCAGTGGTCCTCCTCGGTGGGGTGAGTCTCATGTTTACTGCTGGCGAAGACGTGTGTGTAGGGGGGCTGCTGGGAGCTGTCTCCCACTGTAGTAGAACTGTAGAGAGGATGTGTAGAGGCCACCACAGTAAAGAGGACGTGTAGAACCCCACCACCCTAAAGAGGTCGTGTAGACACCACCACACTAAAGAGGACGTGTGGTGGGTGGCCTCCACAGTAGATGCTTAAATTTCGAGCGTCGAGGTCGATAGACCCAATAGGCATGATTTTATACCAAGGGGGAGGGAGACGAATGTCTTGGAGGGGGTGGATATGGGGGTAAGTGACAGGATATATCACCCAGTCGTGTTCTTGGAGTGGATTAATATAGTGCCAACTAATGCCGTATTGCACATGGGTGAAGAAGAGCTAATTGAGTGTGTCATGATCATCCAGGTCAGTTCTTTGCAAGGGAGATGATTGGTTCAGTGATGAATGAAGTTATCATTTACACATAAGTCGACTATTAAACAATCACATGACATATCGGAAATCAGTTGTCGGTGTTTTGAATTATAAGCTTTTCCAAATCCCCAACACTGGAAGTAAGCCCCTATCACTTGAAGTAAGTGCTCCAGCCATTCAAGTGCCCCCCAACACTGCCCCCAAAACCCACAGGCATCCCATGATAAGTAGACGACAGGTTTGTTGCTGTATAATCCATGAGCATAGCTGGCGAGAATCCAGACGTCAGATCATTAAATCCCCCGAAGGACGCTAAGGAGCTAGAGATCAGGGAGATAGAAGGATAGACCACACCGAGGTCTCCAGCTGGGGAGGTCCTCATGTCCTCAGGTCCTTGTGATGTCTGAGACGTCCACCTCACACATAATGAAAGCCAAAATATTGAGAGAGGACGCCACAAGGGGGGGAAGACACCAAACTGAGGCAGGCAATATCACTGATTGAATGCACCTATTCAGCTGTCACCGACAGCAAAACAGTGCCTTCATCTCTATCTTGCATTGCAACATTGCCATTGTTAAATAAATTACATTGCAAGAAGCATCCAATATCTTCATGCATTGTTGCTTCAAGTTATCCTTCTCTCCTATCTCTTAAGTCAACGTCTTTAATGGATATGATTCAAGTAAACAATGGAAAAGCTGTATTTCAGGCGACGGTGACAACCAGGAGATGACGATGGGTTCATCTGACTATTGTGTACTCTTGCTGTAGAGTGTCCACTCAGCGCTCTCTTGACCACAACTTTGTCGTTGTGGTGCTGAGTGTGTTTTCATTGCCCGTTCCCGTGCTATTCATGCCCGTGCCACCTCTTGGGTGGCTTAATCTTTATCAGTCACTCATCTGAGTGTGTTATGGTGACTGTGTGGTGGTGGTGGTGGTATGTGGTGATGGTGTGTGGAAGTAATGAGTGTATAGTGACAGTGGATACGTTGGTGGTGGTGGTGATGAGTTGCGTTATGGTGAGTATGTGGTGGTGGTGAGCATGTGGTGGAGTGTGAGTGTGTGTGGTGGTGGTGAGTATGTGGAGTTGGCGAGTATGTATGTGTGTAATTCACACATTCACATGAAGGTAATTACGAATATTCATACTTAATATAAGTATAGAATGATAGATCACGATGAAGTCAACTTTTAATCATACTCAATCATCACATAATAAGTCTACATTGATGCTAAACAAAATATATTAAAAGAAGTATGTTATAAGTCTATAAGATTACAACAATATGATGACGAATCTTGATATGCGTGTTTGCAACCAGCTGTCAGGGGGACAGGAAGCCTGTAACTAAGCTTGAATTGATTCCCCGGTTCTAACTGCTAGGTGAAGAGTGGCGTCAGGTGAAAGGAAACCATTTTTGTCCCAACCATAACCCCGTACATGTCTTGGAATTTCCTTAAATTCTTGGATTGTGATGTTAAGTGCTGCTCAAGTGTTTGTTTAAATTAAAAAAAAGTATTGGTGCATTTCACCTCTCAACACAATTTCCCTCTCTCACCCTTCCTCTTATTATCCTTCTTCCCTCCTCTGGTCTTCTTTCTCCTTGTTTACTACCCTCACTCCACCCTATCCTGCAATCACTTCCCCTCTTCTCCCTACGTCTCGTTGTCTTCTTAACCCCATATTCGCTGAGCTTAATTCCCTATCCCCCAGGCCGCTCGTCCTCATGTGAGTGATGATGGGTCCTCCAGTAAGTCACCCTCCAATGCTTCCACTATCGTCATCCTCCAGTAAGTCACCCTCCAGCAATAGGCCCTCCACGCTCCCTCCAGCAGGAGACCCTCCACCCTCCCTCCAGCAGCAGATCCTCCACGCTCCCTCCAGCAGTAGACCCTCCACGGTCCCCTCCAGCAGGAGACCCTCCACGGTCCCCTCCAGCAGGAGACCCTCCACGTCCCCTCCAGCAATAGACCCTCCACGCTCCCTCCAGCAGGAGACCCTCCACGTCCCCTCCAGCAGGACACCCTCCACGCCCCCTCCAGCAGGAGACCCTCCACGTCCCCTCCAGCAGGAGACCCTCCACGTCCCCTCCAGCAGGAGACCCTCCACGGACCCCTCCAGCAGGAGACCCTCCACCCTCCCTCCAGCAGCAGATCCTCCACGCTCCCTCCAGCAGTAGACCCTCCACGGTCCCCTCCAGCAGGAGACCCTCCACGGTCCCCTCCAGCAGGAGACCCTCCACGGTCCCCTCCAGCAGGAGACCCTCCACGCCCCCTCCAGCAGGAGACCCTCCACGCTCCCTCCAGCAGCAGATCCTCCACGCTCCCTCCAGCAGTAGACCCTCCACAGTCCCCTCCAGCAGGAGACCCTCCACGCTCCCTCCAGCAGCATACCCTCCACGCCCCCTCCAGCAGCAGACCCTCCACGCCCCCTCCAACAGCAGACCCTCCACGCTTCTCCAGCAGGAGACCCTCCACGCTTCCTCCAGCTGGAGACCCTCCACGGTCCCCCATCAACAGCTTGACACACATCGACAACAACACCATCACTCATCTGGGCGGAGCTGTCGGGTGTCATAAAGACGGCCGTGATGAATGCCGTCAATATTTCCTCAAATCCGTGTCGTAAATATTCGCGGGTCCCGAGCGTTGGGCTCCGTGTCGTGAGCTATGGCACCCATCTCCTCCTGTCCCTGAGGAGACCTTAGCCCGAAGTAGGAGGACGATATTGGTCCTAATTTGCCGAAGCCGTATAGAAGGTATATATAGACCTAGACAGTCTATATAGACCTATAAAATCTATATTTATCTGCACAGTCTATATAGACCTATGGATCTTGATGGTGTCCAACCGATCTAAATGTTTCGTTCATTTTTTTTTATTTTTGTTTGCCTTTATGTTCTCATTCGAATTGCTATTTTTATTCATTGATTCGATTCTGATATGTTTTCTATTTCCTCTCCTTCGTTGCCCTGGACTTATTCTCTTAACGACCCATTAGTCTGGTTAATTGTCAGTTCTGGCGGGTACGTAACTGTCTTCAGTTGGTTCTTAGACAACATCGATCATTATACTTAATAAATGACAACAATTTTTCACATTTTGTTTATACCTAAACACCGACAGTTTAATGACTGCTGGTTATTATTCTCTGGAGGTTCTCTTAGGGGGATTTACTCCTTTTATCTGTTATCTGGATCTTTAAATTTAGATTTTGAAATAGAAGCTTTATTTATTTTTTTAATTCGATTTTGTCCCCAAAGGGTTATAGTTTATTCGGCAGCATCACTCATCCTGTGAGTGAGCATAGGAGCAGGAATTAGTTCTTTCAATAGGAAGACAGTCTTCCTGTGAGTTAATATACCACCATATAGGACTTTGAATTAGAATTAAAGCGGTGAGACTTATAATTACAAAAACATATAGTATAAAAATTGAATGATTTGTTGAATAGAATTTAATAGATAATTATATAGTGTTTATGCATTTTGCATTTCGTGTACAAAAATTTCTGAAGTTTTCACTACTTTCTTTGCACATTACAAATAATATAGATATGAATGATTTACTGCCCTTTTCAATTATTCTTTATTTTAGTTATCATTTCATAGGTCTCAAAACAATTGAAAAAATAATCACATGACCTCAATCTTCCTTCTGCTAAATTGAGTTTTGTTTATTCGATAAAGGTTCTAAGGCGTTCATTGGCATTTATGCAGCTACCCTAGACTATGCGAAGGGCTACATTGTTTGTGTTAGAGGTTAGCTATATGGTACATAGTTATTTATGCAACTAATCTACCCTAGACTATTTGAAGGAAATTGTCATATTGATAAAATCTACACACATTAGTTTAAGGCACAGATATCCTCAAAATGCTTCTGGAGTCCTGCCAGTGCAGACTGCCTATCACATGCCTCTGTATGACTAACCATCCTGTGTGATGGAGATTTTATAGCATAACGTAGTTAGCTTTTTTGACACACTGTACTTCACTTCATATAGTCTAGGGTAGCTGCACTAATGCAGATGTACCTAATGTAATACAAAAAAATTATAAAATCTAGAGGTGGCGGATCTCCCAATCCTGAACATTCCAGGTGCAAACTCTGTGAGCAGGAACTACGGCACGATCTCCCGCACTACATCACCGAATGTTCAGTTACCAGACCATTCAGATCCGTTGGCATGAGGTACCTGGAGCTTTGACATTACTTTACTAACTCTCGTGTACTTGGGGATATCCTCACCATGCATCCAGAGTTTGCCAGTGCAGATTATTGACCACATGGCCCTGTATGACTAACCATCCTGTGTGATGGTGACTTTAGCATCCGTAGCTAGTTCTTAGACTGTATTCCCTTTCATATAGTCTAGGGGTAACTGCACAAATCCATATATACCTATATGTGTTAATAAAATAATAAATTTGAGAAAATCAGTAGAAGCCAATAGGAGGATTCGAACCCACACACTCTCTGTACTCCCAATTACACACCCTAAGCCACTACACCACAACATGGTGGTGTACCATGTCGTGGTGTAGTGGTATAGGGCGTGGCCTTGGGTCGAGTACCAAATGGGCAGGTTCGAACCCTCTTCACGGCTCCTACTGACTTTCTCATTGATGCCCTACATTAATGTGATTTCATGTGCAATGTCATATTATTATGAGGGAGCATTGACACGACGTCTTCCTCATAAACGTGATAGATGGCGATCTTTAATATTAACTATCACAGGGAGAGCACATGCAAAATGACAAGCATGTTGACCAGACCACACACTAGAAGGTGAAGGGACGACGACGTTTCGGTCCGTCCTGGACTATTCTCAAGTCGATTCGATGAGAATGGTCCAGGACGGACCGAAACGTCGTCGTCCCTTCACCTTCTAGTGTGTGGTCTGGTCAACATACTTTAGCCACGTTATTGTGACTCATCGCCTGCAAATGACAAGCAATTGCGCAATCAATCCCTCGAGCAGACGATTGACTCTTAAGCCCACCTCCTAAATGTCAATTGTGAGCTTAGAATCGTTAAAACTTGTTAAGGCTGATAGGCTACCAATTAAGCATTATAATTCCCGTTGTCAGGGCCAGAAAGCCTGAACTTAGGCTTTTCGATGTCCCTTTAAGTCAAATATGGACCCTTTCTCCCCCCAGGATGTAACCCCACAACAAATCCCTAACTCCTGGGTACCAATTTTACTATTTGAACAACGCATTATGGGGAAAAGGAAACGTGCACAATCGTTTCTGCACTATTCACGGGTTCCTCCCTCGTTAGCCGAGGACGAATACTACCGTGTTAGCGACTGTGGCGCTAATGGCCACTGGGTGTGGATGGGCACTTGGGGCATACGAGATAACACCATCAATGGAGTCCAGGAAATGTTTAAGTACTTCATCATAATGATGTGCTGCCGGGAATCTTAGCGAAGTATCCCAAATTTGCTTACTGAAGGTGTAGCCTGCACATGACCGTAAAGCTGCCGCCCAGTTGGGTGGGTGTGGAGCACATGCTGTAAAGCTGCCGCCCAGTTGGGTGGGTGTGGAGCACATGACTGTAAAGCTGCCTTCCAGTTGGGTGGGTGTGGAGCACTGACTGTAAAGCTGCCGCCCAGTTGG
>WNGS01004511.1:21406583-21421808 GCA_020271785.1 Procambarus virginalis | reverse complement strand
ACGGGGCCATGTGATAAGTAGTCTGCACTGGCAACTCTGGATGCATTATGAGGATATCCCCAACAACACGAGAGTGAAAAGTAATTGCAAAGCTCTAGGTACCTTATGCCAACGGGTCTGAATGGTCTGATAACTGGTCATTCGGTGATGTAGTGTAGATCATTCGGCATGATCATGTAGATGATCATGCCGCAGTTCCTGCTCACAGAGTTTGCACCTGGATGCTCAGGATTGGGAAATCCGTCACCTGTAGCCACCTGCCACAGGTAACGGTAACTCAACCTGATCCTGACACCCACTGTGACGCACAGTCTGGTGGACGTTTTGTGCTGCCCATAAACATAGGTTTCGAATCTGAACAAATCATAGCTTTTTAAATGAGGCTTTCAGGCCGTTGGGAATCATTAATTTCTCGCCTATTGGACCGGAGTGTTGTGGAACAATGTAGCCTTGACAGCAGAAGTGGGGATACCGATGTCTAATTCAACTTCATCTTTGTTGTGTACATTGATGTCTGCTTGCGACATTGTTCTGCAGGAACGACACATGCATCCAAGGTCACCTCAGCGTAAGACGACTAGCAGAGGACACTTCATATATCCCCTTGACAAGACCACACACTAGAAAGTGAAGGGACGACGACGTTTCAGTCCGTCCTGGACCATTTTCAAGTTGATCGATTTGAGAACGGTCCAGGACGGACCGAACGTCGTCGTCCCTTCACTTTCTAGTGTGTGGTTGGTCAACATATTTCAGCCACGTTATTTTGACTCATCATCTGCATATATCCCATTGCTCTTTCCCCTATTAATGTAATGGTATTACGATGATTGCATAGTTCCTGGATGCTGATTCGAAACTGACAGGATATCCAGCCTAGCGGTCCTGGAGTCGTCCCTCATCCTTCCAAGAATTAAATACTTTAATGCAATAATTCAATTAGTCAATTCTAACAGTAAGATTTACTTTAAAAGGATTTTTATTGTCCTCTAAGAGCATCTGAAGGTGTCCCTGAATGCCTGTTATTTTCTTCTCCGAGGCTATGAGTCGTCGTAATTTTATCGGAGGTCTTTTAAATATCGAATGTAGACACAACGGATGCAGACAATAACTTACACAGACATAAGGGTCGCAGACAAAAACGTACGCAGACACCAAATAAAGCAGAGAGCAACACGCTCAGGAATCGTGGGCCCAAGAGACAGAGCTCAACCCCAGCAAGCACAACTAGGTGAGTACACACACACAACACACAACACACACACACACACACCACACACACACACCACACACACACACACACACACACACACACAAAACACACACACCAAGGCACTCAACATAACCCAAGATGTCTGTAAGTAAACACGCGTTTACTTATAAGGTAAGACATCTGAACGTAAATTTCATGTTCTGAAACCCTTAAGAACTAAACGAACCGGTTAATGTGGCCCCAGATATCACACACACACACACTGACACATGGGCAAATTTTGCCTGAAAGAGGAAGTAACTTTTATCACAAAATCTTGAATATGCAAATTTCAGGCATTTTACCTCGACATATTATGTAATACTTGTCCGTTCCCGATGTTTTAAGAACTTGCTATTATCTACTATTAACGGAACGCATTTCTAACGAGTATTTGTTGATCTTGTTTAAATGAGTACCAAAAAAAAAATCATTTACGTGGAATGTACCATTTTTGGACATGATTTATTGTATCATTTATTATGCTAAAGCCTGTTATTTTCCAACCCTAATGCCTGCCCAAATTTGAACCGGACAAACGGTAATTATTTCCTCCATGGGAGAGAGATATGGTTCTAAGAATGTCTGAATTCCTTTTCAGCGTGCCTCGAGTGCTTGAAAAGTTGGCATGGGTGGGGGGGGGGGGTGCGGCATTGGTTTTAATGAGAGGGCAATGAATCACATGAAAGTGTATGAGGAGGTGAGGCAGCTGGTGCGGTGTGATGAGGGTGTGAGCGAGTTAGGTGAGCGTGATGAGTTACAAAGTATGAGACGGTCATGAGGAGAGGGGGCTGAAAAGAATGTGAAGGGTCCGATGAATGTTAGGGCTTCATGAGGTTTTGATGAGGGTATGAGGGGGTCAGGCGAGAGCTCTGAGGTAATGAGCACAATGTAACGGAACAAGTTCTTCACTGACGAATTTTTGTTCGAACCCAACCGCTGTAAATGCTTCACCCACGTACTACAAATACAAATAATCGCCAACAGAGCCTAATCGCCAACCTAACGTAACCTATACCTATATATATGCACAATATGCTAATATGTTATAATATTAATATATATTGAGAAAATTTCCGTTTTGAATGAACAGCATGTTAAAATGTATAAATGCGTCTGTGGGGTCGACCGCTGGATGTAATGGACTTGAGTCGAGAATGGGTTGCATATAGAAAATGGTGTTCAATAACAACGGGGCGATACCGGAAGGACCTTGAAGAAGGAGGGGGGTAAACTCTTGAAAAGTGTGACTGTTTCGTATTTTTAACGCAAGCGAAGAGGATAATATATATTAGAGTCCCACAGAGTATAATACAGATAATATTTAACTTAGAAAAAACTCGATGGCGTATTGTTGGACTTCTTCTGAAGTAACGAGAATAACCCCACCTCACATCGGCCATTGACAACCTCCGGAGGCTTAATAAATTCGTAACAATTTCTAACTAACCAGTCATCGAGACTGTAGTAATTTAGTCTTGCATATAGGCCAACACAAAGCCATTTCTCAGTGAATATATATATATATATATATAGATATATATATATATAATATATATATATTATATATATATATAATATATATATATATTTATATATTAGAACACTTTCCCACCAGGAGAATGATTGAACCCTAGCCCACAGAAGCTTCAGCAAGCTTACTGGCAAAATTTGTGACGCCTTTAACACGTAAACCAGATGCTGTAAGGCTTCTGTGCTGGCTAGGGTTCGAAATCTCCTGGTGGGAAAGTGTTCTAAAGTTGTGTAACTTCTCTTGCGTGGTTTATATAATGCACAAGTTGTGCATATATATATATATATATATATATATATATATATATATATATATATATATATATATATATATATATATATATATATATATTGTTTATTTTAATTATCTCCTCTTGACTGATGATATAAAAACTTGATGTATACCAGAAAACTGCTTAATGCTCCCGCTGCTTTTGTCTGCGTAATATTTTTCAGCAATGAGAATGCGTGTTTTTTTGGTTGCATGTGTTGCAAAAAGCTTAATTCTTTCTTCAGGATTAATTTAGGCCTGCAGAGGTAGGATAAATTCAGATCAATACAAAAACCATAACAATTCTTAAATTAAAGCTCTATTTACCATATATAAATCTGTTATCATATTTCGTCCTCATGATTCACTTTCGTCCTCATGATTCACTTTCGTCCTCATGATTCACTTTCGTCCTCATGATTCACTTTCGTCCTCATGATTCAGTAGAGTATGTACTCTCCCTGCTGGAAGCCTCTTCATGGGAGGTTGCTTTACACTTCACTGTTAAGGCCTTGATAGAGCGTTGTGTCTGTTCCATTCTTGTGCTAATGCTGAGTGCTACACGTTGCTTCCCCAGCCCGTCATAACCTACATGTTCCCAGCGTTACCAAAGCTCTTCGTTATACCCATGTGTGTGTGTGTTTCCCTCTTAAGTGAGCGTTCCGAATATTCTTGATTTCGAAGGCCCAACTTAGGAATTTCAACGCCTTTAGTCATTAGCTCAGCTCTGATGTATTACCGGGAAAAATCTCAAATTGATTCAGACAATAGACGCTTGTTACTCAACATTTAGCTGGTGGATCTGACGAGTGGGAAGGACGTGGGTCCGCTGGAACGAGGCGGCGGCGGAGCTGTGGGAGCAGCGGCGAGGTTGGAGACTGGCCTGGCGTTTACTACCTATAAGTTAGCCTTGCTGGGGCGTCACACTGAAGCCAGCCCAACGTCGAAATGGCCCCACCAGATTTATCGATGCTTGGTCCTTTTATACATCAGACTTAGCAGGGCGTTCATAAAAATTTGGACTTGCCTTTCGGTGGTGGCTTTGGTCGGGCCGAGGAGGAGTGGAGTGCATGATTTAGAGCGTCATGCCTTTGGTTTTACCCAGGGCGGTTTTGTTGCGGCTTTAAGAGTCTAGCGCTGAAATGGAGTGTGTTATTACACTCCGTCGGATTTATGACTTGACATGAAGATGACATTTATACCTGAGGGATAAAGGGAGACAGAAACTTAAGCTCCGTGAAGCTGAAGCGTCAAGTTGGGAATGTTGCTGGTGATGAGAGCTCGCTCCCTGATCCGTCAGGTTGTCTCTGTTGCGTGTTTGTTACGTTACTTTAGCTTGTCATCAGCAAGTGGACACCTTCAGAAATCAATGTTGGACTAGTTCATGGGGTCAAAGGCATGGCTGGCCAAATATGTGTTCTAATAACCAGTATACTCTTTCAAGATAGAAAATTTATGCGCATTTAAAACATAATACACGATACTGCAGAAGGCACATTGACCAGTATGAAGGAACTCTTATCCATATCCACCCAGATTCATACGTACATATGTCTAACCTATGCTTGAAACAATCCAACGATCCTACGTCAATTATCGTCAACATAACTAACTCTCCCCCTGATGTACTTTGTGTACTAGTTAAAGGTACACCCATTTGTACTCACTGGCGCTGACTCTCCTCCAGACCCCAGCTCGGGGCTCCCTAAAGGAGGACAACATTCAGCAAATGCTTGAGTAACAAAGGAGATACTTGAGTGATGAAGACGAAGGAACTCAAACAATATTACCGTTGTTCGTCGCGGTGCTGTCAACAACAGTTTGATGAAGCTCGACAACCATTTAAAGTGCAATAAGAACATGAAAATGCAGGACACTACAGAAGGCCTATTTGCCTTGACGAGGCAGCTCTTATTTATATCTAGATGTGCATGCCCTGCAAGCTTTAAACCACATGCAATAATGCATGATGTACAAGTTGTAGAAAAATTAATATTTTGGTATGGAGTACCACCTCTGGCTGGAAGAAGGGGACCCTTAGCCTCGGAGGAAACCACACATAACGCTTTAGAGGGAATGTTTAGATCCCCTCCAATACAGTTTCTGTGTTTTGTTTTTTGTCTTAAATGTATCTAGGAGGACTGGGCAGCCTGAAGTATAAACCGAGGTGAAGCAAACTGGAACCAATGGATTATGGAAGCCGCTGACAGGGAGGTCAGCGGCTGCATATGGTAAGAGGCCAGTGATACTACCTTCCTTTGTAACCATGATATATATGTGCTTCAGCCTACAGTTTAGACCTATTGTCTTATGTATGACCCTCTGTCCTGCGTGACAGTGAATATCAGCATTATCCTCACTTTAATCAGACTATCAAAATCCTCCGATTAGGCAAAATTGTAACTAATTTTTTCAATAAAGATGTTAATAATAATAATAACCTTCCTTTTATAAACTCAGGAAGCCTGTGGCGTGAGACCCGCGCCGTTCCTTCGGTGGGTGTCGCGATGACTATCTCCAAATAGGTCTACGTAATCGTCACCTTGCCATTTTCTCCTTTGCTCAAAGGTCGGAGCAGTACAGAAATAGGTTAGTTCCTACTGTAATGTTATTTATACTCCAGCACATTATCTAACACAGTGCAGAGTTACAAACCCATTAAGATTTCAACTTAGATTCAACAGAGAAGAAGTTGTTAAACACATGAGGCAAAATCTTACCGAAGCGACCATACGAGTCATAAATACTCATACTCCGCCTAAGTAAAACAGAGACAAGCAACACTTAGTAAGCCAGCCAGAGGCTTAGGGCCCGCGCAGGAATTTCCCTGCCAAGAAAAATAAAATTATACCTCCGTTAGCTTGATCTCACTTGATGTAGAGTATACCAGGAGTGAGCCTAGTTCTTCTACTACTCAAACCCGGCCTTGGGGCCTGACTTGTCTTGTGAGATTCCTCACAAGTTCACTGTAGTCCTGGACTGATCACATTGCAGATTACTTGATGATTGATGAAGATTAAGCCACCCAAGAGGTGGCACGGGCATGAATAGCCCGTAAGGGGAGGCCCTATGGAGGCATTACCAGTATCATTAGCTGATACTGGAGATCTGTGGAGGTGCGATTTCACCCTACGGAGAGGTCGTGACCTCTGATCATGATTCTCTCCACCCCCACCTCTATTTCCCCGCCCCTTCTCCCCCCTCCCGTGTAGGGAAGGATTAGTCAACTTTTCCCCTGCCCCTTATAACTCAGGTCGGTTAATATATTTCCTCAGTCAGCTGGTGGCGTCCGAGGGGGCTGCTCGTGTCGGGATCAATCCCCCCCTTCCTCATGTTTATGACTCTGCTTCCCACAAAAGCTGAAATCAATACAATCTGCCACTGTTTTTGTTAATGTAATCATTTACTGTTTTTGTGTTGTTGTGTGCCTTTTGCTGATTTATTTATTCGATAATAATTTCTATACAAATTAATAATGAACTTTATTATTAAATATGATCAAAACACTTTTTTTTTAGGTTTCACCATATAAAGGAAGCGACTTAGGCCGTAGGGAATACACACACATATATATAACAAAATAACACTCAGTGTTGGAAGACCTCGTCCAGCTCCTCGGAGGTTGGGTGCGTACCCAGGATATAGCACGCATTTCCTCTCTGAACAGCGACACTGAGGCGCTGGAATAGGAAACTGGCCGCTCGTGAGTATCTAGTTTTCCAATTTCCTCACCCACCTCCTTTAAGAACTAAAGTGAACATTTACTCCAGGCAGCCAGATTCTCAGAACCTATCGGCATGAACCTGTAACAACGTTCTAGGTCTCTGTAATTGTTGGTTTTCTGGGTTTCCCTGAAGGTGGCTGCGCCATCTCCCTCAACTGTGCTGTAAGGTAGATAGGTATCAGCCAATGTAGATGCACACGTGTAATCCCATACGACCTGTTTATCTTCCCTCCATGGCTGCAGGGTGACTCCATCCAGGCGTTTTTGGCTGTTGTCAGGTCTGCATAACTGAGGTTCCCTTTATGCTGGACGCCCGGCTGTTGCCAAACTTCTGATGATGTCATAGGCTCATATAAAAACTGAAGCCCCTGAATACATTTTCTGGTAGGCATATCAATGTTGAATATGCTATAGACTATTGTACAGGATGTTTGTCAGCTCCCTGGTTGTATCAATCTGAATTTTCAATCCGAATTGAAAACGAAGGTAAACAGATTGATCGAAACTGTGAACGCCAAGAAATCCGGACTCCACCTGCCAAAAGTTGTTGGGGAATACAAACCTGGGTATGCCTGGGCATAGGGTAAAAGAAACTCTGCCCATTGTTTCTCGCCAGCGCCCGGGATCGAACCCGAGACCACAGGATCACAAGTCCAGTGTGCTGTCCGCTTGGCCGACCGGCTCCCACGACCGACCGGAGTCGCCATGGGTTCTCCCCTAGGTGTCCTGTTTGCAAACTTCTACATGGGCACTATCGAGCAGAAGGTCTTAGTTGACATGGGCTTGAAACCCGCCATATACTGCAGGTATGTTGACGACATTTTTACACATGTACCTCATGCCAGATGTCTGCAGCAGCTGAAGGAGGCATTTGAGCAGAATTCTGTGTTGAGTTTTACGTACGAGATGGAGAACAATGGGAAGCTGCCCTTTCTGGATGTAACAGTCACGGAAAGGAGCGGAGGCTTCCATAATGCAGTCTACACCAAAGAAACAAACATAGGAATGTGCCTCAATGCCAATAGTAACTGCCCAGACAGGTACAAGAGGAGTGTTGTCAATGCTTACATCGACCGTGCTCTAAGCCACAGCTCAGGATGGAAAGAAGTCGATGAAGAACTCTGTAGAGTAAAGCAAGTCCTAGTCAACAACGGCTTCTCTAATGGTTTCGTTGAAGACATCATAAGAAGGAAGGTGAAACGCCATGCAACCTCTGAAGAGACAACTAACACAACACCTGTACCCCCTATTAGACTATTTTACAGGAACTTCTTTTCGACGGCTCATAAAACGGAGGAAAGGGTCCTGAAAGATATTGTTGATAGGAACGTCATCCCTACAGACAAAAATCAGAAAATACAATTGATAATTTATTATAAAACCAAAAGAACTGCCAATCTACTCATGAAAAACTCACCAGACACCAAGCAGAACGCTTTGAAGGAGACCAACGTCGTCTATGCCTTTAAATGCCCACTTGGGGACTGTAAGCCCCAAAGAACTCAGTATATAGGTAAGACAACAATGTCTCTTTCTAGGCGACTAACAATGCATAAGCAACAGGGAGCCATCAAAGAACACATAATCTCTTCTCACAACCAGACCATCACCAGAGAAATCTTAACAAACAACACAGAAATCATCGATAGGTACGGCGATAACAGGCGGCTTGACATCAGCGAGGCACTACACATCAAAAAGTCAAAACCAGCAATCAACAACCAATTAATGCACAACTATATTCTACCTACTTCAAGACCCCGAACCAATGTGGAAGCAGCAAGAGGAAGTATGGGCCAATAGACCTTCTGCAATTACTTCCATTCATATGTTCACTTATCCAATTTATACCCATTGTTTCGTGTTCTGTCTTGTGTTCGTCACCTCACCCAAAACTTTTGTACCATATCACCTCATCCAATAGAGTATAAGTACGAAGAATTTGTGTGTAAATTAAGTCTTTGAAAATGTAATACGAATTGCGAAACGCGTTCAGGCGTCAGACAATTAAAAAATGAATTTCGGAGAATTGTAAATTTTTATTACCATCGACAGTGAAGAAAAACATAAGAAATATTAAGAAGATTCGTGTTAGAATTATTAATCTTACCCTTTCGGTCATATTCAGCAATATATATATATATATAATATATATATATATATATATATATATATATATATATATATATAAATATATATACATATATATATATATATATATATATATATATATATATATATATATATATATATGTGTGTGTGTGTGTGTGTGTGTGTGTGTGTGTGTGTGTGTGTGTGTGTGTGTGTGTGTGTGTGTGTGTGTGTGTGTGTGTGTGTCTGTGTGTGTGTGTGTGTGTGTGTACATCACGAAAATTAACACGTGGTGAAAAATGTAAAAAATAAAATAAGGTTGTGCTTATTCTGGAAATACTAGTGATAAAGCGTCTGAATAATCAAACTAAAATCCAACTAAAGTTTCAGCTTTTCATTTTGAGTTTTACAATGACTTAATTAATAGTTATTTTTTTGTTTTTAATAAAGCACCATAGAAAAAAGGACAAAAGGGAACATTTAAAAAAGACGTAATTTCAAGTATATATTTTGACACTATAACAACAGGAGATGGAGTGGGATGGTCTGTAGTTTTTTTTTGGAAGGTAAGGTGTGGGGAGGGAGAGGAGGGAGAGGACGGTGGGGTCGTGGGGTTAGGGGGGTGTTGGGGAAGAAGAGGTTGTCCATCACTCTTCTGGCTAAGACACCCACACCAACCTCACCTACAATTGACCACGGTTGACTTATCAATTAAATTTCTCCACTAGATGAATGAGGTTCGGTGAACTCCCTCCCTCCCCATCCATCCCCCCACCAGAGGTCCCTAATGGATGGCCCTGCACGGGTTAATTGCATTGTGAAAATGTATCCCTATGATCTACAGTGGGATAGCTTAGGATTAGAGGAGACCCAACAAAAAGTCACGAGTTTTTAAACCGCAATCTGTCGTGGATTCCTCTGTTGTGTGATGTGTGGCTCTTATTGTGGCTCCCTGGCTGGCCCTCTTGGTGATGCTGGCTCTCTTGTGGTGATGCTGGCTCTCTTGTGGTGATGCTGGCTCTCTTGTGGTGATGCTGGCTCTCTTGTGGTGATGCTGGCTCTCTTGTGTGATGCTGGCTCTCTTGTTGTGATGTTGGCTCTCTTGTGGTGATGCTGGCTCTCTTGTGGTGATGTTGGCTCTCTTGTGGTGATGATGGCTCTCTGTGGTGATGCTGGCTCTCTTGTGGTGATTCTGGCTCTCTTGCGGTGATGTTGGCTCTCTTGTGATGCTGGCCCTCTTGGTGATGCTGGCCCTCTTGTGATGCTGGCTCTCTTGGTGATGCTGGCTCTCTGGTGATGCTGGCTCTCTTGTGGTGATGTTGGCTCTCTTGTGGTGATGATGGCTCTCTTGTGGTGATGCTGGCTCTCTTGTGGTGATTCTGGCTCTCTTGTGGTGATGTTGGCTCTCTTGTGATGCTGGCCCTCTTGGTGATGCTGGCCCTCTTGTGATGCTGGCTCTCTTGGTGATGCTGGCTCTCTTGGTGATGCTGGCTCTCTTGTGGTGATGCTGACTCTCTTGTGGTGATGCTGACTCTCTTGTGGTGATGCTGGCTCTCTTGTGGTGATGCTGGCTCTCTTGTGGTGATGCTGACTCTCTTGTGGTGATGCTGGCTCTCTTGTGGTGATGCTGGCTCTCTTGTGGTGATTTGGCTCTTTTGTGGTGATTCTGACTCTCTTGTGGTGATGCTGGCTCTTTTGTGGTGATTCTGACTCTCTTGTGGTGATGCTGGCTCTTTTGTGGTGATTTTGGCTCTTTTGTGGTGATTCTGACTCTTTTGTGGTGATGCTGGCTCTTTTGTGGTGATTTTGGCTCTTTTGTGGTGATTCTGACTCTCTTGTGGTGATGCTGGCTCTTTTGTGGTGATTTTGGCTCTTTGTGGTGATTCTGACTCTCTTGTGGTGATGCTGGCTCTCTTGTGGTGATGCTGGCTCTTTTGTGGTGATTCTGACTCTCTTGTGGTGATGCTGGCTCTTTTGTGGTGATTTTGGCTCTTTTGTGGTGATTCTGACTCTTTTGTGGTGATGCTGGCTCTTTTGTGGTGATTTTGGCTCTTTTGTGGTGATNTGTATATGTGACTTTGTGTATATGTAGGTGTACTCGCCTATTTGTGCTTGCGGGGTTGAGCTCTGGCTCTTTGGTCCCGCCTCTCAACTGTCAATCAACAGGTGTACAGGTTCCTGAGCCTATTGAGATCTATCATATCTACACTTGAAACTGTGTATGGTGTTTGCTTCCACCACATCACTTCCTAAACACACACACACATCACCTTCCTAAGGTGTTTGTGAGTGTGTGTGTGTACTCACCTATTTGTGCCTGCAGGGATGAGCGTTGGTTCCTGGATCCCGCTTTTCTAGCTGCCGGTTGTTTGAAGCAATGACTCCTGTCTTTTTTCCCTATTATACCTAGTTTTGAAGCTATGAATGGTGTGCTTCCACAATGTGCTCCTTTAGTTCATTCCAATTTCCCACTACTTTCACGCTAAATGGAAACTTTTTAACATTATGACTCATCTGAGTTTCCAGCTTTCACCCTTGTCCCCATGTTCTGTTGGTATTCTGTATGATTATTTCGTCTATTTCCACTCTGGCAATCTCCCTAAGTATTTATATGTTGCTATCATGTCTCCCTGCTCCCTCCTTCTTTTTTAACATCGTCAGGTTCAGTTCTTTCAGGCGCTCTTCATATACCATTCCTTGCAACTCTGGGACGAGCCTCGTCGCAAATTTCGGAACCTTTTCAGAAATCATTATAGATCTTTGCTAGAGCCACGCTAAGGGCCTGCGCTGCCTCTTTCAGTATCCACGGTGATACATTGTCTGGTCCAACTGCTTTAGTTTCATCCAGTGTTGTTAGCTGTTTCATTACCTCCTCTGCTGTTACTACTATATCCGTTAGTCTCTTATCTTGCGTCATCTCCTCTTCTAACGATGGGAGCTGCTCAGGCTCGGTTGTGAACACTCCATGGAAACTGGCATTCCGTACCTCGCAGATCTCCTTGTCCCTTTCTGTATTTGTCCATCTAGTTTTCCTTAGTCTTGTCACTTGGTCGTTCACCGACATTTTCCTTCGTATGACAACAACAGTAATTTGTAACAACGTAGTAACTGACAACGTAGTAATTTAAGTTGCAATTTCACTTTAATCGCAGTATCATTCTCATAATTACTTTCCGATACTCTACTTATATTATTGTATTCATTGCTAGATCTGTTGCATCTTATCCTGTTGTCCTTTGTACTTTCTCCACTCCTGCTTATCCTTTTGCTTCCTGACACTGTGTATTAAATCATGGGGTTTCATATTCCCTCCTACTTTTTTCATTTACTATTGGTATAAAACTCTCTTCGACCTCCTTGCATTTCCACGTGACTAGGTCCATCATATTTTGCACTGTTTTCCTCTTAGTTCTTCTTCCCACTGCACTTCTCCCAGATATTCCCTTATCCCCCTGTAATCTCCTTTAATATAGTCTACTCTCCTTTCCCTGACCTCTTGCCTCGTGGTCACAATTTTCAGCTCGATCATGTAGTCAAAGACTAGGACACAATGATCACTGGCTCCTAGTGGTATTTCATATTCCATATTCGCACTGTCTTCCTCATTCTGGGTGAAAATCAGGTCTAATAGGTTCGGCGTATCCCCTCCTCTTTCCCTTGTATCTTCCTTCACATGTTGTGCTAGGAAATTCCTGTATACAACCTCCAGTAATCTTGCTCCCCACGTTTATTCCCCACAATGGAGAATGATTCCCAATCACTCTCTCTGTGAATGAGGTCCCCCATGACCAACAGTTTCGCTCTTATTCTGTGAGTTCTTGTTGCTGCCCTCTGCGGTTCATCTATTCATGTTCTGTTGTTTTCATCATATTCCTGTCTGGGCCTTCTACTGTTTGGTGGGGGATTCTTGATTATCAAGATCACAATCCTCTTCCCATCTGCTATCAGAGTCCGAAGTACGGAGCTTGTGTTTCCATTAGTCCCCCGATTCTCTAGCTCCTCAAATTTCCATTTCTTCTTTATGAGGAGTGCCACTCCCCCTCCCTGTCTCTGTGTCCTTTCTTTCCTTATCATTTGGTATCCTTCTCTAAAGATTGCATCCGAAATCATATTATTTATTTTAGTTTCCACTATTGCAATTACGTCAGGATCTGCTTCACTAACCCTTCTTTGTTTCCTCTGCTTTGTTGAATACCCCATCAGCATTGTTGTACCAAATCTTTAGACTCGTCTTGGAAACTCTGTTACCAGAATTCATATAGCTCATCTGCCTACATGTCGCCCTTGGTGTGTGCTGCAGGAGAGAGATATATGCAGTCCTATCTCCAATAAGTGGTTGTGAAGTGGGAAATGCCTGGGATTAGAAGAGACTTCTTAATGAGACTCAGATGTGGGACTTCCCACATCTGCTCCCTGCAATGAATTATTCATCTCTGAGCCCCACTGTCATGTTTTCCGCTCCACGCTGTGCATGGTCACAGAGATTTAATATTGCTTATTTCCTTTAACTACCAAGTTAGAGAAAGATGCTATTCTTACAAGCCTTGACGTTTCCTAATCCTTTGGGCTATGCATTTAGTAGGCAGCACACTAATGAAATTAAAAGGAAAACGACGAGTCACGAGTCTTGCCCCTATAACCAAAATGCGTGAATTATTACCTCCTCGTTGCCCTACGTAGGAAGTGTGCTGTGTCTCTTATTATTGTTGTTGAGCCTTCAGTCAAGGCTGGCAATCAGCGCCCATCACTCTGCTATTAGCACCCGCCTCAACAACCAACCTTACCACAACTTCCACCACAAAATAAATCACAGCGGTTAGAATATTTAGACATAACCACCTCCGTGTGTAGTCACCTAGTTGGACTTGTGGGGATTGAGCTTTGGTCCCTTTTGGTCACTGTGTGTGTGTGTACTCACCTAGTTGTGCTTGCGGGGGTTGAGCTCTTGTTCTTTGGTCCCGCTTCTCAACTGTGAATCAATTATGTACAGGTTCCTGAGCCTATTTGGCTCTATCATATCTATCTTGAGGTTATCTTGAGATGATTTCGGGGCTTTTTAGTGTCCCCGCGGCCCGGTCCTTGGCCAGGCCTCCACCCCCAGGAAGCAGCCCGTGACAGCTGACTAACACCCAGGTACCTATTTTACTGCTAGGTAACAGGGGCATAGGGTGAAAGAAACTCTGCCCGTTGTTTCTCGCCGGCGCCTGGAATCGAACCCAGGACCACAGGATCACAAGTCCAGTGTGCTGTCCGCTCGGCCGTGTAGATATCTACACTTGAAACAGTGTATGGAATCAGCCTCCACCACATCACGTCCTAATGCATTCCACCTGTTAACTACTCTGACACTGAAAAAGTTCTTTCTAACGCGCTCGCGCGCGCGCGCGTGTGTGTGTGTGTGTGTGTGTGTGTGTGTGTGTGGTGTGTGGTGTGTGTGTGTGGTGTGTGTGTGTGTGTGTGTGTGTGTGTGTGTTTGTTTACAGTTAACCGTACTAACTAATTGTGCCTTTAAGACCAAGTGTCTGCTCCCGAGTCCTTCCTTGTGTGTCTTTACACTTGCCTTCTCTGTGCTTACCTAACTATTCAGAAAATCATTTGGGGCAGTGAGGTCAGCAGTTGAACCAGGGTTCCAGTGATCCTAGTTCAAGTCACAGCACTGCTCCAAGTGATTTACTCATTGATATACCGCGGCATTGTGTTAGAGAACTAGTGTGCTAAACATACCATTATAGCATTGGGTTATATACTCATTGTCCTGCTAACAAATTAGACACTTCTGACTTTTGATTTGCATGCAAAACTGGTTACTCAACATCACTTTGTAGTTTCGTGATGACGGAAGCTATTTAGTACAACAACTCACAGGGTAGCTCTGTTTTCTCTCTGTTTCTTGATGGTTCCAAAGCTTTTGACAAAGTTGAACACACCAAACTTTAAAGAGAATTGGTTAGCAGAAAAGTATGTCTTGTCATCACTATCTAGCTATCTATTTATTTTATTTATTTATCGATCTATATATATATATATATATATATATATATATATATATATATATATATATATATATATATTTATATTTTTTTTTTTATTATTTTTTTTAAATGGAAGGGAGTACACCTCTGGCTGGAAGAAGGGGGACCCATAACCTCGGAGGAAATCACACATAACGCATTGGAGGGAATGTAGGTCCCCTCCAATACAGTTTCTGTGTGCTTTTCTCCTACCACCCCCTTCCTTTTATATATATATATATATATATATATATATATATATATATATATATATATATATATATATTTATATATATATATATATATTTATATATATATATACTATATATATTATATATATATA
>WNGS01004511.1:21389241-21400434 GCA_020271785.1 Procambarus virginalis | reverse complement strand
GAGGGATAACATGTATTAAGTTAAGTCCTTGATCTGTATATTTAGTCAATTCAAAGTTTTTATTTCCTGTCATGATGATATTGTATGCTCTCATTTTAAGTCGGCTATTAATATTGCTCATTGCTCGAAGAAGTAATTTTATTTTTTTAAATTGCATGCTGATAAATATTTCTCGCTATATTTACGTACCATTTAATTGTTATGTTTGTCCCCCCTTCGCATAAATTATTTGTTTCCCTCATTTTATATGCGTGTTTGTGACCTTATACCCCTAGACACTATTTATCTATAGGTCCTATAATGATATTATATTTATGTCTACACTGCTGGGAAAAGAACCTTATTTAGTCTCGAGGGTGGTAACAAAATGGAAGGGCCTGTGTCCGGGATCCTATACCATTAATTCCCTGTAATGGTTGTACAATTAACAGTGCTAATTATAATAGCAATTGCCCTTACCTAGGTTACCTCTGATTGATTATCTGGTGACGCCTAATCAAGCCTGTCTAATTATCTGTTCAATCTGAACTGCTGTGAAAACTTCTCAACACTTCACGATTTGAGGTAAGTGTTCAGCGTGTGCCAGGGGCCAAGCAATAATTTTCAGTGTTGTTTCAAGTGTAAGTTTTGATTATTGAGCCAACCATGGAGGATCAGGTTGTTGCGCTGGTAGATCAGCCAAATTTTGGTAAAATTATAGACTTAAAGAAGTCTGGTTTGTTGTTGCTGGCTCATAAATTGAACCTAAGAACAACTACCACGCGACTAACCCCCACGCTTCTCTCCACAGGCCAAGCGTCTACCAACAAAACAACCAAGCATCCACACAACATTGTGGAATTACACATAATAATGGTAGTACAACATAACAAGTATTTATTAATTATAAGAGCACACCATTATATTAGCTACACTACAGCATTCACAGACAATTAAATAAGAGTTATAAATCAGGGCCAAATCACCAACACTCGCTTGACAATACTTTCCCACGCTACTCACATATCCAACCTGATCAACCCCCACAGAGAAACACATGAGAATTGTAACACGAAAGCCTCATACAAATAATATGCAACTCAAGCACACTATACATTCTATAATATATATCATATAACATACAAATCTCACATTACACAACTGGATGCTATAATGATTAAAGAATAAGACAATATAGTAATAATAATTAAGAGTAATGAGAGGATCTTAACAAGATTCGTAACATTCTCCACTATAGGGCTATCCCATTTGGCCTGTTTACCGTCGTTTGGACAAGTTGGTCGGGTGTGTGAATTGGCGAGTGTGTCCCACCGACCAGCTCCTTCCACAAATTTGGGATCACGAATCCCAATGGAGTTCCTTAGGTATTCTGGTAGTATTTCCTTCACTAATTCACTTGTAGCACTGGTCGAGGATAAGAATGCCGGCAATGCTAACTGTGTCGCCTTGCGAATACCTATACCCCCAAGTCTAACTGGGAGCGTTGCTTGGTCCCACTGGTCATCTTGCAGGGAGAGGTTTAACACTTTCATAGTTATTGTCTTTAGGAGTGAATCGTATTCCGTTAATTTTGGGCTGTCAAAAGAAGGAGCACACCTGAGGAAATAGGTAAGTCTGGCAAGGCCAGGCACCTTGTAAGAAGGTACAACGCATCATGAGCATCCAAAGCCCCTATTCGCGCCTCCATCCTCCTCAGGTCTTTAAGCTTTTCTTCGAGGACTACCTCAATGGCGTTCGAGCCCAGAGGTGCCCCTAGCAGCACACTGTCGGTGGGAGCGATCACATATATATGGGTACCACCTCTGGTGCAATTGTAGGGACCCATAGCCTCGAAGAAGAGAATAAAGGGAATTCAGAGATATATAAATATAAAAAGTTTATAAATGTTTATTTTAACTATAAGGTTTTCCATTTTCCAGCATCCTATAGGTTCATCACCCCATGGTCGTCACCACCCCCCATGGTCGTCACCACCCCCCATGGTCGTCACCACCCCCCATGGTTGTCACCACCCCCCATGGTCGTCACCACCCCCCCATGGTCGTCACCACCCCCATGGTCGTCACCACCCCCCATGGTCGTCACCACCCCCATGGTTGTCACCACCCCCCATGGTCGTCACCACCCCCCCATGGTCGTCACCACCCCCCATGGTCGTCACCACCCCCCATGGTTGTCACCACCCCCCATGGTCGTCACCACCCCCATGGTCGTCACCACCCACCATGGTCGTCACCACCCCCCATGGTCGTCACCACCCACCATGGTCGTCACCACCCCCCATGGTCGTCACCACCCCCCATGGTCGTCACCACCCCCCATGGTCGTCACCACCCCCATGGTCGTCACCACCCACCATGGTCGTCACCACCCCCCATGGTCGTCACCACCCCCCATGGTCGTCACCACCCCCCATGGTCGTCACCACCCCCCATGGTCGTCACCACCCCCCATGGTCGTCACCACCCCCCATGGTCGTCACCACCCCCATGGTCGTCACCACCCACCATGGTCGTCACCACCCCCCATGGTCGTCACCACCCACCATGGTCGTCACCACCCCCATGGTCATCACCACCCCCATGGTCGTCACCACCCCCCATGGTCGTCACCACCCCCCATGGTCGTCACCACCCCCCATGGTCATCACCACCCCCCATGGTCGTCACCACTCCCATGGTCGTCACCACCCCCATGGTCGTCACCACCCCCCATGGTCGTCACCACCCCCATGGTCATCACCACCCCCCATGGTCGTCACCACCCCCATGGTCGTCACCACCCCCCATGGTCGTCACCACTCCCATGGTCGTCACCACCCCCCATGGTCGTCACCACTCCCATGGTCGTCACCACCCCCATGGTCGTCACCACCCCCATGGTCGTCACCACCCCCCATGGTCGTCACCACCCCCATGGTCGTCACCACCCCCCATGGTCATCACCACCCCCCATGGTCGTCACCACCCCCCATGGTCATCACCACCCCCCATGGTCGTCACCACCCCCATGGTCATCACCACCCCCCATGGTCGTCACCACCCCCCATGGTCGTCAC
The DNA here is from genome assembly GCA_020271785.1 of Procambarus virginalis. Lineage (NCBI taxonomy): Eukaryota > Metazoa > Arthropoda > Malacostraca > Decapoda > Cambaridae > Procambarus > Procambarus virginalis. The sequence continues at coordinate 21,397,376 of WNGS01004511.1, read as the reverse complement.
CACCCCCCATGGTCATCACCACCCCCATGGTCGTCACCACCCCCATGGTTGTCACCACCCCCCATGGTCGTCACCACCCCCATGGTCGTCACCACCCCCCATGGTCGTCACCACCCCCCATGGTCGTCACCACCCCCCATGGTCGTCACCACCCCCCATGGTCGTCACCACCCCCCATGGTCGTCACCACCCCCCAATGGTCGTCACCACCCCCAATGGTCGTCACCACCCCTATGGTCGTCACCACCCCCCATGGTCGTCACCACCCCCCAATGGTCGTCACCACCCTCCAATGGTCGTCACCACCCCCTATGGGCGTCACCACCCCCATGGTCGTCACCACCCCCCATGGTCGTCACCACCCCCCATGGTCGTCACCACCCCATGGTCGTCACCACCCCCCATGGTCGTCACCACCCCCATGGTCGTCACCACCCCCCATGGTCGTCACCACCCCCCATGGTCGTCACCACCCCCCATGGTCGTCACCACCCCCCATGGTCGTCACCACCCCCCATGGTCGTCACCACCCCCATGGTCGTCACCACCCCCCATGGTCGTCACCACCCCCCATGGTCGTCACCACCCCCCATGGTCGTCACCACCCCCCATGGTCGTCACCACCCCCATGGTCGTCACCACCCCTATGGTCGTCACCACCCCCATGGTCGTCACCACCCCCCCATGGTCGTCACCACCCCCCATGGTCGTCACCACCCTCACTAATCACCACCCCCCATGGTCGTCGCATCCCTCATGGTCGTCACCACCCCCCATGGTCGTCACCACCCCTATGGTCGTCACCAGCCTCACTAATCACCAAGAAACAAGAGAGAGAGACAGACTTGGGTAATGAGAGAGCAGCGAGTGCTTTTGATAATACCTTCCATTGTCAAAATTAAGCCAATAAATCCTGTTTATATTCTGTTGGTGCAGCGGCGTTCCCTCTTGCGAGTTACGGCGCCCGTCAGTCGTATGTTGTGTCCTCCCCGTTCCCTCTCCTTCCCTCCCTCTAGGGGGCTTCCCTCCCTCTAGGGTCCTCCCCTTCCCTCCCTCTAGGGGGCTTCCCTCCCTCTAGGGGCCTCCCCTTCCCTCCCTCTAGGGGCGTAGCCTCTCTCCTACCCTCCCTATAGTTCCTCTCCTTCTCTAGCCCCCTCGCCTTTCCTCCCCCCTCCATCTAGTTCAACGACACTCTCGGTTCATGCAGGTCGGCGCTCAATCCCTGACTGTCCAAGTGGTTTGGCACCATTCCTTCCCCCCGTCCCATCCCAAATCCTTATCGTGATCCCTTCCAAGTGCTATATAGTCGTAACGGCTTGGTGCTTTCCCTGATAATTACCTTCCTCCTTACCCTAGTTCCTCCCTCCCTTCCTTCCCCTCCTTCTAGCTACTATTCTCAGTCTCCCACTAACATCCCCTGCTATCAAATACATCTTGTATTCTTGAAGGGTATTTAACATGTTATTGTATTCCCTACTGCATGTTACTTTTGACGTCAGAGCGCTCATGGTATCTTGTTATCCTGCTGTAGTTTGATAATGAAAATTGAATTGCAATATGCGTCTAACTTCAAATTCGTGTGTGACTTCAAACATGTATCTAAGTTTAGATATGTTCGCTCTTCCTGACCTTAGACACTGATGTCTCCCTGAGCCACGACACTGATGTCTCCCTCGATGTCTCCCACCTCCCCTCCCCCAACCCCAACCCCCACCCCACCAACCTCCCACCACAACCGTTCCTTGAAGCAGTCCTCCTCTCTTCCGCCTGTCACCTAATTCCCAATGTAGAGCGGAGACTATAACAAGTGGAATCAGGATACTATTGGCAGGAGCGAGTGTGGGGGAGAGAGGGGGGGGGGGGCGTGGGGTGTGGGAGGGTCATGGGGTTGAGAGATGGGTAGGGGAGATGAAGGGTATATTGGGTCAGCTTGAGAGGGGGTCTTATGGAGGAGCCGGTTGTGGGTATTTGGGACATTGGGACAGGTGGGGGAAGGGGGAGGGTGTAGGCTTGGGGGGCTAATAAACTTAGCGTCAATCTCCCAGGATACTCGACTCCACTACCCTCCCCTCCACTCACCCCTCACCCCTCACCCCTCACCCCTCACCCCTCACCCCTCACCCCTCACCCCTCACCCCTCATCCCTCACCCCTCACCACTCATGCGGATGGATTCGGCGACCATAAGCGAACTCCCTGCTCCGGCATTATTTTCACTCTGACAATAAACACAAATTAACTTTATTATCGTTGTATCCTGGCCGTCTGGCATTTACTACCGCGGCCCGAGATATTCGCGGGGGCACTACAGCAGCTGCGGCTACAGCGAGGACGGAGTAGTTATGTGGGCACTACAGCAGCTGCGGCTACAGCGAGGATGGAGTAGTCTTGTGGGCACTACAGCAACAACGGCTACAGCGAGGACGGACTAGTCTTGTGGGCACTACAGCACCTGCGGCTACAGCGAGGACGGAGTAGTCTTGTGGGTACTACAGCAACAACGGCTACAGCGAGGACGGACTAGTCTTGTGGGCACTACAGCAACAACGGCTACAGCGAGGACGGACTAGTCTTGTGGGCACTACAGCAACAACGGCTACAGCGAGGACGGACTAGTCTTGTGGGCACTACAGCAACAACGGCTACAGCGAGGACGGACTAGTCTTGTAGGCACTACAGCAACAACGGCTACATCGAGGACGGACTAGTCTTGTGGGCACTACAGCAACAACGGCTACAGCGAGGACGGACTAGTCTTGTGGGCACTACAGCAGCTGCGGCTTCAGCGAGGACGTATGACCATCCACGGACAGCGCCCCGTTTTTCTGGAAGGCGGGCTCAATAAATGTTGCAACGCTTGAGTTGAGGGAGACGAACAAACATTATTAGTTAAGAGAGATGATTTGTTGATAACGATGGCGGCTGGAATATATTAAAGATGGCTCCTGTGGCAGCCTGACGCAAAGGTCACGCGGTATAAGGAGACGACGGAGGTGCTTGGGCCCACAGGTGGTACGACGCCCATCTAGATATGACACTGGAAGAGCGACGGGGGTTTGCTGCCAGCACTCCAGGTATGATCATGGAATATCTGGCGGACATCGACGCTGGAATTTAGTATTCAACCTGGAAAAATGTTGTCTTATCGGATATTTAAAGTCCCCCCGAGGCCCCATAGCTGCTGCTGGCTGGTATGACTGGAATCTGTGAACACTTACGAAAGTGTACGTGATTGGGGAGGTGAAAGTCGCCTGGCACAGTCACCTGTTGTTAATTAACTCGTCCAGCACAGTTACCTGTTATTAATTAACTCGTCCAGCACAGTTACCTGTTATTAATTAATTCGTCTAACACAGTTACCTGTTGTTAATTAACTCGTCTAGCAGTCACCTGTAGTTAATTAACTCGACTAGCACAGTTACATGTTATTAATTAATTCGTCTAGCACAGTTACCTGTTATTAATTCACTCGTCCAGTACAGTTACCTGTTGTTAATTAACTCATCCAGCTCAGTCACCTGTTGGTAATTAACTAGTTCAGCACAGTCACCTGTAGTTAATTAACTCATCCAGCTCAGTCACCTGTTGGTAATTAACTAGTTCAGCACAGTCACCTGTAGTTAATTAACTCGTTCAGAGCAGTTACTTGTTGTAAAATTAACTCGTCCAGCACAGTTACCTGTTGTTAATTAACTCGTCCAACACAGTTACCTGTAGTTAATTAACTAGTTCAGCACAGTCACCTGTAGTTAATTAACTCATCCAGCTCAGTCACCTGTTGGTAATTAGCTCGTTCAGGACAGTTACCTGTAGTTAATTAACTCTTCCAGCACAGTTACCTGTTGCCAATTTTTATATTCAATGCAGTTACCTGGTGTTAATTAACTCATCCAGCATAGTTATACCTGTAGCTAATTAATTAACTCTTCTAACACAGTTACCTAGTTAATTAACTCTTCTAACACAGTTACCTAGTTAATTAATTATTCCAGCATAGTTACCTGGCGTTAATTAACACATATGCAATACAGTTACCATGCGTTAATTAACTCGGCCAACACGGATTCCTGGCGTTAATTAACTCGCCCCAGTATACCTTTGGTTAACCCAGTTACCTGTGGTTAATTAACTCTACCAACCTGGCAGAGTTAACCTGTGCGGTAATTGACATATCCAACACATTTACAGTGAAAGTGTCTATTTTTCAAAGAATATTCCACTTTTTGTCGTGATAAGGCCTGCCAAGGTTGTCTCTGACACAGTCTTGCTCTTATAATTCAGAAGAGTTCTGTTAATGGACGATTCAGAAGCAGTTTTCTCCGGAGCTTGAATCATTTGTTGATTTATATCCGAACTCACTCCGCCGTCACAGAATACAAGAGGCACCAGCTCTTCGTAGAGGCACCAGCTCTTCGTAGAGGCACCAGCTCTTCGTAGAGGCACCAGCTCTTCGTTCAGGCCCAGCTCTTCATAGAGGCACCAGCTCTTCGTTGAGGCACCAGCTCTTCGTAGAGGCACCAGCTCTTCGTTGAGGCACCAGCTCTTCGTAGAGGCACCAGCTCTTCGTTCAGGCCCAGCTCTTCGTTGAAGCCGAAGTGAAATCATCAAATAGAAGAGGGATTGTTAAGTTAGCTAAGACGTTCTCTTCCACCTTATAAGCTTGCTTATTACTTGACTATGGGAGATTGTGCACAGCATCGTGCACAGAATCATGGACAGCGTCGTGCATGATGTGTGTGTGATCTCTTGAGTGAACTTTGACATCATTACCACCGGCTGGTGAAGTAATAGAGGGCGCTCCTTGTTATCTCGTCTGCTGGCGCTTGCTGCTTCCATCCCAGTGAGTGCTGCTGTCATCCCAGTGAGTGCTGCTGTCATCCCAGTGAGTGCTGCTGTCATCCCAGTGAGTGCTGCTGCCATCCCAGTGAGTGCTGCTGTCATCCCAGTGAGTGCTGCTGCCAGCCATCCCAGTGAGTGCTGCTGACAGCCATCCCAGTGAGTGGGATATACGTTATGATTGCTCATAGGTTGTCCGATTTGTCCTTTTGCTTACATTAAAAACTGTCCGTTAATTTATCAGTAGTTATCATTACTGCTTTACCACTATTGTTATCGGTGATATCAAGTCTGTTCCTGCTTCTATTGTTACGTTCCGTACCCACTGTATTGTATAATGTTCGTTTTAGTGTTCTGCCCGAAACGCTATGCGTGTTAGTGGTTTTGAAACAATGTAAAAATACCATTCTAATGTAATCTCATATTGTTCCATCTTGTAAATAATTATTATTGTTATTAGTATTATTATTTTGGAAAAAAAACTGTTGTCCGCGGACTCCTCATATGAAGAGATTCCCATAGGTTTAGAAGACCTCTCGGAACGTGTTGTTGATTTCTAAAAACACGTTTGTCGCTCTCTGTGAGAATTCTCCCTTAGCTTTTGCCGCCATGTCGCTTACATATCGCTTCAGCTGCTCCCGTGGTCTCCATTGTAGACATTCCTGGGTTTCTTTAGTGCCTCTCTATTGTCCTCCGTGTTGTTGCCTTTTAACCCCCCAGGTTGACTTTGCTTTTCTCGTCCATTGCTTTGTTTATTGAGGTGAACTGCTCTGTGGCATGTGAACATTTCTGAGATTGGAGTTACGTCATATCGTTTGTTGTCTTCCTCTCTAATGCTCTCTCATGCAGTGTGACCACAAGAGCATGATAGAGTGTGATCACAGGAGCATGATACAGTATGATCACAGGAGCATGATAGAGTATGATCACAGGAGCATGATAGAGTGTGATCACAGGAGCATGATACAGTATGATCACAGGAGCATGATACAGTATGATCACAGGAGCATGATACAGTATGATCACAGGAGCATGATACAGTATGATCACAGGAGCATGATACAGTATGATCACAGGAGCATGATACAGTATGATCACAGGAGCATGATATAGTATGATCACAGGAGCATGATACAGTATGATCACAGGAGCATGATACAGTATGATCACAGGAGCATGATACAGTATGATCACACGATCACCTTGTCTGTTATCTCTCGCCGCCTTCATCTTGTTCCTTGGTCTTATCCCATTCTCTTTTGGCTTCAACACGTCTCTTGGGCTTCCCTATTTCTCTTCCCCCTCTTAGGCAGCACCGCGTCGCCCCGTCATGGCCCGGGTCTCCTGGTCCTCCGGAGACACATCACCAAGCAGCAGCGATGCTGGGACCATAACAACTATCACGGGCGCTGATCAGGGGAGAACCTCGGGACTCCGATAGCTTTACGGCGGGTATTACTCGTCCGCTACTCACAGCTCACCGGCGACAGCTAAGATGGGGAGCCCTTTCCAAGGCCCCCGTGAATCTTTCCTAAAACCCAAGAGAAACTGTTATCATTTGGTGGTTAAACTTTCTCGTCGCCGCAAAAAAATACAAAACAAAATGCAAGGGGGAGGAGGAGAACGTTGCTGGCTAAGAGGGAGTCAAGCGAGGTCGTAGAGAAGTGACTCAAGAGGTGGGGTCAGTGGAGGTTTCATTCTGAACTTAGTGGCAAGCTAGTGCAGCGAGGGCCTGCGACTTGGCTGCTGGCTAGCCAGGATGGCTGAATTGCAAGCCACTTGCTATAGCTTTCCTGATTGATGTCCGCCTGACGGGCTGGACTGGTTACGTGAATTGGATGGTGACTTGCTGGTTCGTGCTTGAATGACTAGGTGCGATTATTACCTGAGTACCCCTTTTTCCTCTAACTTCTGCTAATGGCAATACTGTCAAATCATCAATTTAATATAATCTACACATCAATATAGCTGCAATAGTTCGCGAACGGAGGAAAGCATGAACATGCACACACACACACACACACACACACACACACACACACACACACACACACACACACACACACACACCACACACACACAACACACACACACACACACACACACACACACACACACACACACACACACACACACACACACACACACACACACACACACATACACACACGCGCGCTGCGCGCGCGCGAATGGAGAATGTTCCAACGAAGTATTATATTCCGTTCAAGAAGGACGCACACTCCCGCCTGCGTAAATAATCCATCTACTTTTATACGTACAAGACGCCGCTAGAGCGTCGACTTTTGCTTTTTGCACGTCGGCGTTCGATCCTCGATCGCCCAAGGAGATGGGTATCGTTCCTTCACTTCATTCCTCTACCCCCAGAACACGGAAGGAATATCTGTGACATATCCCTTCCGTGCACTATATTAGTCCACTGCTTAAGGCTTTCCCTCCATATATTTCCAATGGAGATATCTACCATCGACGGTAGGCGAAGATTCGCTTCATGCAGGTCGGCGTTCAATCCCCGACCGTCCAAGTGGTTGGGCTCTATCGTCCCCCCCCCCCCCCCCGTTTCAAATCCTTATCCTGATCCAAGTGTTATATAGTCGTAATGGCTTAGCGCTTCCTCCTGATAGTCCCCCCCTTTCCTATATCTCCTTTCCATCCATTCCCTGCGTCAATAATTAGCGTAGGTGATCCCTCTATATATAAGCGGAAATATGTACCTTCCTATTAGTGTCCAGTCTATGGGCAGCGCGGAGAGGGAAATCCAGATGAGGGGGGGGAAGAAAGAGAGGGGAGGACGATGATTGAGGAAGAGGGGAAGGGGGGGGGTGGTAGGGATAAGGGGTATAAGGGGAATGAGATAAGGCAAGATATGGCCACAAATCCAGCTGGCCGGGCCTGATATGACTGGTGGGCCAGGCTGAAGTAAGATCAGTCATAAAGCTATCAAGACGAACAAATATTTCTCCTTTTATAGCTCTCCCTCATCCGCAGAAGCGCACCCGTCCACTGACCTAAGATTCATGGCCGGGTCTTCTTTGGAGGCAAAGAGAGAGAGAGAGAGGCAGGCGTAGGGACGACCCGAAGGGGATGGACCACGGACAGTTCGATTTAATACTAAGTGAAAATAGTACAATTCCTAACTGCTATGAATAGTACATAATTGGTACTTATTTGTCTTCTTATATTTACCACCCCATTTTTGGAGGACGGCTGACCACGGACAGCAAATGTGGTGGACAAAAAAAAGGGGGGAATATATCATGGACGGAGGATTTGAGTGATGTT
>WNGS01004511.1:21369904-21381354 GCA_020271785.1 Procambarus virginalis | reverse complement strand
TGTGTGTGTGTGTGTGACAGCTGCAAGCAGTGATGCTCCACTAGCATCTTCATCTCCCTGCCAAGATTCGTCATCATAAATGCCAAGGATGTGATGCTGTGGCGTCCTCATGGGCACGGCACTTTCCCTCAAGATTTCACATTAGTGAAGTTTATTGGGGAGGATTCCTTTCTCCCTCTTGACAAGTATATACCCGCTCTTTTCATTGGTATATCTCCTCCCTTCACAGGTATTTCTTTTCCTTCTTTTGGCACACTCATTCTCTTTTATTTGGATTAACATTCCTTCCTTCGCCAGACATTAGTCTCTAGTATACTCATTGTCCGCACTGGTATACCTATTGTCCCCACTGGTATACCTATTGTCCGCACTGGTATCCACATTTCCATCATTGGTATGCTCATTTACATCACTCGTATACTCATTCCCATCACTGGTATATTCCCATCACTGGTATATTCATTCCCATCACTGGTATATTCATTCCCATCACTGGTATATTCATTCCCATCACTGGTATATTCATTCCCATCACTGGTATATTCATTCCATCACTGGTATATTTACCAGGACTAAGCTCTCCATGAATACTAGAAGAGGGAGCACAATGTATTCCACCCTCATTAGTTTGTAATTTAAGTCACTGGTAACAGGAGAATTACCAAAAAATGGGAAGACAGCTGATGAAGTCATGATATAAAAGAAGGGAGACAGGCAGAAAGCCCTGAACTACAGGCCAGTGTCCCTAACCTGTATGCCATGCAAGATAATAGTGAAGATTGTGAGAAAAACTGGTAGAACATCTGGAGAGAAAGAGCTTCGTAACGCTTCGTCAACATGCGTCGTGCCTCACAGGTTTAATAGAATTCGATGTCCAGGCGACAAAATTTTGAAAAGAAAGAGAAGGATAGACAGACTGCATGTTTTTAGATTGCCAGAAAGCCTTTGATACAGTACCTCAAAACATATTAGTGCATAAGTTAGAAAAACAGGCACTAAGTACAGGGAAGGTACTCCAGTGGATTAGGGAGTACCTAAGCAACAGAAGACAGTGTGTCACTGTGAGTGGTGAGATCTTACTAGTGGAGTCCTATAATCCTGTTTCTCATATATGTAAATGGTCTTCCAGAGGGAATAGACTCATTCCTCTCAATGTTTGCTGATGAAGTGAAAATTATAAAGCGGACTAAGACAGAGAATACAAGACGACCTAGACAACCTGAAGGAATGGTCCAAGAAATAGATTTTACAATTTAACTCAGGTAAAAGTAAAATAATGGCAGCTAGGTGGAGGGAGGAGGAGGCCAGACACAAAGTTCTTAAATGGGAGATGAAATCCTCCACGAAACAGACAGAGAGAAGGATTTAAGGGTTGATATCACGTCAAACCTGTCTCCTGAAGCCCACATGAAAAGAATATCATCAGAGGCGTATGCGAGGTTGGCTAACATCAGGACTGTCTTTAGAAATTTGCATTATTTAAATGTGAATGATTATGATATATATGATATGATATGATTATGATTACAACATACAAAATTCTCAGGGGAATGAATTGAGTACATAAAGCCAGATTATTAAGCAAGGGGTAGCACTCTCAGAAAGGTACACAGGTGGAAACTTAGAACTCAAATGAGCCACAAAGACATTAGAAATCATTTTTTCAGTGTCAGAGTAGTTAACAAATAAAATGCACTAGGCAGTGATGTGGTGGAGGCTGACTCCATACACAGTTTCAAGTGTAGATGTGATAAGAGCCCAATTGGCTTAGAAACTGTATACCAGCTGGTAGACAGTTGAGGGGCGGGACCAAAGAGCCTAGGCTCAACCCGGGAAAGCTCCCCCCCCCTCTTGAGGTTATCTTGAGAAGATTTCGGGGCTTAGCGTCCCCGCGGCCCGGTCTTCGATCAGGCCTCCTTTTTGTTACACACCCCCAGGAAGCAGCCAGTAGCAGCTGTTTAACTCCCAGGTACCTATTTACTGCTAGGTAACAGAGGCATCAGGGTGAAAGAAACATTTTGCCCATTTGTCTCCGCCTCCACCGGGGATCGAACCCGGTACCTCAGGACTACGAATCCGAAGCGCTGTCCACCCAACTGTCAGGCGCCTGGATGACTGAACGCGTAAACATCTTAACAGACAGAGGTCACGATGGACATTAAAAATTCGAGAGATAAGAGGAGAAAAATATGATTGTTGTTAATGAGTGATTTATTAAGGTGATTAGCGCCGAGGTTGTTAAGGCTGTGCTTCGTCACGCATGCACACCGTTAAGGATGAGTCGCGACAGCTGCGGAGGCACAAGCAATCTCGTTGTTCATGTTGCAACATTGCGGTGGATTTAACCGAAGTCTTGTCATTCTCACGTCATTGCAATGGACTGAACATTGTATGATTAGTTCCTGCCCTTCTCTTATCCTTCTAGCATACTGTATGATTAATTCCTGCTCCATATCTTGCCCTTGTTGATTGGCTCAAGAACCAAGATAAGCATTGTTTACCCCTATAAAAATTATTCCCTTCCAAATTAAAATATCTTTATTTAGTTAACATATTATTGAACTCAATTCCCTGGAAACACAAACCGTAACTGTCTCTTATTTTCTGCTTGTTACAACTTTTAACAATAAAGTTGTTACATCTTGGCTTAACGCGTTTATGACGTATTAGAACGTTGCTACAACTTGCTATATTGGTTGTTATAACTGGTTAGGTGTTAAAACTTGTTCGAACGTTGTACCAACGTCGTAGTTTCGGTGTGTGTTTGGTGGGAATTGTATATTGCATTTTTGTTTTTGCCTCGGACTTTCACACGGCGTTTACCGCTCGAAAACTGTTCCTCAGATACACAACATTCCATTTGCAGTAACCTCATCCGCCCTCTTGCAGAATAAAATGATACTCCACCGCCAGATGTAAGATGAAAACAATATAACCTAAGTTACTCCTCTTTTGCCCCAAACCAAGTAAATAAGGTTCCGATCAATCTAATATGGCGAGGAAAGCATTATGAGGCTGGAATTGGCCCCCCCCCTCAATAATATTTGTTATTATCAACGAGTATAAATAATTTTGCTAGAAATGTTGACAACATCAGCTGAGTGAGCTCCTGGGGCATTAATAGTGGAAGAGAGGATGGCAACACTACATCATATCCAGTTTATTAAATTAATTCATAAATTCTCATGTGTAAATATATTTTTTAAACTTTTTTTCCTGTTTCACAGTTTCGTAGACTATTAGAATCATTATCAGAGTACTGTGAATGAAGAAATTAACATTTTGGAATAATATAATGATTAAGGGTACATAATTTTGTTATGTTTTAATGATAGATTTTGTTTTGAAAGATATGGGACCACTGTGTGAGGCTTCTGTCATCTGGTGAACTACTCAATTTTAGAAAGTCGCTTGACTTTGAATATATAAGTCCACTACGGGCTCACCATAGCCCGTGCTACTTGGAACTTTTTGTTTCCAAGTAGCGAAACTTAAACAACAACAACAAACAACCGCTTGACTTTGAGAGGTGATGTCACGCTGCCTACATATATTTAGATTTATTACCCCCCCCCTCCTCCCCCCCCTAACTAAAAATGCAGTAGTGGTGTGCAAAGAGTTTATTGTTGGTCATGTCTTCTGTTTTCAAATTATAAACAAAATGTATGGCATACTTACGGAAATAAAGATTTGTCAAATATACAGAATTATTGCATAATCAGAGCAAGCAAGAATATTACATCAAAGTATTTGGCTCGTAAGACGAGATGAGTTCCATTGAACTGTGTTTAAAATAGTAGAATAATATTTTTTTTTTACTATTTCCTATTTTATATGTTAAATGAATTAATACAATTTTTGTTTAAATATTAATTCTTCACCATCATCAAATAACATTGTCGTTGGCTTAACTTATTCTTCACCACACTACACTGTTTCGGGCCCTTATCATGCCCCTGTTTCTGGCCCTTATCATGCCCCTGTTTCTGCCCCTTATCATGCCCCTGTTTCTGGCCCTTATCATGCCCCTGTTTCTGGCCCTTATCATGCCGTTGTTTCTGGCCCTTATCATCCCGTTGTTTCTGGCCCTTATCATGCCGTTGTTTCTGGCCCTTATCATCCCGTTGTTTCTGACCCTTAATTTTCATGCCGGTGTTTTTGGCCCTTAATTATCATGCCCTTGTTTCTGGCCCTTAATTATTATGCATTTGTTTCTGGCCCTTAATTATCATGCATTTGTTTCTGGCCCTTAATTATCATGCATTTGTTTCTGGCCCTTAATTATTATGCATTTGTTTCTGGCCTTATCATGCTGTTGTTTCTGCCCCTTATCATGCCGCTGCTTCTTGCCCTTATCATGCCGTTGCTTCTTGCCCTTATCATGCCGCTGCTTCTTGCCCTTATCATGCCGTTGCTTCTTGCCCTTATCATGCCGTTGTTGCACACTGTATGATGTGTTGCCCTTGTCCCCGGCAACCCCTTGTTGTATGCTGACCATGCAACTGTTGTCTCACACAGTCATCAGATGACAAGTGCCGTTCCTAGTCCCTCTCAGCCAGGGGAATTGTCGTTCCTTGCCTGTCACGGCAAGTGCTCCTTCTTGTCCCTCGTACCTAGGGCAAGTACCGTTCCTTACCCATTCTTCCCCCCGGCGAGTCCCGTTCCTAACCCCTACTTACCTATGAAAGTAGTTCCTTGTACCTCTCGCCCACAGCAAGTACTGTTCCTTGCCCCCTCTCACCTACAGCAAGTACCGTACCTGACCCCATTCTTATTCCGTATATCAACTTTTGTATACACGTAAGTTGATATACGTAAAACGTATATCAACTTTCGTAGTCGAGTGCGTAGTCTAACAGATCTGTGAGCCTGACCATGATCATATTAACATGTATATACATCTTGTTTAGCATTGTATAAAGGAATGGACACGTCTGTGGTTAAAAAAAAAATACATTAAACTCAGTCATTATGCAATTTCCAGGTTGTGGTCCACTAAGTTGTTGCTTTTACGCTGTGCAGATGTCTCGAGTTCATACCTATCCTTGTATCTCAAGAGCAGGAGAGGAAATGCAAAGCATCACCATGTATGCAAATCGGGTTTTAGACTCCATCTTATCTCATCAATAGGTGCCGCAGCCTCCCATTGCTTCACAATATTGTCATGCTGTTTTAATTGCCACGTATGTGTCCACGTCTCTAGTGTGACTAGTGCATATTAATGGTTTATCTTGTGTATATTTGGATTTTGGAACTTAATGTTGTTAGTTTGCTTATCTTTTAAATTCGGTATCTTTAGTCACTCTACACACACACGCACACAAGCACAGAGCACACACACGTACACGTACACACACACACGCACAAGCACAGAGCACACACACACACACACACGCACGTACACGTACACGTACACACACACACACGCCGTGTGGCTGACTCCATACACAGCTTCAAGTGTAGATATGATAGAGCCCAATAGACTCAGGAACCTGTACACCTGTTGATTGACGGTTGAGAGGCGGGACCAAAGAGCCATAGCTCAACCCCCGCAAGCACAATTAGGTAAGTACACACACACAAACAATCGATGGCTAGAAAGACGGGATCCAGGAGTCAATGCTCGATCCTGCAAGCACAAATAGGTGAGTACACACACACACACACACACATTAGATGGGTTACCCAATGGTGCTTTGCTCTGTCTGTCTATCTGTGGATCTGACATGAACAGGTCCGCATGACAAGACATCATGTCATCTAACAAACCAAGGAAGCATCTCACCCTCCCAACTAGAAGAGGAGTCTGCTCGACACACTTATATACCCATGACAAGAAAAACAAAACAGTTTCCACTCTTCAAGGATGACTCTACTGGTCTGACCAGTGTAGAGTCATTAACCACAATCAGTACAATCATCCCTCTCTTGCACACTGCTGGGGAAAACTCATGGCTAACCAGAGTTCATAATAACAGCTTCAGTGAACGTTCATGATATCATTATGATACAAATTTTCATACTATTTTTGTCTAATCAGACTAATTCAGCCAATTATCACATTGAACAATGAAATCACTAGAAAGTGGGTTCATTGTTGTGTCTTGATATCACAATATCTTGAACGTGATATCATATTTCATTGTGAGGAAATATGGGAGCTGTTTAATGGGATCGAACCTGCGTCTGTGGACTCCACAGACACACGTACTCGGTAGTGCACGTCTCAGGAGTCCAGAGACGGCCTTAACATTTTCTCAGTTATCACATTATCACAGCGCCAAATAAATAATAAATATAAATGAATAATGTTTAGCTGTACATGGAACACAAATTTTCGGTAACTCATGCTGAAATTGTCTGATTAGACAAAAATTGTCTGATTATTTGTTAAATCTAATAAAATTTCAGCTCATTAAATTTTAATGACAAGAAAATTTCAACTCATTAAATTTTAATGAGTTGAAATTTTGTTAGATTTAACTAAAGCAAGCCAAATAAAATGAGTACATTATTATGCAAATATTTCTAGATACGTGATTCTTGGATAACATCGTGAAATCTGTTTGTCCTTTCACCTCTGTGCAGTCATACATATCTGCACACACACACATTGGCAGATAAACACTTAAAAACATATACGTCGTTATATACATTTTATACATCATTTTATGCATCATTATATAAACATAAACATATATATACACAGATAAACATCGCTAAAGACAGGGGTCGCTGGTTAATGGATCAAATTTCTGGGTAACATCGTATCCGTGGGGTCGCTAGATTGTTTCAAGGGCAGGACAGACATATATATATATATATATATATTATATATATATATATATATATATATATATATATATATATATATATATATATATATATAAAAAGTTTGTGAGGGTACCACCTCTGGTGCCAATGTGGGGACCCATAGCCTCGGAGAAGAAAATAAAACGTATTCAGAGGAGACCTTGTGGTTTCTCACTGAACACTAATATTTTCTTCTCCTACCACCCCCATTCTTTTGTATGTACACATATATATTTGCTTTATTTGAACTGTGTTACAAAAAAGGAGTTACATATAGGTTACAAAGATGGTTATCATAGGTTGTCGAGTTCCTCCAGCTCCTCAGATGGCGGGCAGGAACCCTGGATGCAGTGCGCATTTCCCCTCTGTATCGCCACGCTGAGGCGCTGGAAAAGAAAGCTGGCAGCTCTAGGGTCCCTTGTTGTTTCAATGAGCCTAGAACCCAGTTCCTTCAAAAAACTGGTAGCACTTTTACCCCAGGCGCCGAGTGTCTCAGAAGCAATGGGGACAAAATTGTAGTGGTGATCAAGTTCTCTATACTTACGGGATTTGGCTGCTTCCCTGTGGGTGGCAGCGCCACCTGGTTGTGCAACACTGAGGTCAATGTAGGTGTTAGCCAGGGTTGATACGCACGTGTAGTCCCATACCAACTGCTTGCCATTCTTCCAGGGGTTCACTGTGATACCATCCGGGCGACCAATAAGAGCATCAGAGTTACGGGGCGTTAGGTAACGAGGCTCTCTCTCGGCTGGGCATCCAGCTGTGGTGAGGCTCCTCTTGATGATGTCGTTAACTTCACTGTGCCTCGAGTGCCATCCTCCCGTGCTTTGGCAGAGTAGGCCATGGTGGCCGTACCTGTCAGCCACCACCTCGCCGCAAATACACCTATATCTGGTGTGGATTGGGGCAGCAAGGCGGAGGGCCACAGCAATTCGGAGGGCGTGTGGTGTGAGACGTGTGCCAGTTGCCGACATTGGGGTTGCTAACAGGAAATCCCCTGCATGAGGGGCTGCTACTGCTGTGAGGCGAGCAATGTCGTGCTGTGTTGATGCAGCACCCAGGCACTCTGCAGCAACTTTGTCTACAATGGGGCCATCCCAGCTGGATTGCCTGTGGGCTTTTGGGGATGGTGGTTGAGGTGATGGGCCTGCACGAGAGGCCCACTCTGTGGCACAGCGTGTAAAATTGGGATCATGTACACCTGCCAGCTGATGTAAGTGGGCAGGTAGAATTTCCTTCACAAGGTCGTCGGATGCTGATAAGGAGGACAGGAAGGCTGGAACAGCGATTTGCGTTGCTGTTCGAACTCCGAGGCCCCCAAGTCTTACGGGAAGAGAGGCTTGTTTCCACTGCAGGTCATCAAAAGAGAGGTTAAGGGCTTTTTCTAGCATTGATTTCAGTAACCGGTCATACTCACTTAGTTTTTGGCTACTGTATATATATATATATATATATATATATATATATATATTATATATATATATATATATATATATATGTATATATATACCTTGCAGGGGTATATATATATATATATATATATATATATATATATATATATATATATATATTATATATATATATATGTATATATATATATATATATATATATATATATATATATATATATATATATATATATGAAGGAATCAGTAGGCCTTCGGCACTTTCCTGTATTCTTAGGTTCTTAACTCTTGGTCATAATGTCAGCATAATTATTCGCCAGCATTCGCCTATACAAATTTAGATTTAGATTCAAAAGCTTTATTCCGGTGATTTATATAAATCTTTACAGCTGTAGCTGGAGTGAACAGGTGTTTAGCTGCAAAACACTTACAGCTTTCAGTTAGAGCTTTGAGACTTATATTGACAAAATATATAGCTTAAAAATTGAATGGAGAGAATACAAACGAATACATAAAGTAAGGAATTAATCAAATTAGTAAAGGCCTATTGGCCCATACGAACAATAAAATATCTAACGGAATATAGAAACATCTATGTGTTTATATTTATTTAAGTAACTAAAGGTGTAGGTGAACCTACCCACTATACACAGCTACCCCTGCAAGGTGTATGTCCCCCACTGTCCCCACGGGCTACTTTTTTGATTAGATAATATCCAGGGGAGGCCGACGCCGCCACTCGCAAAGCAAGTGCAAGTATATAGCGGGAGTGGGCTGCGTGACGGCCTCCCTCTCCCTCTTGTATATTGTGAGGGGGAAAGTCTTGGTTAATGACCTCTCTGCTATATGGCCGGGTCAGCCTGGGAGCAAGCATATTCTACCAGCATACACGTTATGTGCGCCTGTCACCGTGTTTGCTGCTCTGAAACACATGGGAGCTGAGGTGGGACTCAATATACCTACCCCTCAGAGAGAATTTTTGTGGTCTATCAGCACAGGTTTTGGCATGAAGCAGGTCTCAGCATCATAGGAAATTTCAAATTAAGTTTGATTTATTAATTAACATCACCTGAGAGTCAGTCTAGGATAGGAAAATTTGAATACGTATTTTTGGTTGTTAGATTGAGCCCATTCCATGACATTGTTAACTGACCATCAATTGGTTAATCCATAGAAAAACTGGGATCTGTCAACGATTTTGAAAATGCACTTAAGATATTATTACACGGAATATAACTAAATAACAGTAAAAAAAAACTCGCTGAGAATGCTCAGGCGTAGCAAACGTGTAGCAATACTGGCGGCTATGTAGAAGTGTAGCAGCCACCGGATACGCGTGCAATCAACGATCATTTCGAGTGTCACAAGGTCTAAAATAATGCTCAATTCCCGAACTTAATCTAACATAGGATGCCCAATAGAAAACGGGGACCACCCGTAAAATAGTTAGTTATTATAACATCTATATTGACCAAAATTTCATTACAATTTTGCCCAATCTGAGGAATTCAACCAAGTCTTATTAAATTGAGGATAATGCTGGTATTCAGTAAGCTAGTGAGCCGCAATGGTTNCTGCACTTCAAATACTGGACAAAACAGTGGAAAGATAACGTGGAGATAATTACCACCATTTTGTATCTTGAGAGCAGTCGCTAAAGGCAAAGGACTCGACATAACTTGAACTGGATCCCATCCCATATTGGAATCCCATTAAATGAGAAAGCTGATGAAATTGCTAAACTGGCAACTCGTCATCCAGTGATAGATAAAACAATTCAACCCAGCCTAGAGAACATTAAAACCATCATCATCAAAAACTCTCACACCTCAACAAGCCTACCTACACCAGAGAATAGCTGAAGGCTCGCCCTCTGCAACATGGTATCTTCAGGCAACTAAATTAGAAAGATTAAATATCCCAAAAGGAATTCACAGGGAAATAGCAGTTAGGTTATATAGACTACGTCTAGGTTACAGATGCAACTGGGAGATTGGCGAACCCCGACAGAGAGAGTGCATCTTCTGCCAAACTGTCACAGAAAGCCATTACTTCACTATCTTCTAGAATGTGAAGCAACCAACGACCTTAGAAGAGCTTTAAGAGTTCCTGAATCTTGCTGTGGCCACCCTGAAGCCATCAACAGAGCCACTCTCCTGGTCAACAAAGGTGTCCAGCAGCTGCACGCCCTCATAAAGACTGTGAAGCAGTATCCTCCCCCGCGATAACAGCTCGATGATTAAATGCAATGTCAGAATAATGAAAAGAATTACGGAGAAAAAAAAATTGTACCACTTACGGGCTATTCATGCCCGTGCCACCTCTTGGGTGGCTTAATCCTTATCAATCAATTTTCCTCTTCACCATTTGGTCACCTTTTGGTCCGGGAGACATCTCCCGTCACGCAGGGTGCAGTTGCGCCTCCACAGATCTCCAGTATCATCTTTTGATACTGGTAATGGCTCAAAAGGGCCACCACTTACGGGTATTCATGCCCGTGCCACCTCTTGGGTGGCTTAATCTTTATCAATCAATCAATCTTCTCCTCTTGTCAGTCTGGTTTGACAAAGGCTTTAACAAGTCGAAACGTTACCTCCTTTCATTTTTCTCTGTGGATTTTCCGCATAAAATGATCAGTGTTTTGTGATCGTCAATTGCATATATATATATATATATATATATATATATATATATATATATATAGATATATATATATATATATATATATATATATATATATATATATATATAATATACCACAGACTTGCATAAATGCGCAAGTTATATGTACCACCAAGACTCTTCCCCCTGTGAAGGATTGGAACCTTAAGAGAGCCAGGTGCATTACACACCTTGGCATAACCAGTACTCTAATCAATACACCACACACAACACTTGCATGGAAATGGTTGGTTGATGAAAATGAACTTCTCATCTGTTACCATTGGCTGTGTCGTTGGGGGTTGATTGTTGAGGAAATATTTCCCGACTTTCAATTCTTTTAACGATCTGCCGTGACGAATTGATTAGAGTACTGGTTATGTCAAGGTGTGTAATGCACCTGGCTTTCTAAGGTTCGAATCCTTCACGGACCTTATAAGCTGACTTCGTAGTCAGCTACGAAGTTAAATATTTTTCAAACTAAATTTTCAAATACATTTTTTTTTTCTTATGGCAATATACACCATTATTCACTGATCTCGGGAAAATTAACAGTGATTTTCGGCTGTC
>WNGS01004511.1:21311982-21326390 GCA_020271785.1 Procambarus virginalis | reverse complement strand
TTTTAAGGCATTACGTAAGTGACATGATTCAGGCTTTGCCGCTGCAGAGAATATTTTTTTTTATTTTTTTGATACGAGGAAGATTTTGCCAGAAAATTACAAGTGAGAGAGAGAGAGAAGCGCTCAGAGGCACGCCAGCTCTCCGGACCTCATAATACACCAGGTTTTGTCTCTCGTAAATTTTGCTCTTGGTGACACGCGTAATTTCGCGTTATTTAGTAGACGGGGAAAGAACAAGGTTTTCCTTCGTCATAAACAAGACGGATTTTGTCCTTCAGGTCTCTCTCTACTTGCTTTATATTTCCGAGGAGTGACGGAGGTGGGGCTCAAGGCAGCCCACCAACCCAAGCTCTGCTGGGTTGAAAATTATTTGCTGGAGAAAAAAACAGATTTGGGATTTATTAAATTGCTACAATTGTTTCTGACCAATTTGTTCCATGCACAGAGACGTGAGTTCCATGTCATCACCTCGCCTGAATATTTTCTTTATCAATTTATTTTGTGAATATTTTCAATATATCATTAAGTTTTGAAATATGATTATCATGATATATTATTCACAGCAAAAATATTGAACTGGTAGGAACAATGATTGTTTAAATGGCTTAGGATAGGTTAGGGTAGGACAGGTTAGGTTAGGACAGGTTTTGTTAGGTTAGGACAGGTTAGGGTTAGGTTAGGCTGTTTACCTGCTAATCCCCCTTTTTTGTCCGCCAAATGGAGTATAAAAATATTTCAAAAGATTTTAATTTGTTGGAGGTGTACAACAGTTTATATTTATACGTTCGATCAACAGGGCTTGTAAACCCTATCATTTTCGGAGAATTGGTTGGAAAATTAGTTAACAACTTTTCTGGAAGCTAATTTTGTGAATTCAAATACTTTTAATTGGTAGTTTCTGTAGCTGCTTCCTCTACAGTGTTTGTCACGCGTTTGTCTTGCGTGACAAACTTCACTATATTTATAAAACTTGTCAAATTTTGGAAAGATTCATAAAATTGTTTCACTGTTTGCGGAGCGAAGTTTCACTAACTTGAAGTGTATCCAAAACTTTTATGTTCTGATATGAGATTTTCTTGAGTTTTCCACAGACGATAAAAGTTTTCCTCTCCAGGGCTTGGTGAGGGGTGGTGATTGTGAGAGGTCTGGTGGTAGTGGGTGGTGATTGTGAGAGGTCTGGTGGTAGTGGGTGGTGGTTGTGAGAGGTCTGGTGGTAGTGGTTGGTGATTGTGAGAGGTCTGGTGGTAGTGGGTGGTGGTTGTGAGAGGTCTGGTGGTAGTGGGTGGTGATTGTGAGAGGTCTGGTGGTAGTGGGTGGTGGTTGTGAGAGGTCTAGTGGTAGTGGGTGGTGATTGTCAGAGGTCTCACAATCAGAGGCGATTATCAGAGGTCTCATAATCAGAGGTGATTGTCAGAGGAGGTCTGGATGGTTGTGAGTGGTTGGTATGAGAGGGCAGGAGGTGAGTGATAAGAATGAGGGGCGAGAGGGAGATGAGGAGCGAGAGTAACCCGGCTCCCCCCCCCCCTCACCCGTCATGGAGATCACCTCACCAGGTATAAACCATCGTCGCCACAGTCTATACCTCTTACGGGCTATTCATGCCCGTGCCATCTCTTCGGTGGCTTAATCTTCATCAATCAATCGTCTATAGGTCGCCAGCTGGTTCCATCCATGATTGAGATCACCTGCCCGCACGCCCTCCACTGCCACTCTCAACTCTTTTCGTCCACTTAATCCCCCCCCCCACACAACCCTTCAACCGCACACTATAACCGTATCAACACTCTCTCTTTATCTCTTTACGGGCTCACCATAGCCCGTGCTACTGGAACTTCCTGTTCTGAGTAGCTGAGGTATAGCTGAATCTAAAACAACAACAACAACATCTCTTTATCAACACTTTGTCAATAACCCCTCTTCATCAACAACCTATCTCTTCCTTTTTCTGTTTACGGGAGCTAGAGGGAAGGGGGAAGGATAGGGAGTAGAATTGGTAAGATCGTCTGTTGGATTTACTCTTAATATCCCGTCGTGTGATAATTGGGAAACCAACTTATTCGACCGTAAGAATTGTTATATCTCTCACTGTCGGAGGCCAGACCTTTGGAACCGATAATTTAAGGTGTGAAACGAGTTCTTGGTGTGGGTGAGCCTCGTTGGAGGGGGTGGTACAGGGCGGTGAAGCTAGGATCAAGGATTGTGTTACTTGGGAAAGTGGCTTACTTCCGCAGGGCAAGTGCTTTTACGTGCTATGTATTTCTACGAGATGTATATATGTACTGTTAACACACAGATGTTTACAAAACTTAGATAATAATCTGGACACTTTGCTACAAGTTTTCTCGTTATCTTGCGCCCCCTTGTTTGCTTGTTTTTGTTGCTGCGACCATTGACTATGGTCCTATCTAGGTCTGGCTTGAGTCCACGATAACGCATTTCCAATCATTAAATTCAGCTCCTCCAATCATTAAATTCAGCTCCTCCAATCATTAAATTCAGCTCCTCCAATCATTAAATTCAGCTCTTCCTTAATACCTCCAATATGTAACGTCTTCAAGCCAAACCCAATCAGTAAAGAACCACCGCATTAATAATGACCTTAACTGTAATAATAATTGTGCACAATGAAATAACATTAATGTGATGTATCAATCAGTAGGAGCCGTGAGGAGGATTCGAATCCGCACACTTGGTATCCCAAGCACACGCCTTAGCACACTACACCATGACATGGTCAAAAGTAATGTATCCTGGTATTCAGCTGAAGCCTCTAAGGGTCATGAGGCTTCCACTGAAGCCCAATTAAGGGGTTTCACGCACTACCCCCATCACTCTGGCAATAGTACAGTTCTACTCACCAACGCTTCTCTTCCAATGTACAATGATGATGATATCAGCACCAATGATACAAATGTATTTTATATGACGGGGGCGTGGACCACTAATTCCTACGAGCTTCAGGGATAGTTGAAATTCCAGTTTGGACACTTTTCTTATTACGATTACTCAATAGCACGATCGATGGAGCATCGATCGGCCTCACACGCATGGGGGTCCATGGTTCGAGTCTCCTAGAGCCCAGGTGAATGAAAAGTTTATTTCCACGGAAGTGTGGATACCAATTTATAGGTATCTTAATTGAACACTGCCGTTAACGTGGGTGAAAGTGAGTCCCATTCAATGCAAGTAGCAGATAGTTTATTTTTATTAATGCCAACAAATGTAAATCGGGAGAAATTACTAAGCCAAACCTATATAGCACTAAGAAGGTATATGAAGCCAAGGGGTCTGGGATGTGAGGACGGGGTTAAGGAATGATGTCGACAACCTGCATGGACCATCGGGAATCGAACGCTGACTCTGAAAGAAGTGAGACCGTTGCTCCACCGACCAGTCCAAGCGTACATTAACGCAGTTATGGTCGCTTATGAAGCAATAGTTGAAATTGACACTCCAGGATCCTACCGTCGCCACCCACACAACATATCCCACCGTCGACACCCACACAACATATCCCTCCGTCGCCACCCACACAACATATCCCTCCGTCGCCACCCACACAACATATCCTACACCGTCGACACCCACACAATATATCCCACCGTCGACACCCACACAACATATCCCACCGTCGACACAAGAAAGTTCTCATGAAGAGAAAAAAAATCCAAATTCAAATCTCCGGAAAACTCAATTACAAACCAGTTGCTCACAATACCAGTAGAGCCACATAACTCTGCCCAGGTGACTCCTGGGAGCTACACCCCGCATAAAACCTCCGTCCGAGACAAAGAAATATCAGATGGACGCACCCGCCTGGGTATGGCTGTGAACGACAGCTGGCAGATAGAAACAATGGAGGACCCGCACCCGCAGTGACAATATCGTTATTAACATCTCCAGCAAGGTCTTAATAAAGCCAGACTTGTCTGTGGGTTCAGGTGTAGTGGCTAAGTGGCGTCAAGGGGCCCCCCCCTGCTTGTCCTCGTCAGAGATCGCCGGAGCCTTCTACACTATGCTAACTACAGCACTTCTTGGAACGACGCTGTTTATTGCAGCTCACTCTTTGTTAAAGGCTCTCTGAAACACTGCCTCAGCTGAAAGGCAGTTTGTTTGCACCGCGTCAACTGCAGGGCTCTTCGCTGCAATCATTGGCTTCGTAACAAGCCAACGGTTGTCATCATTGTGTCTACTTCAAGGTTGTTGTTGTTGTTAAAGATTTGCTACCTGGAACAAAGTTCCAAATAGCACGGGCTATGGTGAGCCCGTGCTACTTCAACACTCACAGCAGCAAACTAATACAAACTAACATCACAACACCGTGCCAAACTCAACAGTCTAAACAACAGAGTAAATATCACAAATTCCTCAGTAGATAAGGATTCGAACCTTGTGAATGTGTGAATTTCTTCCTTGACATATCACGTTATTGTGATCTCTCTGTGTACAAACACACAACATGAGAATAAAGAAATCTACATGAGGTCTATTGACCCATTTATTCCTTTTTATTTATACCTATTTATATTCAGCCATATCCTCCCCCACATTAACATAAGAGTGGCTTCGTTTCTTGCAGGGTCGGTGTTCTATTCCCGATGGTCCAAGTGGTTGGGCATCTTTCTGTGACTTCGTGGTTATATCCCAACTCCTAATCTGTCTTCATATCCCTTATAAAAAGCTACGTAAAAAGGCTAGTATATACAGATATATCACACTAACGTGATATAAATCAATGAGGAAAATCAACTCCACCATCGATTTTTCGAATCTTGAGGAGACTCGAACCCTCGACCCAGAGACTCCCAGCCGCTGACGCTAACCTCCGGACCAGCACGATTTATTAAACAAATTATTCAGCGGGATTTCTAATGAAATCATAGGAATTGCTGAGGCCTCTACTGAAGCCAGTCCAAGATTTACATATAACCCCCCCCCCTCAGCACTCAGGTGTATAGTAGAAATCCGGTTTTATAACTTTTAACCAGTCAGGGTGGTCCAGTGGTTAACGTTAGCGGCTGCATGCTAGTCTCTTGGTCGCGGGTTCCAGTCACCTCAGTCACCTTCAACTGATTTTCTCAAAGCTGAATTGTGCGCTTTCCCAATAACGTAATTACACGCGTATGTACAAACTGTACCTGAAACTTCTATAAGAACATAGGTACACATGAAAAAAAGGAATCTACAGAATTAGCTTATGTAAAGCTATTTGTAGCCGACCATTCTAACTATATATATTTGCTTAACCAATGTATTAAACTGATTTTAATCGAGTATGTGTCTTGATGTTACTTGCTGAATTGTTCAAGAGATCTGCAAACCCTATTTTTGAACCGGCGTTTGCTTATTTTTCTTATAATTCCAAACTTATTCAGCTTAAATCCATTGTTTCGTGATCTATTTTTGGGTAATTTTGTGTTCCCTATTTACATCCATTTTCTTCAACCCTTTTTTGCATTTAAATACGTCAATTGCGTTCCCCATTCTGTATGTCTGTCTAGTAGGTGTAAAAAACTGATTAGTTACAAGTTTACATTCGCAAGAGATTCCTAACTTATCTCTGTTTACTCCCCAGGAAACCTTCATCCATTCTTCACTACGGTGCTCGAAAGGTACGTCTCAAGACCATGACAAAGTTGAAGGGTAACATTAGATCTTCTGTTGACCAGACTAGAAGGTGAAGGGACGACGACGTTTCGGTCCGTCCTGGACAATTTTCAAGTCGATTGTGACAATTCTCACAATCGACTTGAGAATGGTCCAGGACGGACCGAAACATCGTCGTCCCTTCACCTTCTAGTGTGTGGACTGGTCAAGATTTTTCAGCCACGTTATTGTGACTCATCGCCTGCATTAGATCTTCTATTACTAGCACTTCTAGATATCTAGATATCAATCCTTGTGGCTATAAAAACCCTGTAAGCTTTATTTCCAAAATTGACATATGGTTTTCTTGGTTTTTCGGATTCCTACTAATTAATCATGGTTCCAGTATCGTTTTTCACGATCATATTCAACCCTTAAGATGCTGTATTGCTTATAACTGGCAATTCTATTTTCTTTCCCCCGTGACTCAGACCTCTATACTTGTCAACACTAAATTACAACTACTAATGTGCATTCATTTTTGGTAATTCTTTTTAAGTGTTCTTGTAGTGTTGGAAAGTGTTCATTTGAATCGATCACTATTTTTGGTCCATCGGCAAATGCACCAGTGTTGATATCAACTTATGTTATTAAGTGGACGATAACAGTAGAGGGGCCCAGATAAGGTAAGATATCCAAGGAGATGCACTTGAAACTATTACATTTGCTGGCTTTATATATATATATATAAATATATATATATATATATATATATATATAATATATATATATATATAACATATAAAGAAATATTACATAATTAAATTTTAAACTTACAAACATTTAACTGTTTACATAGCATTTTGTTGTAATTATTTGCAGTTCGACTCCAGTTAATAAATCATATTTCATAAGTTCAATTGTGGATTTGTACTTCAGAGTTTAGTTTGAACTTCCTCGTTAAGTAAACTTTTAACGAAGAAGAAGTTCAGACTAAACTCTGAAGTAGAAAACCCACAATATCTTGTAACTTCAATTGAGGAACTTAAACCCCCTTCCTTGAGAGGAACGTTCGTCCTGCACGATATTTTCGCGTTGTGGACGATGATTCCAGGTGTCCGTTGTATCTGGCCTTCACCTGCGCAGTCACCCGTGCTCTGGTGTAAAAAAAAAATCATGTAGAAAGTAAGGAAAGCATTAGTGAAGTNAAAAAATTAGAGAAAATATATTAATTCAGGAAAATTGGCTTATTAGGCAAATCGGGCCTTGCATAGTAGGCTGAGAAGGCGTTCTGGCTACTAGGTACGACATATATATATATATATATATATATATATATATATATATATAATATATATAATATATATATATATATGTGTGTGTGTGTGTCTGTGTGTGTGAAAATCACGAAGAAATTACCACGTGATGGACATGTGACAGTGTCAGACCACGAAGGAAGGATTAACACAGGAATTTCCTTAATGATAATTTCTTAATGCTTCTTCTGAAGATGTATTATTAAATACGAAATTACATACGAAAATTCCTGTCTTAAGGAAGGACCTTAAGACAGGAATTTTTTACATTGGACCTCAATGTAAGGACCTTACATTGAGGTCCTTACATTGAAGGACCTCAATATAAGGTCCTTCGTGACCTTACATTTTACATTGTCCATCACTTCTTAATTTCTTCGTGATTACACACATACACATAATATATATAATATATATATATATATATATATTATATATATATATATATATATTATATATATATATATATATATAAAGCCTGCTTCTAGAGAGGCATTTATTTCATGATTACATTTATTTCATATTATATGCATCAATAGGATAAGTTAAGGTAACATGAAATATCTCTCTCTCTCTCTTTCTCTCTTGTTCTCCCCTCTCTGTCTCTGTCTCATCTCGCTTGCTCTTTCTTTTTTTCTCTATTTTCTCTCTACACAGACCCAGGCTGATATAGGAGAGGACACCTTCTGACTTCAGTTATCAAGCTTAGATCTTTTTCTCCCCATATCTCATCTTAAGCCAAAGATTCTTAACCTTTTTTACCACTACGCAACGTCCAAAATATTTTTTCATATATTGAGGAACCTTCAATATATAGAGCAAAAGTGTTCTCCAAATAAATTTATTTTTTATATTAATATTGATTTATGAAATGTTCTATTTACCATGGCTCAAAATAAAATTTTAGTCAAAAATTTGCTTGCCTCAAAAAAAGTCTTAAGCCTTCCCTTACTGGGGTTTCCCTGGAACATGACTCGTCAAGCGGTTTACAACCAGGTACCCAACTACTGCTGGGTAAACAGGGCAAAGGAAACAAATACCCTACAGCAACGTGCCCAGCCTAGCAGACCTACGAGGCCTGGCATTGCCATTCTCTTTCTTCCTATAATCCCCGTCTCTGAATGTTGTGCTCGTCCAAGCGGCGGCCGACCACACAACCGCTCCTCAGGTGTGCTCGGCCAGGCCGAGGCCGAGGCCGAGCTCCACACTCGAGGTGAGACTCGGGGGACTTACCTGGAGGAGGAGGGCGCCCCTGCTGGCCACGGTTAGAGGCTTTACATGGACATTGTTAATTGTACCCTGTCACCTTACCCAGAGAGATGACCTTCCTCATTACCAGGTGTGGGAGAGGGGCGGACACCTGCTGGGGGGGTGGGGGAGCAGCTGGGGAGTATCAGGGGAGAAGATGAGAAACAATTCATGGGGGGAGGGGGGAAGGTGAAGGATAATTACTGGTGAAGATGAGGAAAATTAGGGGGAGAGAAGGAATAATCAGAAGAGAAGAGGGAAGGGTGGAGATCAAGAAGCTACAGTTTGTACAATACTACAGAAGGGCAGGGAAGGTAATATTGTGGTGATGGGGAGGAGAGGCAGAGACAACAGTAGATTTGGGTAAGGGAACTCAGGGGCTAGATGAGGGGAAAACAGGCAAGACCTTCCTGCAAGAAATAAAGGAAGGATAAACAAAAAAGTGCGAAGAGAAAAAGTTAAGGTCAAATTCAGATTGAGGCAAAAGGAGGTAGAGATGATGGGTAACACGAGAGATCGGAGAAAGGGAAGAAGCCCTTCGAAGACGCCAACAAGGTAAACGAAAGCAGTGATAGGAAGACTAGGTGAGGAGTGAAGTGGAAGCGTAGGTAGGACAGCTGCTGCAATAGAATGTATAATGTAGAATTGACTGTAAGAGAAGGTTTGGTTGACATGAAGAGGAGAGTCGGTATGAAAAGTAAGGCAGAGAGAATAGGGGAATTAGAATAGGGAGGCTGGAGAGAAGTGAACCATGATGGGAAACTGTAGATGAGAAAACTTAGAGGGTTAGAGGGAGGAGGTGCTGCTTGCGGGAAGCCTCTGTTCCTTGCGGGAAGCCTCTGTTCCTTGCGGGAAGCCTCTGTTCCTTGCGGGAATCCTTTCTTCCTTGCGAGAAACTTGTGTTGCTTGCAGGAAGCCTCTGTTCCTTGCGGGAAGCCTCTGTCCTTGCGGGAAGCCTCTGTTCTTGCGGGAAGCTTCTGTTCCTTGCGGGAAGCCTCTGTTCCTTGCGGGAAGCCTCTGTTCCTTGCGGGAACCTCTATTGCTTGCTGGAAGCCTCTGCTCCTTGCGGTAAGCCTCTGTTGCTTGCTGGAACCCTCTGCTCCTTGTGAGAAGCCTTTGTTGCTTGCGGGAAGCCTTTGTTGCTTGCGGAAGCCTGTGTTGCTTGCAGGAAGCCTGTGTTGCTTGCAGGAAGCCTCTGTTACTTGCGAGAAGCCTCCTCTGCTGACTGCAAGCCTAAGTTAGTAGAGTCTGTGGGAACTGCAGGAATCTATGGTGAACATAATTTTAAAAATTCATCTGTAGATGCAACAGAGCTCTTTATTGGTACCATAGCTCATAATGCTCAAGTAAGAACATTATATATAATGAGTCTCCTCTTTAGGGACTTGAAATTTATACATTGAAGCTATTTTTCAAAATATTCCCCAATTTCTTAGTAAAATTTCAAATTTAAATAGTTATAATTCAAGTAAGAAACATACTTAGCAAAATGTGAATAATCAATAAAATTAAAAAAAAAGGTTCGTCTTTATTAAAAATGGCTGTAAAGTCTGATGAATAAAAATCTCTCAAGAATTTTCAAATTAATAAAGACAATCGTTTGCGTGTGAGGGCCTATAGAGAATTCAATTTCTTTCTTTATTATGCACCCCATACCCATCCCGTGGGCGGTGGTGTAAAGGATTACTGAGGCAAATAATCAGTTCAGGAACTAAGTTGTTGCCCCATCTGTCTGTGGAACAGTTTTGTGTAAATTGGAAAAAAAAAATGGATCTGAGGTTTCATTCTCCAACAATTTACCAAACCATTCAATCCACAGAGCAGAGTGACGTCAGGCAACAGAGTGAAAGCCCTCCAGCCAATCAGGCTCGTTAGCACTGTTGTCTGACGTCACAGGACACCTCTTATTGGTTAAAACGAGTGACAAGTGAGGATGATGAGGGAATTTACATCAAAACTCTTATGAAATGTCAACTTTAATGCCGAGGAAAACTGCACAGTTGTATCAACACCTCGATGGAAAATTTAGGATTTCCTAACTGTAATAAAATGTTCTCTGTTGTCATTTCCGAATGTGTATATTGTCTGAAAGGGGATTTAAAGTTGTTACCTTGGCCACAGCTTGGACAAGCACAGCCTGACGATGGGTAGTTAGACGTGGGGTAAGTTAGATGTAAGTTAGTGCAATAACAAAAACGAAAATACCTCAGACGTTGTTACTGTGAGATAAAGAAAAATAATATTTTATTAAAAATAATAACATAACTTTTTCTAATTATAAAAGTTCATAAATTTGTAATTACAATTTCGATGCAATTGTCAATATATATAATCGAAGTCCAGCATAGTGGCAACAATACACGAATCGTAACAATTGAATATAATTATTTTTTTGTCTACAAATTTCCAGAACATCTCAACAAAATCATTAATAACAAAGACGATATTAAACATTATTGTACAAAATAGTACCAAGTGAATGGTCAATAATAGTATAAAAATAAATACAATAAAGATGTAATACTGAAGAAATACAAATTAGAAAAGCAAGTTACAATGCTAACAGAATTAGACAAAGACACGGCCATTATTACATCATCGTGAGCACACACACACAACTCAGATGTCTATGTCATCGAGTGCGTAGACACGGGGTAGAAGTAGAGGTTGGTAGATGAGATGGTAGAAAAAATAAGACAGTAGAGAGTGGTAGAGATATAACAGAGCAAAAGCAGTGTGAGGTGTGAGGGGGAGGGGGGTGCCAGTACAAGGAGAGCATCTCTTGAAAGTTGGGTTTAGAATCCCAGCTGCTGGTGAGGGCTGAGAGAGATCTGAAACTTTCCCCCTGTCAGGAGTTTGAAAGACTCATTGCATGTACTGTTTGAGTTGTGTGAGTTAAGATGTGTTGCACCTGGCGGTGGTAAGGGTCGGCGAGGGACAGGGGCTTATATATATACCTTAAGGGTGTTGCATGTTGAGAAAATACTTGCAATTTAATACGATGGCGAGAATATTACTATATCAAATTATCGACTTGCAACGAGATCGTTCCCATGAGGGAGTGCGGGACTAATTAGTTTTCAGGTTTTGCTCTTGCAAGTGGCGGTCGACCCAGTCCTGTCCTCAGGCTTGAAATTCAACCGGATTTCAAATATAAACTATGAATATCATGTTATAATTTCGTGTCTAGTTAGGCCGAGGTTAGGTTTTATAAGAAGTTTTCGTGGCAGTTATTTGTATTTGCCGAACACGTTCGAATGTCATTAGCTGTGCATTAAAGTCTCATGCGGGGGACTGTGCCGAAACCTTCCGGACAGTCTACAAATGTGCAATATACCCACCCCATCTCTGCTCTCCCTGATCCCGTTCGTCCGGTCACAGGTTTGTAAGATGCTTTACTAAGATATTTATCAATAATCACGTTTCTCAGTTGCACTTTCAGAAAGCAGCTATATTTAGCCAAAACTTAAGATTAATTTGTAAATATGAAAGATTTCCTTGTATACAGCTACCTGATAGTTCCTAGTCCTATGCAATTAGCTGAGGAATACGTAAAATATATTAGCCGTGATATACGTGAGTAGCCTAATTGTAGGCTACATGTGGGTAGCCTACTTTTGGGCTTTTGTCAAGGCTACCTGTGGGTTTCTGACCCATATGGGCCAGATTCACGAAGCAGTCACGCAAATACTTACGAATGTGTACATCTTTCCTCAATCCGTGACGGCTTTGGTTATATTTATTAACAGTTTACAAGCATGAAAACTTCCCAATCAACTGTTGTATTGTTATAAACAGCCTCCTGGTGCTTCGGAGCTCATTAACTATTTAATAATTGTAAACAAAGCCGCCAAAGATTGAAAAAGATGTTCAGGTTCGTAAGTGCTTGCGTAACTGCATCGTGAATCTGGGCCCAGGTTATTGAGGACATCTGGGAAGACTATCTGTGCAGCACAGGCCCACCTCAGTGTTTGGGGGGCCCACCACGCTTCTTGGGGTCCACCACGCTGCTGGGGTTCCACCACGCTGCTGGGGGGCCACCACGCTGCTCGGGGTCCACCACGCTGCTTGGGGTCCACCACGCTGCTGGGGGGTCCACCACGCTGCTTGGGGGTCCACCACGCTGCTTGGGGTCCACCACGCTGCTTGGTGTCCACCTCAGTGCTATGATCTGCAGCATGGGGACCAGAAAACAGGTAACTGAGGAGTGCGAAGCGCAGTAGACTCAGCTGCAGTCACGATAACAATGAAACAGAAGGAGTTACGGTCCGGGCGACTCGTCCCGCCTGTATACCAGATGGACTTTGCCACATTCCATCTATGTACCGACTGAAGAATCCTTAAAGGAGTGACCGGATGGAGAGGTCTGGATGATATAGCACCTCCTTAGGTCTGGATGGCTAACCACCGCTCGAGTCCCAGTAAAAACGGCCAATCAGATCTCTTTATGACTTTTCACCCACCAATTAGGCTGCAGAATTATATCTTGGCGTTTAAGCTATCAAGTGGGGCCCAAGAATTGTTCCCGTGACGCCCTAATTTAGCAGGTAATACGTGGGTAGGATCTTCCAAGCCCCGAGAGGACTTTAACTGATCAAGAGGACCAGATCTGCCCATGGTGTTACGGCACAGTCAGAGTCCTTAAAGAGGAAGATCATTATATTGCTGTTAATTACTGCCTCAGACTATTGCAGTGGTTATGGTTGCGCGGGGATGGTCTGAAGGAGCGTCTGAAAGATTGTAAGATGACCTGAAAGAGCGTGAGAGATGGTCTGAATGAGCTTGTAAGACGGGTTGAAATCAGCATGAAGGATGAACCCTTCAAAGAAGGGAAATATCAGCGGAAAGCGCCAAGCCATTACGATTATATAACACTTGGGGAGAGATAAGGATTTGAGATGAGATGGGGGGGGGGGGGGGGGGGGGAGGGGGAAGAATGGCACCCAACCACTCGGACGGTCGGGGATTGAACGCCGACCATTGCGACCAACGCCACGGGGTTGTAATCTAAGCTGTAATTGTGACTGTAGTCACGAATGCTACATCGGAACTGCTGCGTTCTCCGCGGCCGATGTCGTGGCGTCGTCATGTTATGGAGGGTTCTGACGTCGTCATTGTATATGGAGGGTTCTGACGTCGTTATTGTATATGGAGGGTTCTGACGTCGTTATTGTATATGGAGGGCTCTGACGTCGTTATTGTATATGGAGGGTTCTGACGTCGTTATTGTATATGGAGGGTTCTGACGTCGTTATTGTATATGGAGGGTTCTGACGTCGTTATTGTATATGGAGGGTTCTGACGCCGTTATTGTATATGGAGGGTTCTGACGTCGTTATTGTATATGGAGGGTTCTGACGTCGTTATTGTATATGGAGGGTTCTGACGTCGTTATTGTATATGGAGGGTTCTGACGTCGTCTTTATATATGGAGGGTTCTGACGTCGTCATTATTATGGAGGGTTCTGACGTCGTTATTGTATATGGAGGGTTCTGACGTCGTTATTGTATATGGAGGGTTCTGACGTCGTCATTATATATGGAGGGTTCTGTAAGCTGACACTCAGGTTTTGTCAGAGCCCGTTATTATAACACCACACCGCTGAGTTACACTATCCCAACCACTTGGAGTGGTCGGTATCGCGGCGGCCTCGCTTTTTTTGCAGGTCCTCGTTCAATCCCCAATGGTCCAAGTGGTGGGAACTGTTCCTTCTCTCCGTCCTATGCCAGTAAGCGCCCCTATAGTTGGCGCTCGTGAAGTGTCTGCTCATAAATCTGAAGTCAGAGCCGTGTGGACTATTCCTCGAGACTGTGAAGTAGCTCCT
Source organism: Procambarus virginalis (assembly GCA_020271785.1). Classification (NCBI taxonomy): domain Eukaryota; kingdom Metazoa; phylum Arthropoda; class Malacostraca; order Decapoda; family Cambaridae; genus Procambarus; species Procambarus virginalis. The sequence continues at coordinate 21,312,415 of WNGS01004511.1, read as the reverse complement.
CCAAGAGTCTGCTGGTCACTCAAGAGCCGCTCTCGGCCTCGTAGTAATCTGTGGTAGTGAATTTATTATTTACAAGAAACAAATACAAAACTGACGCAATAAAACTCCAAACAACATACAAATGTCGCGTTCCTTTACTATCATATCAATACTAATAAAGTATTGATGTTATCTTCAGATTATCTTGAGATGATTTCGGGGCTTTAGTGTCCCCGCGACCCGGTCCTCGACCAGGCCTCCACCCCCAGGAAGCAGCCCGTGACAGCTGACTAACACCCTATGTATATGGAGGATTCTGACGTCGTTATTGTATATGGAGGGTTCTGACGTCGTTATTGTATATGGAGGGTTCTGACGTCGTCATTGTATACACCTATTAGGTACCTAGGTATACACCTATTGTATACACATTGTATACACCTATTGCATACAC
>WNGS01004511.1:21306056-21309141 GCA_020271785.1 Procambarus virginalis | reverse complement strand
GGAAAGGTACTCCGTTGAATACAGAGTACCTAAGCAACAGGAGAAACAAAGAGTCAGTGTGAGGGGTGAGGTCTCAGATTGGCGAGACGTTACAAGTGGAGTCCCGCAGGGGTCCAGTCCTTGGACCTATACTGTTTCTGATATATGTTAAATGATCTCCCAGAGGGTATAGAATCGTTTCTCTCAATGTTGCCGATGATGCAAAAATTATGAGGAGGATTGAAACTGAGGACGATAGTAGGAGGCTACAAGACGACCTAGACAGACTGAGTGAATGGTCCAACAAATGGCTGTTGAAGTTCAACCCGAGTAAATGCAAAGTAATGAAACTAGGCAGTGGAAACAGGAGGCCAGACACAGGATACAGAATAGGAGATGAAGTACTTAATGAAACGGACAGAGAGAAAGATCTAGGAGTTGATATCACACCAAACCTGTCTCCTGAAGCCCACATAAAAAGGATAACATCTGCGGCATATGCGAGGCTGGCTAACATCAGAACAGCGTTCAGGAACCTGTGTAAGGAATCATTCAGAATCTTGTACACCACATATGTAAGACCAATCCTGGAGTATGCAGCCCCAGCATGGAGCCCGTACCTTGTCAAGCACAAGACGAAGCTGGAAAAGTCCAAAGGTATGCCACTAGACTAGTCCCAGAACTAAGAGGCATGAGTTACGAGGAAAGGCTGCGGGAAATGCACCTTACGACACTGGAAGACAGAAGAGTAAGGGGAGATATGATCACAACCTACAAAATCCTCAGAGGAATCGACCGGGTAGACAAGGACAAACTATTCAACACTGGGGGGACGCGAACAAGGGGACACAGGTGGAAACTGAGTACCCACATGAGCCACAGAGACGTTAGAAGGAACTTTTTCAGTGTCAGAGTAGTTAACGGATGGAATGCTGTAGGCAGTGATGTGGTGGAGGCTGACTCCATACACAGTTTCAAATGTAGATATGATAGAGCCCAGTAGGCTCGGGAATCTGTACACCGGTTGATTGACAGTTGAGAGGCGGGACCAAAGAGCAAAGCTCAACCCCCGCAAGCACAAATAGGTGAGTACACACACACACACACACTCAGAATCTGAGATTGGGAAGCAATCAGGTTAATAAGTGGGTATGCTGTTTACGGTATGTCCGTCAGTCTCGTATATCCTGGATTTAGGTTGCAATATCCAATGCATATCTATTATCATCATGCATAAAAGATCATGTATCGTATTTTGCAATTATTGTATTATTATGCATATTGTGTAAGAATGTGGCAAGTAAGAGGCCGCCATTAGACGGGAATACGTATACATGTGACGGATACTCAAACTACCTCATGGCCCATCAGACTACCTCATGACTATCAGATTACCTCATAACCATCAGACTATACCTCATGACTATCAGATTACCTCATGACTATCAGACTACCCCATGAATACAAGAGGTTTAACTGGCCAAGACCTGAGACCTGAGTCCTCTTACTTCAGTATAAATTCCGACTACCTATCAGAGCTGTACACTAGTGGTCATTAGGATCAAGAATTACTATTCATTCAATGAAGAATGTATATAATGTAGCAGCGCGACCCACGTGGCAGTTAACACACGAACGGAATCGCTAATCTCTTCTGAATCATAACTCTCACTAAATTCTTAACACTGATAACTATGAAGTTGACTGAATCTCTGAAATATTCCAGTTTCAGTCTCTCGACACTCGGTATTGACTAAATACTTCTATAATCCGGATTATTCAAAACTTATTGCCTTGTCAGAATCGATTTTCTTCTTCTTCTTAACCGAATCGCGATTCTTACTAACATATAAATTGACATTTCGAGAATATCGTTTGTGAAGAAAATATAGATATGTACTTAGAGAAGTGAGTCTGCGATTGTTGTTGTTGTTGTTTTAGATTCAGCTACTCAGAACAAAAGTTCCAAGTAGCACGGGCTATGGTGAGCCCGTAGTGGACTTACCTGGCACAGGAGCGAGGCTGTGTATGTCGAGTCTGCGAGCGATGAGGCAGTGTGAGGGAGACGGGATGTGAGGAGTAAATGATTGAGGCAGCGACGCGGCTCACTCACCTAATGAGGCTCTCATCTAACGATGCTGTTCGACCGACAAAGGATTTAACAGCATAGCATTTACCCCCTGAGGATATATATATAACTTCCCAGGAAGAACAATGTTAAAATAGTTAAGGGTAAATGACGGAATTAAGCTGAGGAATTTTGGGGAACGTAGTAAATCTAAACACAAGAGAGTACTGAGTTCACCAAGTAAGGAAAGAATAGGGTATATATTTTCTCGCATCAGAGGGAACACAGTACACGCAATAATGCATTATACGCACGCAAGGATGAAAGTTAGAGTTTTGACTGCTGGTCTAAAATCGAACACAAACCACATGTGAGGTCCATTTTCCTCATTCCGGACGGGAAACCTTGTGTTCTTCTCGCTACCAGGTCGCAAACTTGTTTATCAGTTGTTGTTTAGATTCAGCTACTCGGTCCAAAAGTTGCAAGTAGCACGGGCTATGGTGAGCCGGGGTGGACTTACCTGGCACAGGTGCGGGGTTGTAACTCTGTCCGTTTTCCTTTTGCAGGGGTATTTATGTGTGTGTAATTTGGGAAGGAGAGGGGTGGGGGCAAAAGAAAGTTCCCTGATTTACTGGGGGCAACCACACGTAAATAATCTATCACTGTCAAAGCATCTTCGAGCCAGGTCAGTGGTCATTTGACCTGACGGGTCAAGATAAGAGTGACGCGGCGTCTTCGGATTTATGTTAGGAAATACCTGGGTAAATACTGGTTTGGAAGCAGTGTTTTGGATTTATGGGAACAAATTTCTCGGTAACATAATAGACGTGCAACTGATGGATTGTTTCAAGAGCAGGTAAGACATATATATGAATGAGTTTGGGTGGATATAATTAGTAGCTGCCTCGTATGGCCCCATAGGCCTTGTGCAGTTACTTTTATTCTTATGTTCTTATCTTTAAATTTACCACTAAATATTATCTGACCCTTTTTTTAAGGACAGGGATACGTGTTTCTATGATATAATATATATATGTA
>WNGS01004511.1:21296056-21303556 GCA_020271785.1 Procambarus virginalis | reverse complement strand
ACCTTCCTGCAAGAAATAAAGGAAGGATAAACAAAAAAAGTACGAAGAGAAAAAGTTAAGGTCAAATTCAGATTGAGGCAAAGGAGGTAGAGATGATGGGTAACACGAGAGATCGGAGAATGGGAAGAAGCCCTTCGAAGACGCCAACAAGGTAAACGAAAGCAGTAATAGGAAGAATAGGTGAGGAGAGAAGTGAAAGCGTAGGTAGGACAGCTGCTGCAATAGAATGTATAATGTAGAATTGACTGTGAGAGAAGGTTTGGTTGACATGAAGAGGAGAGTCGGTATGAAAAGTAAGGCAGAGAGAATAGGGAATTAGAATAGGGAGGCTGGAGAGAAGTGAACCATGATGGGAAACTGTAGATGAGAAAACTTAGAGGGTTAGAGGGAGGAGGTGCTGCTTGCGGGAAGCCTCTGTTCCTTGCGGGAAGCCTATGTTACTTGTGGGAAGCCTCTGTTCCTTGCGGGAAGCCTCTGTTCCTTGTGGTAAGCCTCTGTTCCTTGCGGGAAGCCTATGTTACTTGTGGGAAGCCTCTGTTCCTTGCGGGAAGCCTCTGTTGCTTGCGGGAAGCCTCTGTTGCTTGCGGGAAGCCTCTGTTGCTTGCGGGAAGCCTCTGTTGCTTGCGGGAAGCCTCTGTTGCTTGCGGGAAGCCTCTGTTCCTTGCGGGAAGCCTCTGTTCCTTGCGGGAAGCCTCTGTTGCTTGCTGGAACCCTCTGCTCCTTGTGAGAAGCCTTTGTTGCTTGCAGGAAGCCTGTGTTGCTTCCAGGAAGCCTGTGTTGCTTGCAGGAAGCCTGTGTTGCTTGCAGGAAGCCTGTGTTGCTTGCAGGAAGCCTGTGTTGCTTGCAGGAAGCCTGTGTTGCTTGCTAGAAGCCTCTGTTACTTGCGGGAAGCCTCCTCTGCTGACTGCAAGCCAAAGTTAGTGGAGTCTGTGGGAACTGCAGGAATCTATGGTGAACATAATTTGAAAAATTCATCTGTGTGATGCAACAGAGCTCTTTATTGGTACCATAGCTCATAATGCTCAAGTAAGAACATTATATATAATGAGTCTCCTCTTTAGGGACTTGAAATTTATACATTGAAGCTATTTTTCAAAAATTCCCCAATTTCTTAGTAAAATTTCAAATTAAATGGTTATAATTCAAGTAAGAAACATACTTAGCAAAATGTGAATAATCAATAAAATTAAAAAAAAGGTTCGTCTTTATTAAAAAATGGCTGTAAAGTCTGATGAATAAAAATCTCTCAAGAATTTTCAAATTAATAAAGACAATCGTTTGCGTGTGAAGGCCTATAGAGAATTCAATTTCTTTCTTTATTATGCACCCCATACCCATCCCGTGGGCGGTGGTGTAAAGGATTACTGAGGCAAATAATCAGTTCAGGAACTAAGTTGTTGCCCCATCTGTCTGTGGGAACAGTTTGTGTAAATTGGAAAAAAAAAAGGATCTGAGGTTTCATTCCCAACAATTACCAAACCATTCAATCCACAGAGCAGAGTGACGTCAGGCAACAGAGTGAAGCCCTCCAGCCAATCAGGCTCGTCTTAGCACTGTTGTCTGACGCCCAGGAAACCCCTCTTATTGGTTAAAACGAGTGACAAGTGAGGATGATGAGGGAATTTACATCAGAACTCTTATGAATGTCAACTTAATGCCGAGGAAAACTGCACAGTTGTATCAACACCTCGATGGAAAATTAGGATTTCCTAACGTAATAAAATGTTCTCTGTTGTCATTTCGAATGTGTATATTGTCTGAAAGGGGATTTAAAAGTTGTTACTGCTTGGCACAGCTTGGACAAGCACAGCCTGACGATGGGTAGTTAGACGTGGGGTAAGTTAGATGTAAGTTAGTGCAATAAACAAAACGAAAATACCTCAGACGGTGTTACTGTGAGATAAGAAAAATAATGTTTTATTAAAAATAATAACCTAACTTTTTCTAATTATAAAAGTTCATAAATTTGTAATTACAATTTCGATGCAATTGTCAATATATATAATCGAAGTCCAGCATAGTGTCAACAATACACGAATCGTAACAATTGAATATAATTATTTTTTTTTGTCTACAAAATTTCCAGAACATCTCAACAAAATCATTAATAACAAAGACGATATTAAACATTATTGTACAAAATAGTACCAAGTGAATGGTCAATAATAGTATNATATATATATATATATATTATATATATATATATATATATATATCAGGTTGCATCAGGACGGCCAGTCAGACATGGAACCAGGAGACAACATAACATGTACATATTAGCCTCCACTATCAAAATCTGGGTACATCACAAGAATATCTTCCAATATTCTGGGTACAGCACAAGAATATCTTCCATATTCTGGGTACAGCACAAGAATATCTTCCAATATTCGGGGTATAGCACAAGAATATCTTCCAATATTCTGGTACAGCACAAGAATATCTTCCATATCGGGTACAGCACAAGATATCTTCCAATATTCCTGAGTGTGTATGTAGTAATTGCAGAGCTCAAAGTACCTCATATCATTAGATCTGACGTACTTAACAGGGCATCACAGAGATATAGTGTTGGAGAGTATGTCCCAGGCTCTGTTCACATAGTTTACAATTGGAATATTCACCATTAGGGGGATTTCATTACTTGCAGCCACCTGCCATAGATATCGATCCCAGCCTAATTCTGGCAATTACAATGTCACACTGTCCAGTGGATGTTTTATGCTGCCCGTACATAATATTCTCGGTTCTAAACATGTCCTAGCTCTTTATACTCGTGCTTTCTGGTCTTGTGTGTCAGTGACTGCACTTCTGTCTCCTTAATTTCCTGAAATATTGCGGCTTTTACAGCAGAGATTTGAATGTCCATGTCCAACTCAATTTCAGGCTTAACACATGCAGTTTTAGTTGCTTGTCTGTGTCATCATGGGACAAAAACCTATGTTAGGGTTCCCGCTGGCGACCACGACCAGCCTATGTTCAACCCGTACCCTAGACCATTCCCTCTGCCAATTGGTGAGGCTAGCCCCAGTCGTATGGCCACAACTTCAAACAGATTAAACAGACAAACAGTGCCGCAGTGGCTTAGCTGGTAATATTCGTCTTGGTATTGGTGCTGGTGGAGCTAACAAGCCTAGCCTCCGAGACGAAATTCTTGATATTCAGTAATTTGTTTCGAGTTATTGAGAGGACGAGCAAGTTTTTTTGTTCCTCCAGCGCCCGTAAAATCGATGCTTCAGACAGTCATGTTTCTCAAATGTTTTAATAAAGGGTTACGTCTGTCAATTTTTTGTTTCCTGCAGGAGCGTGAGGGGGAGCTTGGCTTATCACTTCCAGACGGAAGGTTACAACTTTGGCAATTATACACTCGATTCTTGAAATGTGAAGGCGTTGCTGCTGTATTTAACCCACATATCACTCAGAAATGCTTATACGGAGTTGGTTGTTTACATGTTATCTGTTGTATGACTGACTTGAAGGCGGAAAGCGTGCTCGAGGAGCAGCAACCAGAGGACTATAAGCTGTACGAAACGTGGAAAAATACAAACAGAAAATTGGAAAACATAAGCTGTAAAGAACGTGAGTAAAGAACACAACGCAGGAATAAGCTGTAGAAAATGTGAAAAAAACCATAAAAATATTAATACGTTTTATTAAAGTGAACAAAAACGTAAGGTTAATAACCTGTATAAAACATGGACAAAAGCAGGAAGCAGAGGCTAAGCTGCAAAGAACGCGAGCAAGGAACATAAAACAGAGCAATGAGAACGTGAGGTTGTTGTTGTTGTTGTTAAAGATTCGCTACCTGGAACAAGAAGTTCCAAGTAGCACGGGCTATGGTGAGCCCGTAAGGCACTTGAACGTGAGGAGTTCCACTGAACATCACCTCCAACTCTTGTGTGATAATATTGGAACTCAACAAAACCTCGGGGTCAAGACTTCTAAACAAGTGGCGTTTATTGTTTCTTTTTAAAAAGTACAGGAGATTCGTATGTAAATATTAGGTAACGAGGTTAGAGTAGACAGTAGACAGCATGTCTCGCTCAGCGCAGGGTGGAGGAGGTTCGGCGGTAAATGATTAATATATATTATCACTACTCAATGTGAAAGCTTTTTGCCCCTTTATGTCCAAAAATGTAAGTTTGTTTTATCCTTTAGTACACCTGTTCAGTCTAGCTAGAATTGTATCGATTTGTATAAGTTGTTACGAATAAAGAGACTGATTATGATTTTGAACCAGATTTCTAATTCCAGTTAAAAGTGTCAGATAATAGAGGGCGCTGGCAGCCCTCAGTCAATGGACGTATGCGGGGCAGCTGACAGTAGACCCCCCCATAGTTAGGTGTCTTTGTTAACTATCAAGTCACGGTGTCCTCGTTACTGTCAACTGCATAGACGGAAGTCTCCTGCGTGGTCTGGTGAAGTGATATACGTGTTCCGTCAGCATTCTCGCCTTCATGGCCTCTGTGGGTCGCTCCACCAGTGGTTTGCTGTTTGTAAACATTATCGTGTGACGTCATCAGGGACGCCTTTACACTCTTCCGTTAACGAGGACAGAGCCCATTAGACTGACGCTCGATCGTAATACCGTCAATGGTGTAAGTACCGATCATGTTTGATATATGAAACATGAAATAGGAAAATCAACTGCAGCTCTTAGGTGACTGGAACCCGCGACCAAGGCACTTCCAGCCTAACCTAACCTAACCTAACCTAACCAACCAGCCGCAAACTCTATTTTTCTCATTGATATACGTCACGTTAGTGTGATTTCTCTGTGTATATGAAATAGGAAGGCATAATCGGCATTAAACGCTCAGGGACAGTGAGATGATTGTGAGAATTAACGGGGTGAGAATAGCTTGGGCCACCTCATCCCTTTGTGTGTATTTTACCTCAATAAACTTATTTCGATTGTGAGAATTGGTAAATAAGGTGTTTTGGGATTTTGTAAACGGTAAAGAGGATGCACGTTATCAGGTTTTTAAACGGAACAGGTGAGGCATGAGTGATTAACCCGAGTAATACAGGTGCGGCATGAGTAATTAACCCGAGTAAGACAGGTGCGGCATGAGTAATTAACCCGAGTAAGACAGGTGCGGCATGAGTGATTAACCTGAGTAAGACAGGTGCGGCATGAGTAATTAACCTGAGTAAGACAGGTGTGGCATGAGTAATTAACCCGAGTAAGACAGGTGCGGCATGAGTAATTAACCCGAGTAAGACCGGTGCGGCATGAGTAATTAACCCGAGTAAGACAGGTGCGGCATGAGTAATTAACCCGAGTAAGACAGGTGCGGCATGAGTGATTAACCCGAGTAAGACAGGTGCGGCATGAGTAATTAACCCGAGTAAGACAGGTGCGGCATGAGTAATTAACCCGAGTAAGACAGGTGCGGCATGAGTAATTAACCCGAGTAAGACAGGTGCGGCATGAGTAATTAACCCGAGTAAGACAGGTGCGGCATGAGTGATTAACCTGAGTAAGACAGGTGCGGACGTTGCTGTAGGAGACACGCCTACTGAAATGTTCAATAGAATCAATATCAACATCTTGGCGTGGTGGTAGCACGCTCCTTCCAAGCCTCTTGCGTGTTTCCGTGTGGGCTAGAGTCCTGGACCCGGATTTACAAAGCAGTTATGCAAGTATTTACGAACGTGTACATCTTTCCTCAATCTTTGGGCGGCTTTGGTTACATTTATTAAACAGTTTACAAGCATGAAAACTTTCCGATCAACTGTTGTTATTGTTATAAACAGCCTCATGGTGCTTCGGAGCTCATTAACTGTTTAATAATTGTAAACAAAGCCGCCAAAGATTGAGAGAAGATGTACAGGTTCGTAAGTGCTTGCGTAATTGCTTCGTGAATCTGGCATCTGACAGGGAGGAGCGACTGGGCACCGATATTAAGTGTCTTCCCCTGTTCACCTAACAGTAGTTGGGGACCTGTCTGTAAAACGACTAGCAGGTTTCCAGGGTTAAGCTTACGATGAGCTACGGAACGAAAGTTTTAAGGTTCTAAAACACTCAGAGTTTTCATTTAGTCCTTGACTGTGTCCAGGCATAAAGCATATTTGCTGGTTGGTCAGTAAGGTATTGTGGTGGCATTAATAATCCTCTAGATTATTGATTGGCTTTATAACCCTCCAGATATTGATTGGCCTTAATAACCCTCCATGGTTGATAGGCCTTAAATTAACCCCCCAACAAGCTAAAATAACTGTTCGTTAAACAATGTTAAAAATAACATTTTAAGATTAATTATTGCGTTTATCTACCTCCTGTCCTACGTGATTGAAATAAATTGTTCTCAGCTGTATAAAAACATTTAATTATATATTCATTCATTCAAGAAAATATAATTATTTTAACTTTTTACATGCTCAAAGGAACCCCAAAATATAGTTCTTGCGAATTTTAAGTAATTTTTAAGGTTGACAAGCCTAGATTCGAGCGAAGCATGTAGGAGTACCTATTATACAGATGGATACAAGTTATACAGGGTGCCCATAAATTAATCGCCCCCCCCATTATAATGTATTAGTAAAGCTTATAATGGGGGGAATATTGTGTACCCACTGTATATTCTCTCTTTGTGTTGCTTGTGTGTTCACAAGATGGATATCGGAGATAAAGAGGAATTATGCAAGGATATGCGTGACTTTTCTGCCGAGTACTTCAACTTATACACGGCTCTTTTTTTTAATTTAATCTAGCAACTCATCAGTGTACTGTTTCTGGATGTAGATAAAGGTAGGTAATATGTGTGAGTGTAAATGAGAGTGTGAGGGGAATGGGAGGGAATTATCAGGGTAAAGCACCAGGCCATTACACCTATATAGCCCTTGGAAGGGTCATGATAAGGATTTGAGATGGGACGGGGGGAAAATAATGTTGCCCAACCACTTGGACGGTTCGGGGATCGAACGCCGACCTGCAGGAGAGCGTGAGTGCTACTTAACAGTGTTTATCTATTTTTTCTTTTATCAGTGAGTACGAGGATGTGAGGAAAAGTACTTCATGCGTGGCCTAATAGCATTGTTGTACCCCGATGTTGGTTATTCTGACTGTGATTTGTTTCGAATTTGGTCTTAAAGTTGTGGATTGAGTTGGCCTCCACCAGCCGTACAGGTGCTAGTGTGAGGAGTGAGTGTGAGACAGATCAACAGTATGAGTTTGAGAGCTTCAAACCTCATATATATATATATTATATAATATATATATATATATATAATATATATATATATTATATATATATATATATATATATATCATATAACTGAGAGACAACAGAAAGAGAATATCTCGATACGCTCTACCAACATATGATTCTCAAGGAGACAGGTGTGGAACAAGGTCAAGGAGGCAGGTGTGGAACAAGACCGTACAAGCATCACTCCCACACCGTCAAAACCACCCCCACCCATCCTCACACCGTACTTACACACCTTGCTCACATATATTTAAACAATTACTTCTTTCCTCGGCCTCTGCCCCTA
>WNGS01004511.1:21266453-21291547 GCA_020271785.1 Procambarus virginalis | reverse complement strand
GTGGCTGCCAGACCAGTCTTGATTCCATTTCAGTAGGAATTTTTATCAACTACTATGGGGCTCGACTGTCCTTGGGATGTACCCAGGCAGACTATGAGTTGTACTACCGAAAGGTTCTATGACCTGAAATGGTAAAAAACCTGATATGGATGTAGATACTGCTTTGAAGATTTAAGTTGTAAATCTTCTGCCATTTACTGATGAAGGTTTTCTGTGAACCTGATCAAAAAAGCCTCTAGTTTGAATACAACTCCTTCATTACACAGTTTAGCGTGCAGTAGGCAATATGGCAGTTGTAACAATTCTGTATCTGAGGCATTGACATTACTCATTACTGTACAGAATGTACTGCTGTTGTGGTATCATCTTTGGCTTTGCCTGAGATGAAGATTGATTATTGGAAGCAAGTGATCGGATTGAGTGTTGATATCACCACAGAGTGCTGTGTGATGTACACTTTTATACAATATTGGCAGTTCTGCAATGAGTGTTACACTCACTTGTATCGTGCTTCCGTAGACAACGGATGCACCTGTTCAGAGATTTCAGTCGATCGATTCGACTGGCACGGCCTACATAAACTGTGCATTGATAAATGCTATGTGCTTCTTGACAGAATAAGCATCTGTGGGCACTTGCTGCTCCTTTTGTCTTATCTGTCTTGGGAGCTTGATTTCCTACAGTTCTGTTAACTGTGGAGGATATAGCATAAGAGCCAACATTACTCTTTTCCACTTTGCAGAAGAGGAGTTTTGTTGCCTTGATTTTGTACTGCCAGTTTGGACATTTTTGTTTTGTCCGTGGATTCACTTTAGTGATTTTTCTTGAGATCTAAGTTTTCCTCGGCTTCGTAATCTTTGTACGTAAGCTCGAAGTCCATCAAAGATTTGGCTTTGTGATAAGATGTTGTTACAAGTATGTAACACCTGTAGGTAAGTAATTACAAGCAAGTAGGTCATACAAGCATGTAACACTTGTACTCCTCCAAGGATTTCCTTAAAGGATGAATTGTATCTGTAATAATGTGTATCTACATTATTCATGATGTGATGAAGCATTTTGCTTTTTCTTTTCTCGGCTTTGCCTTTTCTATTAAGTAAGTCTCTTTGAGACGCTTGATTGCCTTCAGATTTTCTGAGGCTGCTTTCACTCCAGTGAAAGCATGAGATTAGGTGATCAAGACTATATTCTTGGATTAAGATAGTTATCTTAGATGGATGATAATATTTGTATTGACATTGTCAATGGGCTGTTAGCCTTTCAGATTGTAGATTAGTGATGAGGGCTGTTAGCCATTCAGATTGTGGATTAGTGATGAGGGGCTGTTTAGCCATTCAGATTGTGGATTAGTGATGAGGGGCTGTTTAGCCATTCAGATTATGATGTGAGATTAAGATTGGTCTTAATCCCCAATGGTAGACTATTGTAGCCAAGTGATGATGACATTTGTCTATCACCTGATTTAATGGTCTGTAGGCTGTAGATTCAAGTGATTTTTTAGACACTTTGTGTCCTTTTCTTTTTCAGTTTCAGTAGCTGGTGGAATACTGTTAGTCATTTTGACCTTTTCCGAGTTTCGGAGATTCCGAGATATTTTCTTTTTCTGATAAATATTTGTGATGTTAATGAGTTTTGATAAATGAGCTTTCCTGTCTACTTAGGTAATGATTCCAAAGATCGTCCTTCATTTCCTCCCTGGAATCTGGTTGTAGCAGGTGTTCAATTATCAAAAGTACTGTGATAATTTGATTTGTGACCCGAATGCACCAAGTTGGTAAATCCTGTAATAATTTTTTAAAAATAGTAAATGTCACTATTTTTGCAAAGTTATTACAAGATCTGTTACCCTAATAGTTGCTTTATAAAATACAGTAGAATGCCTACTGGTTTTACCTGTAATAGGGTTTGATATAGTTGATTATGGATAATATGTAATGAAACGCTCATACAGTGATAAAAATTCTTTTTTAAAGAATATTATGTAATGAGCAGCACTGAAAATCAGTTGATTAGAGATAATGTTAGATAATACACTTAAATATGTATGTATATTACCACAAGTGAGGTAAATAATAGTATATATGATTAAGATGCAGTTGTCTTTGACACTGATAGATTAAGTACTGTGGTTTCTTAACACAGCACAATTATTGTGATATGCTATGCTTACTAGTTAATGGATATGGTGGCTTAAGCCACTGCAAACAATTTGTTTACTTAGATATATAGCTATGATAAATATTGGCTGATAGCTAGGTTAGGTTAGAATATGTAAAAATTATTCCAATGCAAAATCAAGAAGTTTCTTATGTATTTGCTGGAATAATATAGTCTAGTTTATAGACTATCTAGGTTTAAAGTACCAATAATTATCTAGTTTCTAGACTATCAGGTACGAAGGACCAAAAATGTGGGAAAAACCTGCTGTGATTGATATAAGAGGAGACTACCAGAGACTTGTACTGAACTAAATTAAAAAATTACTGTATGCAAATTAATTCAACTAAAATCTCTAGCTAGGGTCGTAAATCCTAGCTCCTCTTTTCCTAATGACAGATAATGGGCTGTAAGGGGCAGGTGGGGTGAGTGAATTAGTTGATAGGTTGATTGCAGTTCCACGTCCACCTGCCAACAGGTATCTCACATCAGCTTGTATTTTATACAAGGATAAGATTTTATAAATTCAGTTGTATAACTGAACACTGGCTCTGTTTAAATCAGAGATTTAAACATACACAGTCTAGCCTAGCACCTTAGCAATTAACAGCCAATACACTTATACTTTAAACAACTTAAATTGTAAATTGTAAAGTATGATAAATGACCTAATGTATGGTCTGAGTACTGTTACTGAGTACTAAAATTATTCAATTAAATGAACTTTATGATTACTTAAAAATTAACTAAGCAAGCAATTGTTAACTTAATTTATATATACAAGTATTTGCAATGTATATGATCAATGTATATGATTAATACAGTCAGCTTGTTGAATCTCTTCCTACACTCTGGACACTCATGATTATTAGTTACTTATTGTGACAATCTTCTCTGACACTGGACACTCATGAGGTTCAGAGCTTGGATAAGATTCTGCTGTACCACAATATTAATAATAAACTCACAGAAATATGAGGCGTTGCCTCGCCTTTTTACCGACTATCAGTCTTATAGAATATTAATGTTATACTAGCTTTAATTGGCCAACTAATACGCTACAGTAATAACATTCAATAAACTTAGCTGAAGCCGGGTGCCTGTCTGACAAAGTGTGCCAGACTGAAGAACTCTCTTGGCGAGTTTAGGCACGATATTTTAGATTACAGCGTTGCTGTTGATCTAGTAGCGTTGCTACGGGATTGGACTGCGTTGCAGAAGATAACAATGAAGATTAGGGATGAAGGTGGAGACCGCGTCACTAAATGCTCCACTCTACACTTATAGATATAAATGTTCTAGGATTTTCCTTGTTGATATATTGTCCAGGTACTCCCCCAGTTCTAGAGAGTGTTCACTGGTGATAAAGATATTAGATAAGGTGTCCTCAGCCAAAATGTGTCGCTAAGGGACCGTCACGTGTACACAGTTGTGTAAACATACGTTCTGCCCGGGGCTGTGGTGGGCGCTTCTCTCCCGAGATGCCCTCCCCCATCCCCCTTGAAAAAGGGGTTAGCTTACAATGAATATTGATAGATTATTTTTACAGTCTAGACTTATGATTGAGATAAGATGTGATTATAATAAAATATGATATAGGATTTAAAGATTATAAGTAGTACTTGATAATACCACTGACTCTTAATAAGGATTCGATTTTATCTCTACCGGATACTACGTCATGTTCCAATAAATTTTTAATTAACAAATCCTTCTAGAAGCTTCTGGATCCTTGAGAGATCATGCACAAAGTCACGTAGGCATCTATAGGGCCCTATGGCGTACGTGATCATAGTGGCATCGTCTAGGATCAAGCTATATAGTGAATCTATTGTGATTCTGATATGATTCTGATATGATATAGATTTGATATAGATATGATATAGATATGATTTGATATGATATTGATATGATATAGAAATAATACATTTCTTAGATGATTATTAGATATGGTGGGTAAAAATTTCCCACAATCCTGTGGCTCATTTGGGTACTCAGTCTCCCCTGCGTCCCCTTGTTCGCGTATCACCCGTGTTAAACAATTTATCCCTATAAAACAATTTATGTTCCCTGTCAATTCCTCTGAGAATTTTGTAGGTAGTGATCATGTCACCCCTTACTCGTCTGTCTTCTTGTGTCGTGAGGTGCATTTCCCGCAGCCTTTCCTCGTAACTCATGCCTCTTAGTTCTGGGACTAGCCTAGTGGCATACCTCTGAACTTTTTCAAGCTTCGTCTTGTGCTTGACAAGGTACGGGCTCCATGTTGGGGCTGTACTCTCCAGGATTGGTCTTACATATGTGGCATACATGGTTCTGAATTATTCCTTTCACAGGTTCCTGAAGGCAGTTCTGATGTTAGCCAGCCTTGCATACGCCGCAGATGTTATTCTTTTAATGTGGGCTTCAGGAGACAGGTACGGTGTGATATCAACTCCTAGATCTCATCCTCTTAGATCAACTCCTAGAAGGACTTCATCTCCCATTCAGTATCCTGCGAATATCTCAATTCATGTCTTACCAACACTAAGTGACAGGAGGAAACGAACCTCCGGCTCTTGGTGGGTCGAGAGACTGATGGGCATCCAGGAAGATAATGAAATCAGAGCAATGTACCCAACTGTTGTGTGAATGGATTGGGGGGGGGGGGGGATGCTGGGGAAGATGAGATGACCTCTGCCAGCATGACAAGCTCTCTAGCGTGTGAGAGAAGACTATTTTTATAACATCTTTATTTCTTATGTTGTTCTTAAGAAAAACATAAGAAATTTTGAGAAGATTCGTGTTAAAATCATTATTCTTACCCTTTCGGTCATATTCAACACACACACACACACACACACACACACATATATATATATATATATATATATATATATATATATATATATTATATATATATATATATATATATATATATCCAACTATAGAACACTTTCCACCAGGAGACTCGAACCCTAGTCAGCACAGAAGCCTTCCAGCCACAGGCATGACAGGTAACGCGTTAACCCACTACACCACGCTCAGACCCTTAAAAGAAGTGGTAATTTTGGGGCATTTCAACACCCCAAAGATCATCACTTCCAAGAGCACCAGAGCAAGTGAGGGGTCAAATTTACGTTTTTTCATCAAGTCCCTGTTGAATATGGGAATACACTGTGTCTATGCTTTCATAGCATAGACACAGTGTATTCCCATATTCAACAGGGACTTGATGAAAAAAAACGTAAATTTGACCCCTCACTTGCTCTGGTGCTCTTGGGAAGTGATGATCTTTGGGGTGTTGAAATGCCCCAAAATTACCACTTCTTTTAAGGGTCTGAGCGTGGTGTAGTGGGTTAACGCGTTACCTGTCATGCCTGTGGCTGGAAGGCTTCTGTGCTGACTAGGGTTCGAGTCTCCTGGTGGGAAAGTGTTCTATAGTTGAATAACTACTCTCGCGTGTTTAGGCGAGTTGGGTATATATATATATATATATATATATATATATATATTTATCTATTAACTAAGAAAGATCTTTTGTCCTGGGTGGCAATGAATATGAGCAGCATCCTCAGTCCTGTGTGACAGGAAATATGAGCATCATCCTCACTGCAATAAGACCTAATGATTACTACTATTAGGCAAAATTCTTCACTTGGGAATGAAGTTGATATATTTACTTTCTAAAGCCTCCTTTTTTACTTTTAATGGCTTGACGCGTTTTCGCTAAGGTTCATCATAGTATCCTCAGAGGCAGAGGGAAAGTAAATACAAAAGAAAAAACACAGTATTATGTACTGTAATTGAGTATAATGAGTGGAGAGGTAGCTGTACCCTGCCGAGAGGGTCAAGCAATCTTGTCCTGCACTCGTAATTGCTCAACTGGGGCAGTAAATGGGAGTGTTAACTGGCAATTCTCTTTAGTCTTGTTGATGATAGGACGTACGTAGGTGTAAACTGCCTGTTGATAATTGGACGAGTGTAGTGCATGAAATGCTGCTGCTGCTGCTTTGTAGAATTGTAGTTGTAGTTGTAGAATTATCGTGAATTGCATTCACGATAATTCTACAACTACAATTCTACAACCCATATCTGCGGTGATTCTTGCCCCAGACGAGAAAAGCACAGCGGTTGGTACAGTGAGACCAAGTCCTGTGACACAACCTTGTTTTTGTCCTCGGCTCATTGATTGTTGCCGCCGGAGGCGGCTAGTTTATTGTGCACTCCATACCTATCCTGTGAGCGGTAGCGCAAAAACCATTACAGAGGGTACAAAAGGTCTTTATCAGACCTCAACTTAGATTATTACATAAGAAATTTTATCTATCCTTCACATCTTATAACTACAATGTCAGCTAGTTACAGAGAATGTTCTATTTCAAGAGCTATATATTAACAGTAAGTCATTATACATACATGGTAGGTCTTATCGCTAATACACAATTGTTTGAGCAATGGAGATATTACAGAGTCATAGGAGAGCTGCTGCTTATTATTAATCTTCACAATACACTACTTGTTTCTTAATCTCATATGTCGTTTATCTACTGGAAGCGAAATATGGATATAGTGCAAGGATTTCACGTAATTTTAAACTTGGTAATAAGATAGGTTGCCATATCATACAGAGTGAGCTTAGATTTACCTCTAAATGGCTCAATTTTACTACATTCCAAGATATAGTGCTCGAGTGTGTGTCCTTGTCTTTGTCCACACACTCTACACTTTACTTCATCTAGATCCCTATACAAGCCGATCTGCCAGAGATACTTGCAGTCAAGTCTTATACGAGCAGTGAGAACGTCTGTTAGTCTGCTGACTTTGTTACTTGTCGCATACACATGCCTCGCTCACAAACGACTAATTCTGGGTTCGACACCTGGGCAGGACAGAGTCGGTAGGGCACGTATTTCCCACTGCGTCTGTGCACCTAGCAGTAAACAGGTACCCTAGAGTTAACTGTTGTGGGCCTAGAGGAACCTCAGTTGGCCTGGAAGGCTTCCTGTTCCTGACTACGGGAATTCGAAAGGTGAACCAATGCACTATAATTTGGTGTAAACTAACTCAATTATATATGTAAGTAGATTAATTAATAAATTACTTGAATTTGAACTGAATTTGAATTTGAACTGAATTTGAATTTGAACTGAATTTGAATTTGAACTGAATTTGAATTTGAACTGAATTTGAAATTTGAACTGAATTTGAATTTGAACTGAATTTGAAATCAACTGCCGGCTACCTGATGTCCTCTTCCTAGGGAACCAGGACCCTTAATATCCGTGCAGCTCTAGTGACAACGGTTGCTGCTCCATCTTGACCGTATACTGCAACAAGCAGGTTTCTACGGTCAGACAGCCCTGCACAGCAACACCGTCTTCCCGCCCTGACAGTTGCTCGCCGAGTGTCGAGGCTTGCCGGCCATTCTGTCAAGAGCAGCTACCTTCGTCCTGATTGGTCCATCATCTGGAAACTACCTGGTCCAACCAATCACACTCTAGCACGTCACAACTTGACGTGGTAGAGTGCGATTGGACAATTACAGAAACGAGCAACATAACAAACTGCCCCAAGGTGCACGTTTTACACAGGGAAATAAAGAAGTTGAAAGAAATGCGGTCCAGGAAATGCAAATTCTTGATTTTGGAGTACCGTTGAGTGTATCACCACTGTGTACCGTTAGGTGCACTATCATTGTGTACAGTTTGGTGTGCTTCCACTGTGTACCGTTGGATACACATGTACCACCCGTGCTACCGATTGTACCACAGACTAGAGCTGCATAGGGTTACGCCCTCTTGTATAAAGCAGCCGAAGACAAACTAGTTATTCTCACAGGCACAACTATAGTAGAGTGTAGCTGTGTTGTTGATTGCCCGGGGTGGTGGGCGGCCTGCTGCCCACCACCAGGCGACGTGGCCTGAGTGCTGGGGGTGACCTTCCCCGTTTTGTGGGCTCACTCGGTGGGCCTGGAGTTCGGCAAGGTTGATTATCCGGCGGTGGAGCTGGTGTTGTGTGACATGCTATGAGTTGATGTGGCTGCGATCTATGGAGCGGAGTTGGTGTCTTCCCATCGTGCTATCGTGAAGTTTGCTGCAGAAGAGGATTACTGGGCGTTTTTTGCGCCGTTACGAGGGGGGGGGTCGTTTCCGCTGCCAGACGCTGCTGGTTCGGTCGTTGTCTCCAACCGAAGTGGTGCCCTTACCTTCATTAGTGTTCATGGTGCGTCCCACGAGTTCCCAGAGGAGCTGCTGCGGAGATTTTCGGGCGGTATGGCACTGTCGTGAGTGTCAGATCGCATTTGCTTTCCTCTGGGAAAATCATGGGTGTTCGGACCAATTTTCACGCTCTGGGGATGCGGCTGCGGTCGGACATACCGTCCTCTGTGCGGCTCATGGGGTGTTACGTCCATGTTTACCACGCACGTCAGCCACGCACCTGTTTCCGCTGTGGTTTGTTGGGCCACATGGCTGCTGGGTGCTCGGCGAATGTCGTCGCTCCGTTGAAACCTTTTCGTCAGGAAGATTTCCCGCCGCTAGTTGAGGTGGAGGAATCAGTGGGTGTGGTTGTGGACGACCCTGTAGCTGCTGTGTCGTGTCCGGTGTCGGACGGTGTGCCTGCTGTTGGTGGGGCTTCTACTCCGGGGGTTGTCGCCCTCGGTTGGGAGTATTGTTCCGGATGGCGTTCCTGGTGCTGCTGTGGGTCTCCAGGACGCTCCCTCTCCATCTCCATCGTTTTCTGCTTCTCCGTCTCCTGCACCTGACCCTCTGCCTTCTGTGGCTCCTGTCTCTCTACGTCCCCGCCGCTTGTCCCGGCCGTGCTCGGTGGTGGAGTGGGTACGGAGCCTCCTGCTGTGTTGGGGCCGGTCCCTCGTGTCGTTGACGCTTCTGCCGTCTTGCGTCGTGCGCAGGTGCGCCCGCCCTGTGTTCTCCAAGCTTCAGGTTCCGCCTCAGCCTCTGACGACGTGCAGCCGGATCCCAAGCGTTCGCGACGTTCTACTTCTGCCTGGGCCGACGTGGGTGACTTTGACGACTGCGGGTCTACGGATGTAGGTGGGGTGGAGGTGCCTGCTGCGACGGTGGTGGCGGAGGTTCATGTGCCTTCTGCTGCTGCCGTTGGAGATATTTCCGATTTAACCTCTGTTTTTTTTATCCTGCAGGGGGGTTCACCGTAGTGGGGGGTGGTCCCTTCTCCTGTGGAAGATGGTGCGGATGCTGGTGCAAGCCGTGGCCTTGAGGTAGTCTTGAAGAAGGATGTCCGCCGTTGGGGGTCTGTGCCGGTACCCGGCCCTGTGAATGTTGTTCCAGCGGGGCCCCCTGTGGTGTTGCCCCCTGACACGTCGCCTGCCGTGGTGCTGCCCGCCCAGTTCTCGCAGGCTGTATTGCCTGCCTCCGTGCTGCCGTCCCATTCCAGGGGTGCGGTTCCCCCCTCGACGGGTGCCGTGCCTAGTGCTGGTCTGTGGCCTGTTGATGATCTGACTGATGTTTTGACTGATGACCGGCTGCCCGTCTTGTGGGAGCAGGTGGCGCCGCTTCCCGTTCAGCCTGATATTATTTGGGTCCCCAGAGTACGTGCCTTTGTGTCCGAGGTTCCGGAAATTATGGTGCCACCTTATCAGCGCGTTCGTCGTGATGAGTATCCTGAGCTGTGGCTGCGCTGGGAGGCGTACTGTCTCCTGTTTCCGAGAAAACAGTTTCCGAACAAATACGTGTAGAGGTATTTGCTGTGGGCTCGTCTGTCCTGTGGGGGCGTCTTTCTTTACTTTTGGGTTTCTGTCCCATGTCATATTCTCATGTTATGTGATACGTGTTTCCGTCTTTGTGTGCTCTTCCTGCCTATGAATATGTACGTTTGTATTAGTCTTCTTGTGTTTATTTTCCTGTACTGATTAGCATGCTCTGCATGTAAATATAAATAAAAAAAATAGTAGAGTGTACTTACCTATGAGTACTTAACGACCAGTAAATATGGGGAAGTGAGGTCTAGCTCTTTACCCGTTGCAATATAACGTAACAACTACAGTGTTCGAATTCTTTATGCAATCTGGCTCTAAAGTTGTTGGAGGCTTTCACAATGGCTTGTATTGTCTGTGTTAAGGAGAGGAGGATGAGGGTACTAACGCACTCTCTCTCTCTCTCTTCTTCAGCCTTCGTTACTAGAGCTCTGGGAGCTCCAGAGAAAGCTGGTTCAGAATTCATCACGCTCTTAAGTGTCCATTTACGGAACCTGTTCATGTTTTCCTTAATCATGGCGACTTACTGTGTATTTATTAAACCGTTTACGAGCTCCGAAACGCTACGAGGTTGTCTGTAACAATAACCTTGGGTCGAGAACGGCCTCGCAAACTGTTTGATAAATATAGACTAAGCCGCCATGAGTAAGGCAAGATTTACAGGTTTCGTAGGAGATTATATAAATGTTTGATAAATCTTGGCCATCTTAGGTTCCATGGAAGAGATTGGTAGTATTGGTGATGAGGTTAAGACTGATGACAGAGGTGCAGAGAGAGAGAGAGAAAAATAAGGAACTAAATAAGAAAATATTAATAGAAAGAGATAAATAAAAAAGTGTAATAAAAACAGAGAGAAATAAAAGTTTGGATTAAGTACGTATGAACAATGAAGGCTTAAACAGACAATTCACACAGCCTTTCCTCGTAACTCATGCCTCTTAGTTCTGGGGCTAGCCTATTGGCATACCTCTGAACTTTTTCAAGCTTCGCCTTGGGCTTGACAAGGTATGGGCTCCATGCTGAGGCCGCATACTCCAGGATTGATCTTACATATGTGGTATACAAGGTTCTGGATGATTCCTTACACAGGTTCCTGAAGGCAGTTCTGATGATAGCCAGCCTCGCATACGTCCCAGTTGTGTGTGTGTGTGTGTGTGTACTCACCTATTTGTGCTTGCAGGATCGAGCATTGACTCTTGGATCCCACCTTCCGCGCGTGTGTGTGTGTGTGTGTGTGTGTGTGTGTGTGTGTGTGTGTGTGTGTGTGTGTGTGTACTCACCTATTTGTGCTTGCAGGATCGAGCATTGACTCTTGGATCCCGCCTTCCGTGTGTGTGTGTGTGTGTGTGTGTGTGTGTGTGTGTGTGTGGAAAAAATATCAGTTGATTGACGGTTGAGAGGCGGGACCAAAAAGCCAAAAGCTCAACCCCCGCAAGCACAACTAGGCGAGTACACACACACACACACACACACACACACACACACACACACACACACACACACACACACACACACACACACACACACACACACACACATAACACTACGTCCTCGCTGCTGTATTAATACAACAAAAAAAACTTGTTAATTATCATCTCCAGCAAAGGATAGATGCATAACAAAAAAATCATAACTAAATTTAGAAATATGCATCACGAATGAAACGTCCGGGTCAAGAGAAGACTACGCCACGTACTCTCAATAGGCTGGGAATGCAACAGTCTAGAGATGGGAGTATGAACCTGGCGAGACTGGGGGGAGGTTGTGCCTGTGTGACACAAGGCCGGCCATTACTGTAGTATATGACGAGGGGAAAGATCCAATTACGCCAGCACACGAACTATCGCCGCTCGATTTAAAGAGGTTATGCTGCCACAATCGTACGCTGGCTTGGCAGCAGCAGCAACAGAAGCAGCAACAACAGCAGTAACAGTAACAGCAATAACAGCAGCAACAACAACAATAGCAGCAGTAGTAGTAATAGCAGCAACATCAGCCGAAACAGCAGTTGCAACAGCACCAGCAGCAGCAGCAGCAACAATAACAGTAGCAACAACAATATCAGCAGTAACAACAGTAGCAGCTGCAACAGTAGCAACAGCAGCAGCAACAGAGCTGTACCCGAGAAACAACATCAGCCACAGACACGGTGAGTTTCGTTCCTTGTGCGTGTGTGTATATAACAATAGGATTCCTTCACCGAGTCTTCACACACACACACACACACACACACACACACACACACACACACACACACACACACACACACACACACACACACACACACACACACACACACACGTGTAAGGAATCGTTCAGGACCCTGCATACCACTTATGTAAGACCAATCCTGGAGTATGCAGCTCCAGCCTGGAGTCCATACCTAGTTAAACACAAGACAAAGTTAGAGAAGATTCAGCGGTATGCCACCAGGCTCGTTCCGGAACTGAGAGGAATGAGCTACGAGGAAAGGCTAAAGGAGCTTAACCTCACATCCCTGGAAAACAGAAGAGTAAGGGGAGACATGATAACCACCTACAAAATTCTCAGGGGAATTCACAGGGTGGACAAAGACAAACTCTTCAGCACGGGTGGGACACGAACAAGGGGACACAGGTGGAAACTTAGTACCCAGATGAGCCACAGAGACGTTAGAAATAATTTTTTCAGTGTCAGAGAAGTTAATAAATGGAATGCATTAGGCAGTGATGTGGTGGAGGCTGACTCCATACACAGTTTCAAATGTAGTTATGATAGAGCCCAGTAGGCTCAGGAATCGGTACACCAGTTGATTAACAGTTGAGAGGCGGGACCAAAGAGACAAAGCTCAACCCCCGCAAGCACAATTAGGTGAGTACAGTTGTCACATATACAAAGCCAGAGCCACGAAAATACACAAACGCAACTACACCATGTCACCTCCAAACTCCACCATTGATACAGCCGTGCATTAAAATAAAAATTCATAGCCTTTTATTCATAAATGGTAACACGTTTCCCGCTCTTCATTATCACAACCATTATACAACACTGCCATCATACACCAGCACTGTCATACAACACCGTCATCAAGCAACTCCACTATCACACAACAAAGCATCATTATACAAAATTATACTCATACACCACTACCACCTCCATACATCACAGGTGTGAGGTTCAGCCGAGCCTTCAGTAATGATAGGACTGTATAGTACACTGCTATTCCCCCACAAGTTTATAACGGAAGGTTATAAACCTGTAAGTTTATAACAGTAAGAGCAGTAAAATAGGTACCTGGGTGTTAGTCAGCTGACACGGGCTGCTTCCTGGGGGTGGAGGCCTGGTCGAGGACCGGGCCGCGGGGACACTAAAGCCCCGAAATCATCTCAAGATAACCTCAAGAAGAAGGTTCACCACTCCATCTGTTTTCGGTTTGGTGTTGGGCTTTAGTCCTATCAACCTCTAGATGGTCATAAAGGCCAACACAATAGGTCACTGACTAACCATTAAATTTGATGTTGGCCGTAAGGCCTATCAAGTGGTTTTGCAGTGTTGACATTGTCGTGAAAGGTAAGCATTGCGAAACAATTTTCTTTCGATAACACATTCCACATATCAGAGTGCATGCTGTTGACCAGGTCCTGCCTCGCTCTACTTCAAGTTCTTCAACGTGTTTCTAGCTTAATCTTGGTGAAATATTGCACTTGACATAGGCATCAGCCAGGCTTTGCCAGGCTGGGTACGCTCCTAGCATTAGATCACTAATTAGATTCCTAACAAAATTTCCTAAAAGAAGAATGAAACGCCTTAAGTCTGTTTGTTTGTTGTTGTGTGCTCAAATGGTGATTTTTATGGGTATAGGGTGCATAATAAAGAAAGAAATTGAATTGCAATTGATCTCTTTGACACGCGTTGTCTCCATACGAGTCACATTTACATATATTCGTACAAGATTGGAGGGATCATCTCTGAAGCATCTTTAATATTTGTAGGACGTAATTATTATAGTCATTAAAACCACTTGAATCGCTCTCTTATCACTAAATGTTTATCAACCCACACTATACTAAACATATCTCTAACATTGTCCACAGAGATCTCTAGAATATCTATGCTGGATAGCACTGGGGGTCCAAGAACACAATTTTCACCCCATCTCACTGCCTCAATATTTTCTCAAGGAATTATTCAGTTTGAAGACTTTTGCAAGTAACCGTTCTTAAACATATTGAACAAAAACGAAGCACTGGGGAAAAACAAAACAAAAATATCAACAGTATTAATAGTAATCATCATTATTATAATTATTTTCATTTACATTAATAAAATTAAAATTATAATTATAATAGCAACAAAAACACACTAATTTACTCCAAAATCTCGTTGCAAGTAATATACAAGTAATCTCCTCAGATAATCCTTCATAAGCTGGTATACATTTTAAAGGTAATTTCCATATTGTGGCTGGATCCCCCCACTCATTAACATAGCATCGTGGGCCATCTGCTTCATCATCATCTCATCTTGGCATAAATCGCCCTCAGTGTGTGTATATTTTTGTAGGGCTCATATACAGCTCTTGGGAATTACTGTATATATGTTGCTGGGTCTAATAATGTATTACCAACAGTTTTGTAGCGATGCAATTGTTATAAATGGATTTTTAGTAACATATTTTGTGTGTGTGAATTCTTTGATGTAGCTGTGATACATATGTGTGTATATATTCCTAAGGTGCCAAAGCATTTTTTTTTATGGTGTTAGGCTTTAGGCCTTTCATCAGTCCTCGGGATGGTTTTTAATGCAACCACAATATTTTGGTGTAGTGGCCTTAAACAAGACAAAATGTATATATATATATATATATATATATATATATATATATATATATATATATATATATATATATATATATACCCCTTCTAGGTTTAAAAAAAATATATATATATGCATATATATATATATATATATATATATATATATATATATATATATATATATATATATATATATATATATATATCCGTTGTCTTGTTCTTTTTGTGTGTATTTTACAGAAATAAAATACCAGTCTTCCATCCTACCAGGCTTTTATGAGTTCCTCGTGAAAATTAAACTTTATGGTTTCATATGCTGCTCCTGGTTTTAATATTTTGGGAACAGAAATGAACCTTAGCAGTTTTACATGTTAGTCGTGTTTTATGAGTTCCTCCAGAAACTAAAACTGTACAGTTTTACGCGCTCGTGGGCTCCTCGGACGCTCTTCGTAACATTTCCCAGCGAGCAATAACTCTTTAAGTCGTCGAGTCAGTGTTGGTTCCAAGGCAGATTGGTCACAAGGGTTCAACGTCCTCTGAGAAAATGAGTGGTTCAACAGGATGATCCGTTTCTTCAGTGAAGCCACATGTTTCCCGCGCGTCATAATGGACTAGAGATTAGTTAAATAATTTTCTTCGATCCTGGCTCCTCCTCCTCCTCCGTTACCGACGCCACCACCTTCGTTCTTTGCAACATAATTTGCAATGAGGCTTAGAGATTTATGCTTGAAAAGCATTACCATCCAGGAGCAGGTGACACTGCAGAAGGGCGCTGGAAATAATGGCAGATGACGGGTGACAAATGAAGACTGACAGATAATATGAAGAGGTTAAGAACGTTTACTTAAAAATGGCGATGAAGACAACTGTGGATTGACAGGTGAGGTACAACAAGATACGAATGCCTAGCTAGGAAAAATCGGTGAATCCTGACTGTTGTAAACAGGAGCGCATGAAGTAACTACGAGGCAGCAGACTACTGTATACAGGACTGCGTGGAGTAACTGCGAGGCAGCAGACTACTGTACACAGGACTGCGTGGAGTAACTGAGAGGCAGCAGACTACTGTACACAGGACTGCGTGGAGTAACAGCGAGGCAGCAGACTACTGTACACAGGACTGCGTGGAGTAACAGCGAGGCAGCAAACTGCTGTACACAGGACTGCGTGGAGTAACTGCGAGGCAGCAGACTACTGTACACAGGACTGCGTGGAGTAACAACGAGGCAGCAGACTACTGTACACAGGACTGCGTGGAGTAACAGCGAGGCAGCAGACTACTGTACACAGGACTGCGTGGAGTAACAGCCAGGCAGCAGACTACTGTACACAGGACTGCGTGGAGTAACTGCGAGGCAGCAGACTACCGTACACAGGACTGCGTGGAGTAACTGCGAGGCAGCAGATTACTGTACACAGGACTGCGTGGAGTAACTGCGAGGAAGCAGACTGCAGTAGGCGGATGTGAACCGAATGACTACGAACACACAAGTCGTCAGAACAAGTGTGTGACTACAGGAGGCCTGGTCGATGACCGGGCCGCGGGGACGCTAAGCCCCGGAAGCACCTCAAGGTAACCTCAAGGTAACAGAGTTAGGGATCAGGAAGGTTTCTCCGGCTCGACCTGAACGCTCAACGCCCACGTAACAAGGAACCAACCCACTCAGGTTTCTGAAACCCTGTTATGTATCTTTAATTAGAATCTGCCCAGTCCCTGCGCCACAGCTCTTTCTTAAGGTTATTTCATCAAGTAGCAATTATAATGTCAAGCTGGAAACAAAAATACCGAATGAGACAGATTTGTAAAACGCTTGTTGTGTGCTCACCTAGTTCTGATTGCTTGGTTGAACATCAGCTCTGGAGCCCCGCTTGACCTGTACTCTCAATGCACCGCAGTTATGTGTTTATGGACCACAGCGTCAAAATTCAGGTGCTTAAATAGAATATTAAAACATCATTATATTGACGTTGAGACTATAATGGTACGTTAGGTGGGTTGTGTAGGTTCGTACGCTTGTTCAAAACACTTCAAATCTGACGCTTGTTACATATACAAGAACGAGATGGTTCAGCACCCTCGTCGACTGTTTCATTAACTGTCTCCGTGGTGTAGTGGTAAGACACTCGCCTGGCGTTCCGCGAGCGCTTTGTTACGGGTTCGTATCCTGGCCGGGGAGGATTTACTGGGCGCAAATCCTTAACTGTAGCCTCTGTTTAACTCAACAGTAAAATGTGTACTTGGTTGTAACAACGATTCTTCGCGGCGGGGATCGTATTCCAGGGACCTGCCCGAAACGCTACGCGTACTAGTGGCTCTACAAGAATGTAACAACTCTTGTATATATCTCAAAAAAAAAATGCTCACCTGTTGTTTCTTGTCACATGTTACAATTGCTGTTAATACTACTACTGCTGTTAACTTGTAATGTTGTCACTGCTAGACCTGCTGTTGCTATTACTTTTGTTAATAACTAATAGTATTGCCTTTACGATAGGCCTATCAATTGTTATCATTACTACTATTGTTATCAATACTGCTGTTATCATTGCAATTACACAGTGTTTTTCCAATACACGTTATCATTTAAGTTGTAACCTAAATGTTCTTTGTTGCGAATAAAGTTTCAGATTCTGTGTGTGTGTGTACTCACCTAGTTGTACTCACCTAGTTGTGTTTGCAGGGGTTGAGCTCTGGCTCTTTGGTCCCGCCTCTCAACCGTCAATCAACAGGTGTACATATTCCTGAGCCTATTGGGCTCTATCATATCTACACTTGAAGCTGTGTATGGAGTCAGCCTCCACCACATCGCTTCCTAATGCATTCCATTTGTCAACCACTCTGACACTAAAAAAGTTCTTTCCAATATCTCTGTGGCTCATTTGGGCACTCAGTTTCCACATGTGTCCCCTTGTGCGTGTGCCCCTTGTGTTAAATAGCCTGTCTTTATCTACCCTATCAATTCCCTTCAGAATCTTGAATGTGGTGATCATGTCCCCCCTAACTCTGTGTGTGTGTGTGTGTGTGTGTGTGTGTGTGTGTGTGTGTGTGTGTGTGTGTGTGTGTGTGTGTGTGTGTGTGTGTGTGTGTGTGTGTGTGTGTGTGTGTATGAGAGAGAGAATACCCGTGTTATTTCCACTCCAGCAGACTTGCTGTGCCCAATACTCCTACAGCACCGAGCATTGAGAAACAGAATAAAATAACCCTTAGTGCACGGTATGTCTATTTTTTTCAGGGGTGATCCAGTGGAACGTCGATTCTCCCACCAAAAAGCTTGTTCCAAGGCTATTCACTTGCAGAGGGAGAACATGATATTGTTTCATCTGTTTTGCATTTGCAGAAAACTCGGGTAAACTTCAAAACATTTATTTTATTAATAAATACAGATGCTAAAATAAATATGAAATTGAAGGTGATGTGATACATTCAGATACTTTAAATATCGTTAGTAGTAATCTGCATTGTTTGTAATTGTATTAAAATAACAAGAAATAGGGTTTTTAGGCGTTTTTTTATTAATTATTCTGAATTTGTCATTTTAACCACTCTCCTATACAACGAAAGCCTTTTTTATGGATTTTTATGAATGCAGCAAATGTGTNAGAGAGAGAGAGAGAGAGAGAGAGAGAGAGAGAGGAGAGAGAGAGAGAGAGAGAGAGAGAGAGAGAGAGAGTGTGTGTGTATTACCCCAAAAATCTACAGACGATTGAGAGAATTGACAGGAATATAGTGTTGTAATACCTTATTTGGTATTACCTTGATCTATCCTATAAGAGACGACACAGTGCCCACCTCGACCTTGGAATACACAATACACACACATGCACGTATTTCACGCCTTTAATAATGTATACTCTCAATTGTACATAAGTGTGTGTCTGTGTGTGTGTGTGTGTGCACTATGTCGTGGGTGTGACACATGGCGAGTGGCGTGTGTGTTTCACTTTGTCAATCAAGTTTAGAACCGTATGCTCTGGTCAGGAATTGGATGGGTAACCTTTGGTTAGGGAGACTTCGATAAGCCTAGAAGGCTTCCTGTCTCCAACAATAGTATACATGTATGCGTATCATTATGTATGTATCAGCATGTATATATATGTATTAATTTACGTGTGATAAAGATGTAAAGAATTTCGAAATACCTATTTTTTTTTATTTTAATGATGTCTTCCGGATAAAAATTTCATAACACTTATTTACAACTTAATTTTCGTGCTGAAGTTGCAGAACGGCCGAAATTTCAGTGATATATGCAAGTGGTCGTTAAAATATTATTAAAAACTCAGTCATATTCAAGAATACAGAATACAGTACAAGGGATATACACACCGACAGATATACCCCAGCTTCTTTGTACATATACTCAGTGAGTTTACTTTTGCTGGCCAACCAGTAAGTAAACTGTTGTGACGGGCCTAGTAACCCCTCCAGATGTTGTTCCCGCCAAATACACACCGAAACTACGACGTTGGTACAACGTTCGAACACGTTTTAACACATCCTAACCAGTTATAACAACCAATATAGCAAGTTGTAACAACGTTCTAATACGTCATAAACACGTTAAGCCAAGATGTAACAACTTTATTACAAGTTGTAACAAGCGGAAAATAGAGACAGTTTCGGTTTGTGTTTCCAGGGGAATTAGGCCTTCAGCCAAACCCCAAACATAGCATTGTAATGTATTTCACGGTAAATAAAATCTCCCAGCATAATGACCATTACTTTAACTCTTCTGACATTAATATTAATCTAATTAATCCCTCAACTAATCAAATTCTGAATTGATTGTACTATTATTTTGAGTGGCAACATATATAAGGCTTCTTCTTAAACGGTTTAGCACTAGAATGTTGGCATCGTAAGGGTGGACGTACTCACCTAGTTATACTCACCTAATAGTGCTTGTATGGGTTAAGCTCGGGCTCTATGGTCCCGCCTCTCAACTGTTAATCAACTGGTGTACAGATTCCTGAGCCTACTGGGCTCTATCATAGCTACATTTGAAACTGTGTATGGAGTCAGCCTCCACCACATCACTGCCTAATGCATTCCATTTGTTAACTACTCTGGCACTAAAAAAGTTCTTTCTAACATCCCTGTGGCTCATTTGGGTACTCAGTCTCCCCTGCGTCCCTTGTTCGCGTATCACCCGTGTTAAACAATTTATCCTATAAAACAATTTATGTTCCCTGTCAATTCCTCTGAGAATTTTGTAGGTAGTGATCATGTCACCCTTACTCGTCTGTCTTCTTGTGTCGTGAGGTGCATTTCCCGCAGCCTTTCCTCGTAACTCATGCTCTTAGTTCTGGGACTAGCCTAGTGGCATACCTCTGAACTTTTTCAAGCTTCGTCTTGTGCTTGACAAGGTACGGGCTCCATGCTGGGGCTGTACTCTCCAGGATTGGTCTTACATATGTGGCATACATGGTTCTGAATTATTCCTTTCACAGGTTCCTGAAGGCAGTTCTGATGTTAGCCAGCCTTGCATACGCCGCAGATGTTATTCTTTTAATGTGGGTTTCAGGAGACAGGTACGGTGTGATATCAACTCCTAGATCTCCTCCTCTTAGATCAACTCTAGAACAACTTCATCTCCCATTCGGTATCCTGCGAATATCTCAATTCATGTCTTACCAACACTAAGTGACAAGAGGAAACGAACCTCCGGCTCTTGGTGGGTCGAGAGACTGATGGACAGCCAGGAAGAGAATGAAATCAGAGCAATGTACCCAACTGTTGTGTGAATGGATTGGGGGGGGGGATGCTGGGGAAGATGAGATGACTCTGCCAGCATGACAAGCTCTCTAGCGTGTGAGAGAAGACTATTTTTATAACATCTTGATTTCTTATGTTGTTCTTAAGAAAAACATAAGAAATATGAGAAGATTCGTGTTAGAATCATTATTCTTACCCTTTCGGTCATATTCAACACACACACACACACACACACACACACACACCACACACACACACACACACACACACACACACACACACACACACACACACACACATATACATATATATATATATATATATATATATATATATATATATATATATATATATATATTATCTAATGAAAGATCTTCTGTCCTGTGTGACAGGAAATATGAGCATCATCCTCACTGCAATAAGACCTTATGAATTACTACCATTAGGCAAAATTCTTCACTTGGGAATGAAGTTGATATATTTACTTTCTAAAGACTTATTTTTTACTTTCAGTGGCTTGACGCGTTTCGCTAAGGTTCATCATAGTATCCTCAGAGGCAGAGGGAAAGTAAATACAAAAGAAAAAACACAGTATTATGCACTGTAATTGAGTATAATGAGTGGAGAGGTAGCTATACCCTGCCGAGAGGGTCAAGCAATCTTGTCCTGCACTCGTAATTGCTCAACTGGGGCAGTAAGTGGGAGTGTTAACTGGCAATTCTCTTTAGTCTTGTTGATGATAGGACGTACGTAGGTGTAAACTGCCTGTTGATAATTGGACGAGTGTAGTGCATGAAATGCTACTGCTGCTGCTGCTTGTAGAATTGTAGTTGCAGTTGTAGAATTATCGTGAATTGCATTCACGATAATTCTACAACTACAATTCTACAACCCACATCTGCGGTGATTCTTGCCCCAGACGAGAAAAGCACAGCGGTTGGTACAGTGAGACCAAGTCCTGTGACACAACCTTGTTTTTGTCCTCGGCTCATTGATTGTTGCCGCCGGAGGCTGCTAGTTTATTGTGCACTCCATACCTATCCTGTGAGCGGTAGCGCAAAAACCATTACAGAGGGTACAAAAGGTCTTTATCAGACCTCAACTTAGATTATTACATAAGAAATTTTATCTATCCTTCACATCTTATAACTACAATGTCAGCTAGTTACAGAGAATGTTCTATTTCAAGAGTTATATATTAACAGTAAGTCATTATACATACATGGTAGGTCTTATCACTAATACACAATTGTTTGAGCAATGGAGATATTACAGAGTCATAGGAGAGCTGCTGCTTATTATTAATCTTCACAATACACTACTTGTTTCTTAATCTCATATGTCGTTTATCTACTGGAAGCGAAATATGGATATAGTGCAAGGATTTCACGTAATTTTAAACTTGTAATAAGATAGGTTGCCATATCATACAACGTGAGTTCAGATTTATCTCTAAATGGCTCAATTTTACTACATTCCAAGATATAGTGCTCGAGTGTGTGTCCTTGTCTTTGTCCACACACTCTACACTTTACTTCATCTAGATCCCTATACAAGCCGATCTGCCAGAGATACTTGCAGCCAAGTCTTATTCGAGCAGTGAGAACGTCTGTTAGTCTGCTGACTTTGTTACTTGTCGCATACACATGCCTCGCTCACAAACGACTAATCCTGGGTTCGACACCTGGGCAGGACAGAGTCGGTAGGGCACGTATTTCCCACTACATCTGTGCACCTAGCAGTAAACAGGTACCCTAGAGTTAACTGTTGTGGGCCTAGAGGAACCTCAGTTGGTCTGGAAGGCTTCCTGTTCCTGACTACGGGAATTCGAAAGGTGAACCAATGCACTATAATTTGGTGTAAACTAACTCAATTATATATGTAAGTAGATTAATTAATAAATTACTTGAATTTGAACTGAATTTGAATTTGAACTGAATTTGAATTTGAACTGAATTTGAATTTGAACTGAATTTGAAATTTGAACTGAATTTGAATTTGAACTGAATTTGAAATCAACTGCCGGCTACCTGATGTCCTCTTCCTAGGGAACCAGGACCTTAATATCCGTGCAGCTCTAGTGACAACGGTTGCTGCTCCATCTTGACCGTATACTGCAACAAGCAGGTTTCTACGGTCAGACAGCCCTGCACAGCAACACCGTCTTCCCGCCCTGACAGTTGCTCGCCGAGTGTCGAGGCTTGCCGGCCATTCTGTCAAGAGCAGCTACCTTCGTCCTGATTGGTCCATCATCTGGAAACTACCTGGTCCAACCAATCACACTCTAGCACGTCACAACTTGACGTGGTAGAGTGCGATTGGACAATTACAGAAACGAGCAACATAACAAACTGCCCCAAGGTGCACGTTTTACACAGGGAAATAAAGAAGTTGAAAGAAATGCGGTCCAGGAAATGCAAATTCTTGATTTTGGAGTACCGTTGAGTGTATCACCACTGTGTACCGTTAGGTGCACTATCATTGTGTACAGTTTGGTGTGCTTCCACTGTGTACCGTTGGATACACATGTACCACCCGTGCTACCGATTGTACCACAGACTAGAGCTGCATAGGGTTACGCCCTTTTGTATAAAGCAGCCGAAGACAAACTATGTTATTCTCACAGGCACAACTATAGTAGAGTGCAGCTGTGCTGTTGATTGCCCGGGGTGGTGGGCGGCCTGCTGCCCACCACCTGGCGACGTGGCCTGAGTGCTGGGGGTGACCTTCCCCCGTTTTGCGGGCTCACTCGGTGGGCCTGGAGTTCGGCAAGGTTGATTATCCGGCGGTGGAGCTGGTGTTGTGTGACATGCTATGAGTTGATGTGGCTGCGATCTATGGAGCGGAGTTGGTGTCTTCCCATCGTGCTATCGTGAAGTTTGCTGCAGAAGAGGATTACTGGGCGTTTTTTGCGCCGTTACGAGGGGCGGTCGTTTCCTCTGCCGGACGCTGCTGGTTCGGTCGTTGTCTCCAACCGAAGTGGTGCCCTTACCTTCATTAGTGTTCATGGTGCGTCCCACGAGTTCCCAGAGGAGCTGCTGCGGAGATATTTCGGGCGGTATGGCACTGTCGTGAGTGTCAGATTGCATTTGCTTTCCTCTGGGAAAATCATGGGTGTTCGGACCAATTTTCACGCTCTGGGGATGCGGCTGCGGTCGGACATACCGTCCTCTGTGCGGCTCATGGGGTGTTACGTCCATGTTTACCACGCACGTCAGCCACGCACCTGTTTCCGCTGTGGTTTGTTGGGCCACATGGCTGCTGGGTGCTCGGCGAATGTCGTCGCTCCGTTGAAAACTTTTTCGTCAGGAAGATTTCCCGCCGCTAGTTGAGGTGGAGGAATCAGTGGGTGTGGTTGTGGACGACCCTGTAGCTGCTGTGTCGTGTCGGTGTCGGACGGTGTGCCTGCTGTTGGTGGGGCTTCTACTCCGGGGGTTGTGTCGCCCTCGGTTGGGAGTATTGTTCCGGATGGCGTTCCTGGTGCTGCTGTGGGTCTCCAGGACGCTCCCTCTCCATCTCCATCGTTTTCTGCTTCTCCGTCTCCTGCACCTGACCCTCTGCCTTCTGTGGCTCCTGTCTCTCTACGTCCCCGCCGCTTGTCCCGGCCGTGCTCGGTGGTGGAGGGGTACGGAGCCTCCTGCTGTGTTGGGGCCGGTCCCTCGTGTCGTTGACGCTTCTGCCGTCTTGCGTCGTGCGCAGGTGCGCCCGCCCTGTGTTCTCCAAGCTTCAGGTTCCGCCTCAGCCTCTGACGACGTGCAGCCGGATCCCAAGCGTTCGCGACGTTCTACTTCTGCCTGGGCCGACGTGGGTGACTTTGACGACTGCGGGTCTACGGATGTAGGTGGGGTGGAGGTGCCTGCTGCGACGGTGGTGGCGGAGGTTCATGTGCCTTCTGCTGCTGCCGTTGGAGATATTTCCGATTTAACCTCTGTTTTTTTATCCTGCAGGGGTTCACCGTAGTGGGGGGGTGGTCCCTTCTCCTGTGGAAGATGGTGCGGATGCTGGTGCAAGCCGTGGCCTTGAGGTAGTCTTGAAGAAGGATGTCCGCCGTTGGGGGTCTGTGCCGGTACCCGGCCCTGTGAATGTTGTTCCAGCGGGGCCCCCTGTGGTGTTGCCCCCTGACACGTCGCCTGCCGTGGTGCTGCCCGCCCAGTTCTCGCAGGCTGTATTGCCTGCCTCGTGCTGCCGTCCCATTCCAGGGGTGCGGTTCCCCCCTCGACGGGTGCCGTGCCTAGTGCTGGTCTGTGGCCTGTTGATGATCTGACTGATGTTTTGACTGATGACCGGCTGCCCGTCTTGTGGGAGCAGGTGCGCCGCTTCCCGTTCAGCCTGATATTATTGGGTCCCAGAGTACGTGCCTTTGTGTCCGAGGTTCCGGAAATTATGGTGCCACCTTATCAGCGCGTTCGTCGTGATGAGTATCCTGAGCTGTGGCTGCGCTGGGAGGCGTACTGTCTCCTGTTTCCGAGAAAACAGTTTCCGAACAAATACGCGTAGAGGTATTTGCTGTGGGCTCGTCTGTCCTGTGGGGGCGTCTTTCTTTACTTTTGGGTTTCTGTCCCATGTCATATTCTCATATTATGTGATACGTGTTTCCGTCTTTGTGTGCCCTTCCTGCCTATGAATATGTACGTTTGTATTAGTCTTCTTGTTTTTATTTTCCCTGTACTGATTAGCATGCTCTGCATGTAAATATAAATAAAAAAAAATA
>WNGS01004511.1:21179267-21201888 GCA_020271785.1 Procambarus virginalis | reverse complement strand
TATATATATATATATATATATATATATATATATTTCTCTGTGATGTCTATTATAAGTATTTTTTTGTGTGTCTTACATCCCCAGGATGCAGTTCGTAGCAGCTGTCTAACACTCAGTTACCTATTACTGCTACGTAAACAGGCGCATCAGGGTGAAAGACACTTACCCATTTGTTTCTATACATCGGCCTCGGCCGTGTTCGATCCCCGGCAGAGGCAGAAGCAAATGGGCAAAGTTTATTTTACCTTGATGCCCCTGTTCACCTACCAGTAAATGTGTGTTGTGTGTGTGTGTGTGTGTGTGTGTGTGTGTGTGGGTGTGTGTGTGTGTGTGTGGTGTGTGTGTGTGTGTGTGTGTGTGTACCTGTTGTGTATGTACACTCACTTATTTGTACTCACCTTCATGACTAAATAAAAGGAATACATATAAAAATAACGAACACGTAGCAACGGTCCAACTCGTTGAACATTGTCACTGTTGTTCATTCAAGTTCACAATAAGAAAACGCTTGAAAAAAATATCCTATCTAACTGAAATCCTTTTGTACAATGGTGTTATGCAGTCTGTAATTGCTTCTCAGGCTCAAACTGATTTAGTTTTAACATGGTGGAGCGGATGATTTATGACCGACTTGTCAGCTTCCTGACTTGTGAGTTCTCAGTCGCCCCTTGTAAGGAAGAGGCGAGAGATGACCCTGGTATGGCCTGGTCGACGACCGGGCCGTGGGGTCGCTGAGCCCGTAATCACCTCAGGTAACCTCAAGGTACGACTCCGATTCTTCCTACGCTCACTGTTAAGGTCACAGATGGATGAGTCCAAAAACAAACCTAGTTGTCTAATGACCTCGAGGATATCGACAGCTAAATAAATTAATGTATCATACGAATTCAGAATGGAAGCACTTGAGTTAATCACTTGTTTTCACGTGTTAAGGTCTTTAACTCACTGAAAATCTCGCCGTTGTCCCCGGGATCGAACCCGGGACTACAGGATCACGCGTCCAGTGTTCTGTCCGCTCAGCCACCGGCTGGGTTACTACACATCCTGCATCATTTCCCAGAAATTGCCTTGTCTGTTACGACACCGGATGAGTACGTGGCAGTAGAGGGATGAGTACGTGGCAGAACCGGGATGAGTACGTGGCAACACCGGGATGAAGTACGTGGCACCACCGGGATGAGTACGTGGCAACACCGGTAACAAAAACAATTAGGGAAAAAACCATCCATCAAGTCGGTTTAGAATCGACTTGAGAATGGTCGAGGACGGACCGAAACGTCGTCGTCCCTTCACCTTCTAGTGTGTGGTCTGGTCAACATACTTCAGCCACGTTATTGTGACTCATCGCCTGCACACAAACCCCCCCCCCCCATGTTATCATCAGCTTCTAATCTCTCACTTAACAAAATCTTCAAGAGCGTGAAGAATAAAAGTAAACTTTAATAAAAGTAAACTTGTAATAAAGTAAACTTGTAAAAAGTAAACTTGTGCTCAGTGAATCGAAATGAAAAAGGGGCAAAATATTAAAAAGTAAACACCGTCCGTAGCACAGTGAAGAATGAATTACGGAACTACTAACACTTAAATTACACAATGGACGTTTGCTGAAAGGAATCTTTTTTGTTTTGTCTGGTTTAATTGCCAGAAGTGGTTGGGCAATGAGATTCGAGCTTCCACTTGAGATAAGACGTTGTTATCAACACCAGCCTGTTCTCAAGGACGAATTCACACAGGTTCAGTAATGGCCGGTTAGCAGTGCAACCGGTTCTCACACCAGGTTAGTTAACGCGGCGGCGTCCTCCTCAGACACATTCATCAATTTTGACGTACTGTGTATTAAAATTTGGTTTGTTGTGTATATAATAATATATATATAATAATATATATATATATTATATATATATATATATATAATATATATATATATATATATGCAATTGACGATCACTAAACACTGATCATTTGTATGCGGAAAAACCACAAAGAAAAACAGAAAGAAAACCACAACCCAGTCTGGTGTTGACAAAGGCCTTGAAAAGCCGAAACGTCACCCCCCTTTCTGCATTTCTTTGTGGTTTTTCCGCATATATATATATATATATTATAATATATATATAATATAATAATATATATATATATATATATATATATATATAATATATATATATATATATATATATATATATATATATATATTAAATTTTAATGCATAGTTTTGCATAGGTTAGTTAGGGGTTTAGTTCTGTTGGCGATTCTAACTTTATTATATCAATTATATAAAAAGTTATATATGAGTACAAACTAACTCTTATGCCAATTCATAAACATTTTATGAACGCGTCTTCATGGCCGGTTAATGGCCGCGGCATTAACGAGCCTAACCTGAGGATAGGTTGCAGCCGGCAAGGCTTGCGTTAAACACAAACCAACCTAAATACTCTCGTAACCTGAGCCTATGCACAAAACCCACCAATAAACTAACCTAATGGCCAACGTACTATTTGTAATAATTGTTTAGTTTGGAAAATGTAATTTCTAAAATGTACCAGGTTCACATTACCATAATTACCCCTCGAAATATCTTTACAGCATCGTTCTCTATGATAAAATTATAGTTTCTCAATACGTAGCATTTTGAGGCGCAGTACTTGGCTACACCCACCTTTCCTGCCAATTTAAATTTCACAACACTCCTGCGGTCTGAAATGTATATCCTCCAAAATGTAATGGAAATTCGCACGTCCGTTTGATAATGATTTTCTTCAGTGGAAGAGACAGAGATGGACCGGAAGCCGTCCCACGCCAGGTGGTAATGACAGGCTACTTGACCAATTTCGGACCAAAAACTTCGATTATGTTTAGCTCTAATGTATAGTATTAGGATACGTTTGGTTAGGTTTGGTTTAGTTAGCGATGCTTAGGTAATTTAGGTTATTTAGGTTAGGCTTCGTTTCGTTATATTTGGTTAGGTTATTTTGACAACCCAGCCTCATAACCGAAGGCCAGATCCTCGTTAATTCAGAGGCCATAGCACCTGTTTACGAATGAAATCAGCTGATAGTGTTTACATCAGCTGTTTTCATTCATAAACATAAGCTCTTGATGACGTTCGAACATTTCTCGAACACCGCTGCACTGACAACATCTGTTCTAACACAAAATCCATTCCATGCACCCGCCAAACCCCCTGTTTATGAATGAAAAACGGTTTACACACGACTCACAACTGATTTCGTTCGAACACTTCCGAAACAAGTGCTTCACTGACGAATTTTATTCGAACCACAACGCTATAAATGCTTCTCCTACGTACTACAAATACAAATAATCGCCAACAGAGCCTAAACACCTAACCTAACCTAACCAGTGCCTAACTATGTACAATATGCAAATATAAAATAATATTAATTTACATTCGATAAAATTGCAGTTTTGAATGAACAGCATGTTAAAATTGATGAATGCGTCTTTGGGGTCGACCGCTGGATGGAATGGACTTGGTCCGAGGACAGGTTGTCTAATCGCAATTCTGTAATGGCTTCACCCACGTTCTACAAATACGAATAATTGCCAACAGAATTCAAACACCTATCCTAACCTATGCCTAATATGCGCAATATGCTAATATATAATAATATTTATTTATTTTAATTTTGTCTCGAAAGGCGAGTTTATTGCGCAGCCACTCAGGATATGTCCACTCATCCTGTGAGTGGACATATCGCCATAGCAGCATGTACAACACTCCCCAATAGGAAAAAACCCACTGGGTTGTTCATTTTTCACATGTGCCCAGACATAGCTTTCTGACATATTGATTTATATTTGGGAAACCTCCTATTCTGAATGATCACCACAACTGAAGAACGCGCCTTTGGGGTCGGACGCTGGATGGACGAGCTTATCCAGAGGCGACACCTTGCGTGTTGGTCAGGCAGTTATATTTCCAGCAGGAGAAAAAGCCTCGCATCTGGCAACCCTGCAAATGACGTAACTACAAGACGCACAGTCTCGTGTCACTGTCTTTTAGTCATGTTACGTTTAACGTACATATTGCGGCATGTTTCGTTTAACGAACGGATTACGGCATGTTACGTTTAACGTACAAATTTCATGTTTCGTTTAACGTGCAGACGACGACGTTATATTACGCTTAACTAACAGATTACGCCATGTTACGCTTAACGTACAGATGTTACGCAATCTTGTATCCACATACCACAGCATTTATTTATATCCATATATCCAAATTCAACAAACAAAATTCATTAACACAATAAAATAAAATTATTTGGTTTACGAACAGAACAGTAAACCTTAAATATATTGGGTTAAAGTGATAATGATGTCTTGTAAACTCTCGCTTTCCAGCAGACACTTTGGTGGAACTTATGTTTTCGTTTATCATGGCTTTGTTTATCATGGCTTCGTTTATCATGGTTTCGTCTAACATGTCTTCGACTATCATGGCTTCGTTTAACATGGCTTCGTTTAACATGGCTTCGTTTAACATGTCCTCGATTGCCTATTGGAAATAAATTCTGAATCGAAGATATAAATATCAATAATAACCTAAATGAGATCATTTATATGACTACGTAACTACGAGTATCATATACGAGAAAAAAGGCTGTTAGCACCCAGAAAATGGCTCGCTGGGTCACTCTATATAATATTCCCCCCCCCCTCAAATATGCTCAAACGAGCCAGGCAGTGAGGAGGAAGTTATATATATATTATGACATGGCGTATTTACTGACTTAACGTACTACTTCCAATATCTGCGTGAACGACCAGGTTAGAAGGTAGTAAATACCGGGTGCGACGACCTTCTACGACCCGGAGTCGAGATGCGACTCAAACGTGGAAAATAGTCATGGTGTTGTGGTGGGGATCCTCAAGGACTCACTCGAGTTTATAGATTGGAGCGGTGAGGGGCATGGTTGTACTCGGGGAAACTATGCAACTGGATCCCACGACTGACTGGAGTACCTGATGGACTGGGGAGTACTCGTTGGACATGGCGAATGGGAGTACTCAGTAGTACTCTGGTTGTTATCCCAATGAGTATAAGTACTCATTGAATCCAGGTTTGCTGCAACAAGTGACAGTACTCTGCGTGCCCGACACGAGCCCGCTAGCCTCACTAGAGCAATTATTTAGAACTCCCATGAGTGGCAGCGATGTATAGACCAAGAGGTATATTCGGCTTCTCGGCGTATATACAGACTATATGGACTGGTGGACGGAGTATAGTCCTGGACTATATGCAGGACTAATATATACTTGCTGGTTGGTCATTAAGCTGTGACCCTTAATAACCCTCCAGAAGTTGAAATACACAAAAAACACCCACAACTAAATTTTCTTTAATTGTTATTTCAACTAAACTACCTAAAACTCCAGACGTTGAAGATCAATCCGTATGTGTGAGTTAAGGCACCCTAGCAATTTGTTGTAAATCACAGGACCAGTCTTGGACATCATTTTGACGTAATTCATGGTATTGCTTCACCATGACGGGTAAACTTTCAGGTCTACACTCGGCACCAGACCAGCAGGCAGTTTGAAGTGTTTTATAGACTCAATACGTTTCTTAAAGTTATTTTTGTAAGGATTCTATTCCCTTTGCTCACACACGACTTGATATTGGTCCAGGACGGACCGAAACGTCGTCGTCTCTTCATCTTTTGATGTGTGGTAGGGTCAACATTCAACACCCCTTCTTAAAGTTTCCTGAAGATTCTATACCATTCTTAAAGATTCTTAGGGAAGCTATACGGATTTGATTGCTACCGCAAGAGGCGGCTAGTATTATGCATCCCATACTAATCCTGCGAGCGGTAGCGCAAAAAGGATTACAGATGGCACAAAAGGTCTTTATCAGACCTCAAAGGAGATTATTACACGAACAATTATATGTATCATGAACACCTTATAATTGTAATGTCAGTTAATTACAGAGATTGTTTCATTTCAATAGCTATGTATTACAATCATTATACATTTATAGCAGGTCTTTTCGCTAATACATAACTGTTTTAGCTATGAGGTATTACATACGGAGAGGTGATATTTCCCGTTGTCGGGGACAGGAAGCCTGCGCTTTGGGTTATCGAGCCCCCCCCACCACCCCTCATTTCCTCATTTCATGCATCTCCCTTCTGATATCCTCCCAAGTTTGTACGAGTATCTCCTGACTTTTCTCTGTGCCATTGGTGCGTCTTCCTGTGTGTGTGTGTGTGTGTGTGTGTGTGTGTGTGTGTGTGTGTGTGTGTGTGTGTGTGTGTGTGTACTCACCTATTTGTACTCACCTATTTGCGCTTGCGGGGGTTGAGCTTTGGCTCTTTGGTCCCGCCTCTCAACTGTCAATCAACTGGTGTACAGATTCCCGAGCCTACTGGGCTCTATCATATCTACACTTGAAACTGTGTATGGAGTCAGCCTCCACCACATCACTGTGTGTGTGTGTGTGTGTCGACTTTAAAGTGAACGTTCATATAGTAACTATTTGGTGGAAGGTGCCAATATGTAGTGATGGACCAATAAAACCTTGACAGTTTGTATTAGTGAATTTGGCCAAATCTGAAATATTTTTAACCGCAACATAAATATAGAACCTAACCTCTCTTAGAAATCCTAGGCCTAATACACGCTACCACAGGCCTAATATAAATCATATATATCCTATACTAGGCCTAAACAATTTTAAGTTTTGTTTTACCTTTATTTTCTCCAGACGCTATAAAATTTAGAAGTACAAAGTACACTTTTTGGCGATTCATCACTTCCCATTGTGGACTTTCGACCAAATAGTTACTAAAAACATTATTATTTCAAGAGATTGAGTTCATATTGGTGTGCAATTTTATTTAAATTTTCCGTTTCCTTAACTTACCAACACTTACAACCATGTTAAGTCACCGCCTTAAATTCATACATACAAGTCTCAAAGCACGGCTGAAAAGCACAATTATTTCCACACAAATACAAATACATTACTTACAAACAGCTGTGTGACTGTTAAAACTATTGATAAAATATAATTCTTCTAAAAGTAGATTTTAACTATTTTAACTACTCAATTTCTGCATTATGATGTAGGTCTTAGCACTAAATATATGTGTGAGTACAAATACAGAAATGACGGCGCATTCACTACAGGATGAGTAACAGCAAAGTGAACTCACCCTTCGGATAAAAAGCCGGAAAATGGCGGATGGTTTGGGAGGGGATGAAAGAGAGAGGACGAGAGGGTTGTATGGGAGGGAGATAGAGAGAGAGAAGAGAGAGAGAGAGAGAGAGAGAGAGAGAGAGAGAGAGAGAGAGAGAGAGAGAGAGAGAGAGAGGAGAGAGAGAGAGAGAGAGAGAGAGAGAGAGAGAGAGAGAGAGAGAGAGGTGAATAGTGAGGGTTTGTCA
This sequence comes from Procambarus virginalis, assembly GCA_020271785.1. Lineage (NCBI taxonomy): Eukaryota > Metazoa > Arthropoda > Malacostraca > Decapoda > Cambaridae > Procambarus > Procambarus virginalis. The sequence goes on along the minus strand of WNGS01004511.1, from coordinate 21,194,469 downwards.
GGAAGTGACTATTTTCTACCATAATTCCATTGCATATTTATTGAAGTATTTTGCTTCCAATGTATAGCGGGTCTGAGACGAACTTAAAGCACTTTTATATATATATATATATATATATATATATATATATAGATATATATATATATATATAATTTTCTTAATTTGTTTTTACTATTAAAGGGATACTACCTCTTTCCTTGGGTCTCCTGGTGCAATTGTAGGGACCATCGCCTCGGAGAATCTTTTGGGCCCGCTGTAATCCTTTTGCGCTACCGCTCACAGGATGAGTATGGGGTGCACAATAAACTAGCAGCCTCCGGCAGCAACAGAGAAAAAACTTGCAGTTTAACTCTAAACACGTATGAGTGTTCACTTCTCCTACCACCCCTTTTTGTTGCTTATGTTGTCCACTTTGTTATCCACGGTTACACAGTTACATATCTGATTGGTTACAAAATGTGGGTTTAATTGTGTTCAATTATTTTGTTCTGATAGTGATTCTATCTTAATATTTAATACAAAAGTACAACAAACAATGTAAAAGACTTTCAGATCAAAAGTTAAGTTTAATATCTTAATCGCAATTTACAATACCATACATTTAATGGTACCTCACAGTTTGCGATACCTCACAATTTACCATACCTCAAAGTTTGGGATACCTCGCAGGTTAAGACAGCCCACAATTTGGGATATCTCACAATTTACGATATCTCAGAAACACTGCATTCGCCGTCTACCGAATTTGGATCAGGGGTCCACAACTGTTTGTGCCTGACGAAAAATGTTGAAAGTCTTTTATCTACTCCCTGTTGAAACCCACAAACCCACAAACCCACAAACCCTTTATCTAATCTTCGAGACTTTTGCCCGGAGATAAATTAAGACCTCCACCCCCTTGCCACTTCCTTCAAAGTATATAATAAAACACATTTTGTGCTCAATAGTGTAAAGGTGATGGGAACTAATATAAAGATCTTTGTGTTAAACTTGTCACCAGTGACACCAATGGTCGCCCTTAGCAACCGTGTCATCCAATCGTCACCGATTGGATGACACGTCAATTTGTCGACTTAGCTAGTATACTAAGTCGACAAATTTTGTCGGACAGAAGATTAAAAGCCAAAATCCAGTGTCTTTTGAGATGAAAAGATCAAAGGAAAAGTTAATTGTCCATTATGACTATATAGGGAGCCGGTCGGCCGAGCGGACAGCACACTGGACTTGTGATCCTGTGGTCCCGGGGTCGATCCCGGGCGCCGGCGAGAAACAATGGGCAGAGTTTCTTCCACCCTATGCCCCTGTTACCTAACAGTAAAATAGGTACCTAAAATAGCTGTCACTGGCTGCTTCCTGAGGGGTGGAGGCCTGGTCGAGGACCGGGCCGCGGGGACACTAAAGCTCCGAAATCATCTCAAGATAACCTGAAGATATAACACTTGGAAAAGATATGAAGATAACACACACACAGAAAACCCAATAACGTGATATATCAACTGACCAAAATCCACAAGTCTTGACCATGTTATGGTACAGTTGATTCAGGCGCATCTGGGAACATCCCTCGGCGTAGATTCGAACCCTCATCACGGCCCTTGTGGATTTGTTCATATGAGGATAATGTTTTCAGGTAGGATGAAGGGGAGAACCGGTTCCCAACCACTTGGATTATCGAGGATTGAGCACCGACCCGCAAGAGGCAAGGCCGCTGCTGTACCGTCCAAGATCAGAGCTCAACTGAAATATTCTAAACACATGCGACTTGTTGACACTTGTATCCACTTCTCGCCAAATATGGCTCACTAACTGTGTATTAATCTTAAATTACAGATCTATAATATAGTAATACTGATGCGAAATGCTGTCCTACAGTGTCCTCTACACCTTCTGATGTCTGTGTTCTGCATTATGCCTCCAGTGTTCAAATAACACTGCCGTTGCATTTTAGTATCATTATTGTGCATTATGCAAGCTCTTATGCTGCAATTTAGTATCATTATTCTAGAAAATAGTGCAACAGATGATATTGTTGCATCGTGGCTTCACTGTACTGCATTGTAATACACAGTGTCACTATACATATTATAGCTCCTTATGCACCTATGCATAACCTATGCACTATGCACCTTAGCTGCATGATAACGTTATTATACTACTTTTAAATTCATGTCAAACACCAAGTTTGTCCCGTTCCACTATATCTTATACACCCCTACTGATAACTTAATGACATGTTTTTGTAAGCATGTGTGTGTGTGTATATACAGTCACAACGTTAGAAAATAAATGAATAAATAATAACATACACATAAATAAATTAAATTTGATAACTGAAAATGTTGATGTGAGAACTTACCTATACAATATTCGTGTTTATATGTTCTATCATTCAGTGTGATACTTAAAGTTTTTGGCCCATTTTTCCTCTTTTTGCATTTTCTTCTTTTAGTCAAATATATTTAACTCGGGATAACATTTTTTTTAGCAGCAACTGTTCATTATATTGCCTCCAAATATCTCATTTGCAGCAATCCTCATGGAGTGAATTACTAACGACCTCACTTACCCTCATAGCTCGTCTTTGGCCGGCAGGAAATACTCTGGACAACTACAGCTGACAATCATCACTATTTATTCACCTTAATATCGAGCTGCATTAAATGATCGATTTCCTGTCTTATTATGTTAATGTTAGTTCATATTTCTTTTTTGGAGGGGGGAGGAGAATGTGCTACCAAATGTTTCTCCTCACACGAGGGTTTGGAAGAAGAGAATTGTCGAGTTGTGACGACCCAACCACACATCAAAAAGTGAAGAAACAACGACGTTTCGGTCCATCCTGGACCGAAACGTCGTGTGTGGTGGAGTTCTCGCCGGGTCAGAGGCTCTCTTTCTTTCCCCCCTTCGTTTATCTTGTTTGAATTAATTATATTAAATATTGTTTCCTTGACGCTACTGCTGACTTGTACTACTCTGCTGTCTTAATGTGCTTAGGCGAAGTGTGTGTGTGTGGGGCTCCCTAATACCTTACACGTTTGTTGTATTTCTTATTCTCCTACGAATCCATTCTCGGCTCTCATTCTTCCTTCCGTGTCCACACCTTGCTCTCCTCCGTGTCCACACCTACCTCCCCTCAGTGCCCACACCTACCTCCCCTCCGTGTCCACACCTACCTCCCCTCCGTGCCCACACCTACCTCCCCTCCGTGTCCACACCTACCTCCCCTCCGTGTCCACACCTATTTCCGCTAACTCCTAATTCTCTTCACTTTTCAGACTTTATGAGGGGCAAATTTTCTCAGCATTTTGTCATAGTTTAACCCTTGAGCCCACGCAGTCCAGTCTCTGTAAACGTCTGCAATGATCTACTTATGTTTTGGGTTTGTATTACGTGGGGTTCCATGCCACGGCTGGGATTAATCAACCATTTATGCTGTTCACCTCTACGAAACTTGTACGTCGTTCAACAATCCTAGTAAAGCTTTGTTTACATTTATTAAACAGCTTAAAAGGTTCGAAACATCACAACGCATGATTATTATTGCTATAAACAACCTCGTATAGTGCTTCGGAGCTCATAAGCTGTTTAATAAAGGTAAACAAGTCGGCAAGATTGTTGAAAGATGTACAGACTTCGTAAGTGGATGCGTGAAGACCTGATTAATCCAGGCCCAAATGCCTGCAAACTTTAGATGAGTACACTAGAATATACAGGCCTTGTATATAATCCTTATCTGGTACTTAAAGAAGTTCTGAACGAAACTGACGATGGTTCAAAATCTTAAAGCACGAAAGGGCTAAACTATGAGGAAAGCGTTAGAGAACTTGACCTCATATTCTTGAAAGAGGCGGTAAAGAGGGTTCTTGGTGGTGACCTGTAAGAGCGTCATGGGAACTCAGAGCTTGGTAAGATGGGTAGAAATAGCCAAAGCTATTCTATCCCTTTGCAACCCGTCCTCGCAAATTCGGATAGTCAATATTGACTTATTAAATACGTGCATAGGTGACATACTAAACATAATAGTTTACCTTGAAAAGCTTCATAGAAAACACCAACCTTTCCTAACCTTGTTAGTATGTTAAGATAAGCATCTTATAGCTTCGTAATTACAATTGTTACTTAACCTATTATAGGTATAGGTTAAGTAATGATTGTAATTACGAAGCAATAAGATGCTTATCTTAACATACTAACAAGGTTAGGCAATGTCTAGGAGAAAGCATAAAGGAATGATTGATTCATATTCATTGATGCTTGACGCCATGACTTCGCTTCGTATGTCTGAGCTGTGAACGTCGATGTAAAGGAGGGTTTGGGGGGGGGGTGTCGTGATGTCAAGGGAGGGGGATAAGGAGGGCGGGACTTCAAGCTTCATATAAAAAAGGTTGGTGGGAAAAGGAGGGGGGGGGGCGCCTCAAGCTGCCTATGACGGTATGTGAAGCGTGTCTAAATATGGTCCGGGGTTCGTGTCTATCGACACTGACACAACGTTGGACATAGACACAATGTGTCTGTTGAGAACACCACTTCTCGTCTGATCAGTGAAGTTAAGCAATGTTGGCTTTAGTTAGTACCTGGATGGGTGACCGCCTGGGACCATCATATGCTGTTGGCATTAAGCTTTTCGTTCCCATGGCGCAATCGTAACACACTCGCCCCGCGCTTCGCGAACCATTTGGCCTGAGGGTTGTATCCGGGCCGAGGAGTGACTAGGCGACAATCCTTAACTGTACGCCTCTGTTCACCCGGCAGTAAATGGGTGGCGGGTTGTTAAGCTATTTGCCGATCGTATTCCAAGGAAAATTAAGATTAAGGACCTGCCACTAGCATACCGCGTGTTAGCGTGAACGTGTTTCAGATGAGTTGGTCTCTATGGAGAATCAAGGGTATATTTAGGGAGAGGGGGGTGTGTCTATGGAGAGTCTGGTGGAGGGGGTGTGTCTATAGAGAGTCTGGTGGAGGGGGTGTGTCTATGGAGAGTCTGGTGATGGGGGGCGTGTCTAGGCAGAGTCTGGTGATGGGGGGCGTGTCTAGGCAGAGTCTGGTGATGGGGGTGTGTCTATGGAGAGTCTGGTGATGGGGGCGTGTCTAGGCAGAGTCTGGTGATGGGGGCGTGTCTAGGCAGAGTCTGGTGATGGGGGGCGTGTCTAGGCAGAGTCTGGTGATGGGGGGCGTGTCTAGGCAGAGTCTGGTGATGAGGGGCGTGTCTAGGCAGAGTCTGGTGATGGGGGCGTGTCTAGGCAGAGTCTGGTGGAGGGGGTGTGTCTATGGAGATTCTGGTGGAGGGGGTGTGTCTATAGAGAGTCTGGTGGAGGGGGGTGTGTCTATGGAGAGTCTGGTGATGGGGGCGTGTCTAGGCAGAGTCTGGTGATGGGGGCGTGTCTAGGCAGAGTCTGGTGATGGGGGGCGTGTCTAGGCAGAGTCTGGTGATGGGGGCGTGTCTAGGCAGAGTCTGGTGGAGGGGGCGTGTCTAGGCAGAGTCTGGTGATGGGGGCGTGTCTAGGCAGAGTCTGGTGGAGGGGGCGTGTCTAGGCAGAGTCTGGTAATGGGGGGCGTGTCTAGGCAGAGTCTGGTGATGGGGGCGTGTCTAGGCAGAGTCTGTGATGGGGGGGGCGTGTCTAGGCAGAGTCTGGTGATGGGGGCGTGTCTAGGCAGAGTCTGGTGGAGGGGGCGTGTCTAGGCAGAGTCTGGTGAGGTGGGTGGCGTGTCTAGGCAGAGTCTGGTGATGGGGGCGTGTCTAGGCAGAGTCTGGTGATGGGGGCGTGTCTAGGCAGAGTCTGGTGATGGGGGCGTGTCTAGGCAGAGTCTGGTGATGGGGGCGTGTCTAGGCAGAGTCTGGTGATGGGGGCGTGTCCAGGCAGAGTCTGGTGATGGGGGCGTGTCTAGGCAGAGTCTGGTGAGGTGGGTGGTGGGGCTCGTATCATTGGTATGCTCGGGAGGAGGCGGGGACGCATCTATGGAGACCCCGAGGGTGTGTTTAAGAGACGGGATGGTGACCTTACAGCAGATGTTTCCACCACGTCCTCGCAGTAAAGACCCGACACGACCTAACAAACCAGGCTGTTACCTCTAACAGTGTGCTTGGAGCCGGTAGTCAGCCTCAACAATGGCGCAGTCAATCTCGCTGGAGCGCGGCAATACGTCAGCAGAGTGCTATAATCTGTGTGGCCAAGGTCGGTACATGATGGGTAATGAGGAAGCCGGCGTCATTCCTGATACCGTCATGAGAATAAACACTGGTTTAGTAGCACCAACGAACCTGCGTTCGTTCGTTCGCAAGTGTTGAGTCCGCCACCTGGACGATCCGTTTTCTCTATTTGCCACTCAGAAAAAAATACAGCTATTTTGTTTAACCAGAAACGTACTCACCATCTAAGCTATTAGGCCGATGCATAGCAAATACGTCGTATTTTATGTATGTATGTATGTATGTATGTATGTATGTATGTATGTATGTATGTATGTATGTATGTATGTATGTATGTATGTATGTATGTATGTATGTACGAATGTTTTTTTTTTTTACAGTTTCATATTTAATAGTGTAGTGTTCAAGTGAATGCCTTAACGGTTTGTCACAAATCTTCGCTAGTGATATCTCGCCACTGTGAGATCTCACCCCTCACAATAACTCGCTGTCTTCTGTTGCTTAGGTACTCCTTGAGCCGCCTGGCGCACCCTCCCTGTCACTCCTGTCTGCTTTTCCAACTTAAGCACTAGTCTCTTATGGGGTACTGTGTGTATGCGCGCGCGCACGTGTCTTATCGACCATGACCGCAAGGATTAAGATCATTCATTATAGAATGATTTTTTCTATATTTTTATGTTTTTTTTCACTTGGGAAGGAAGTTGACAAAAAACTTTCCAAAGATCGTTTTATACTTTGAATCAGCTTCACGGGTTTCGTTAAAGTACAGCGTAACATCTTCAGAGGCTGAGGACAGTAATGAGATCACGTCTCGCAGGCTGTTTTGGACGGATTCAAGCCCTGAGTCAGAAGGGTCGACTAGGCACCGAGCCTTAACTGCTAGCTTCTGTCTACCCGGCAGTTATTACTGACCCAGTTGTAAACCAGTTGTAAACCAACTGACGAGTCGTGTTTCAGGGGGAAACCAGTCCGGTAAACCTAAAATGAACCGTGGGGAGCTGAAATCTCTAAGCCTGCTACCGGGAGCTAGAAGTCGTCTACTGCTTTAACTACCTATATATAAAAGGAAGGTGGTTACCCCTGCCGAGGAACTCTGGTAAACTTGCCCTATATTCTCACTGATCGGCTGGGATGGCGGTAGATGTGGTGTAAACTAACAAGTTTACGTCTGGACGTATCTGGGTGTAAGCTGCCTGTTGAATTGGATGAGTGCTAGATGTGAAGTGCTTCTGATATGTTTAATAAACAAATACAGCATCACTTTACCTAGTTATCAATAATCATGTTGTCTTACTGTCATAAAAAACATCACTAGCATTAGAATTTGTAATATTTCCTCAACTAGTCCGGAATCCATCCATCATGTTACCGGATCCTGGACCTCATATTTCCGCATAGGGATTCCAGCCCGTCCTCCAAACAAAGATCCAAAAGTGATTCCATGCACCCGCCAAACCCCCTGTTTATGAATGAAAATCAGTTTACACACGACTCACAACTGCTGACGTTCGAACATATCAGGAACAAGTCGGTTCCGGATATGACTGACGAATTAAAATGACTGACGAATTTTGTTCTAATCACAACGCTATAAATGCTTCACCCACGTACTACAAATACAAATAATCGCCAACAGAACCTAAACATCTAACCTAACATATCCTATAACTATTTATACACAATATGCCAATATATTATAATATTAATTTATACTTGAGAAAATTCCCGTTTTGAATGAACAGCATGTTAAAATTTATGAATGCGTCTGTCGGGTCGACCGCTGAATGTAATGGACTTGGGTCGAGGACAGGTTGAAATGCTTCACCCACGTACTACAAATACAAATAACTGCCAACAGAACGTAAATACCTAACCAAACCTAACCTATCTTATGCCTATATATGCACAATATTCTAATATATTGTAATATTAATTTATATTTGAGAAAATTCCCGTTTTGAATGAACAGCGTGTAAACATTTATGAATGCGTCTGTGGGGTCGACCGCAGGATGTAATGGACTTGAGTCGAGGATGGGTTGGGGGATTCCTACTACCCCGTCACCAAGTTAGGGGTCTTGTTCCTGTGACGTTACTGAAGCTAGGGCCGTCCCACAATAAGCTCTGATTCACTTCCTCCAGTTGATCAGGTCAGGGAACATCACCTCATATCAACTTCATATTTCCTTCCACGTCACAAAGATTTAGGATCTTGTCTTAAAACCCACATTCATCCAAATGTCAACAACGTGTTTTTCTTGACTTTTCCGTTGCTTTCTCATATCCTCCAAGGATATTTTGTCCAAGGTCAGGCGCTTTGGGGCCTAAACTGATTTGTAATAAATGAAAAATATATGTTACCGATTCGTAGATGTCGATTCTCTAGCCACATATAGACCTTGTTTTAATCCCAATATGCGTGCGCATCTCAATGCTAAAGACGTTTCTTGAAATCGGTTGATACGTTTCACGAGGTTCTGGTTCCCTCCAGTGCTTTCCCAGACGCCGGAGGAGACACTACCGCAAATTAAAAAATTCCATCGAATTATTTGTCTTTAGTGTCGACTCTTACTTAAAGACAGACGTTTACAGGTTACGTCTATGGGAACGTTTTATGCGACAGGCGTAACAACGCTGCTTGCGACGCCTATGGTGATGCCTATATCGACGTCTATGGTGATGCCTATATCGACGTCTATGGTGATACCTATATCGACATCTATGGTGATGCCTATATCGACGCCTATGGTGATGAAACCTTTTGCGATCCCCATGGCGACGCCTTGTACAAAGCGTATGACGACGCTATATGGCGACGTTATTTACGGCAGAGGCGACGGCGACGCCAGACGCATAGAAAGCAACACCTCGGACAAGCACGGGTGACCTCCCTCTCGTATATAAAAGGCGAAGAGGTCACAAGGTGGACGCAACCATTTTTCCTAATCAACGAAGTGGCCTTTGAACAACAGCGAAACACCTTCCAAAATTGCCCATAAAATTAGCCCCCGTGAACGAGACCCTAACTAGTCATTACAACGGTCCCCCCGAGGCCTCGACACTAACACAAGTGGCCACGGGTTGGTACGGCGATGGAGCAGAGAGGAGGACCTCCCAACCATGACAAGGGTGACAGCACCATTTTTCGTAATCAGCCGAACATTGTGGGCCGACCTGTGTGGCGCTCCTGTGAGGCGAGATGCTGGACGAAGATGGATGTGGGATGGAAAGGTTGATGATATGATGCTTGAGAGGTTTGTTCGGGTGGGAGGGAGAAGGTTTTGATGGTGTTGGGGGAGGGGGGGGGGTTTGGTTTGATGGTCTGTGGGAGAGAGGTGGATAATACAGTACCTGAGGGAGGGAGGTGGGGGGAAGAGGTGGATGATAACAGGGTGGGGGGGTCTGTCGGTTAACAGGTGGAAGATATGATCCATGATCTCTGGAAACTGGACTTCAATACACTTGAGGAAGGAAGAAATAGAGACATCATAACGATATCCATTATTTTTTTTAAATTATTATTGACCAACGTCCCACGATCTAAAGAGACCAAGAGAGATCAATACCGGTTAGAACAACTACCTTTCTTAATGAAACGCGTAGTTTAAAAATGCAAAATTAAATTTGGATAGTTAATTGTTAAACTTCATTCTCAAATGAACAAAACATGAGATATAGAGAAGATTTGTCCTTCACTGATTTCAATTTAATTTTGCCCCTAAAGGCCGGTCCGGAAAGAGAATAGAGGGTTGACCAGACCACACACTAGAAGGTGAAGGGACGACGACGTTTCGGTCCGTCCTGGACCATTCTCAAGTCGATGAAAACAATCGCCGACCTTAAGAGGATGGATGGGAGGACTGAGGATATTGATGCTCATGATGCACTTTACTTCATCACCAGATGTCTGTCCCTCCCCAGGTTAACCTACTCTCTGAGGTGTTCACCATCCAACAGTAGCCAAAAACTAGGTGAGTTACCTGTTACTGAAATCAATGCTAGAAAAAGCCCTCAACCTCTCTCTTGATGACCTACAGTGGAAACAATCCTCTCTTCCCGTAAGACTTGGGGGCCTCGGAGTTCGAACAGCACATCAATCGCTGTTCCAGCCTTCCTGTCCTCCTCATCGGTATCCGACGACCTTGTGAAGGAAATTCTACCTGCCCACTTACATCAGTTGGCAGGTGTACACGATCCTAATTTTATACGCTGTGCCACCGAGTGGGCCTCTCGTGCAGGCTCATCACCTCAACCACCATCCTCAAAAGCCCACAAGAAATTCAGCTGGGATGGTGGCGCCATTGTAGACCAAGTTGCTGCAGAGTGACTGGGTGCTGCAACAACACAATACGACATTGCTCGCCTCACAGCAGTAACAGCCCCACATGCAGGGGATTCCTGTTAGCAACCCCAATGTCGGCAACTGGCACACGTCTCACACCATACGCCCTCCGAACTGTGGCCCTCCGAATTGCTGTGGCCCTCCGCCTTGCTGCCCCAATCCACACCAAATACAAGGTGTATTTGTGACGAGGTGGTGGCCGACAGGTATGGCCACCATGGCCTACTCTGCCAAAGCACAGGGAGATGGTACTCGAGGCACAGTGAAGTTAACGACATCATCAGTAGGAGCATCACCACAGCTGGATGCCCAGCTGAAAGAGAGCCCCGTTACCTAACGCCCAGTAACACTGATGCTTTTATTGGTCGCCCTGATGGTATCACAGTGAACCTCTGGAAGAATGGCAAGCAGTTGGTATGGGACTACTCGTGCGTATCAACCCTGGCTAACACCTATATTGAGTTCAGTGTTGCACAGCCAGGTGGCGCTGCTACCACAAGGAATCAGCCAAATCCCATAAGTACAGAGAACTGGATCACCACTACAATTGTCCCATTGCTTCTGAGACACTCGGCGCCTGGGGTAAGAGTACCACCAGTTTTTTGAAGGAACTGGGTTCTAGGCTAATTGAAACAACAAGGGACCCTAGAGCTGCCAGCGTTCTTTTCCAGCGCCTCAGCGTGGCGATACAGAGGGGGAATGCACACTGCATTCAGGGTTCCTGCCCGCCATCTGAGGAGCTGGAGGAATTCGACAACTTATGATAATCATCTTTGTACCCTATATGTAACTCTTTTTTTTTGTAACAAAGTTTAAATAAAACAAATATATATGTACTGCATGTATGATTTTTCCCCTGTAAATCATCCCCACACATGTTATGTCTTTGTAATGGTGAGTCTCCAAAGGCAAAATCGTGACAGGAAATTAATATGATGACTCAGTTCTCGTCCGTAACCTACCCCCGGCCAGTCTTACCAAAACCAATGCTCAGGAGACCCGCCATGACGCGCAGTTTTAGACCAGACGTTTGTTTTATCGTCGACGGCTCCTAACTGTGTTGGGAACAGTGCCAGCGTTATCGAAGGCACCTCTCCCAATTAATGTCCATTTAATACTTGCCTACTTGCTATGCGTATTAGTGGCTTTAGGTATTGTATGTACTAGCTCTATCTATAAATCCAACTTTATGTTTGTAAATCAACTATGTATGGTATTTTCCTGAATAAAGACATTTGAATTTGAATTTTGTTTGACGAACATTTGTAAAAATTGCATAGAGAATATGCATAGAGAATAAAATATTAGAACGCCAGGTAAGAAACTAAATGAGGACTCTTTCAAGACATTCTATACAGCCTAAAAGAAAACGCAGCACAGGCATCTATTCCATATCATTTGAGCACAACAGTATCTTGAAAATTGCAAGATCTGATAACCCAAGACTAGTGACAGAATTAAGAGGACAGGTTAATGTAACTAAATCTTTAAACCTTAGAGGAAAGAAGGCTGCAGAGGGAAATGATCACCACATTCTAGATGCTAAGAGGAAAAGACAAGGTGGACACTGGACGTTAGGAAACCTATGTTAGTACCAAGCACAGGTGATCAACAAGTGGAATGCACTAAAGGAAGAAGTCGTATAAGCCACCTCCATTTACAACGTTCAAAGTCCTATTTAATCAAACAACTCTAATGTCAGTAAAGTTAAAACACAACAGGTACAACAAGGCAAGTAGTAGAGAATTAAAAGCCAAACAAACCTCAGTCTTGCAGTCACTCTTGGTAATCACGCTATTTAAACACCGAATGATATTATGCAATTAGAGAAGTAACAAGCAACTCCTTCAGGTAAATCCAGGAGAAGTAGCAGCGGGAGCAAGACTGTGCAGGTGCTGATGGACGCGGATTCGTAGGAAAAGGCAGAAATGTAAAAGTAAAAAATTCAACGTAAATTACACTTGTGGAAACCTAGAGTGAGACGAAGCAGTAATAACCCAACAGCAGTGAAGTGATCATGCCAATAATCCTCACTGATGAACCGGATAGTAAAATTGAGATTGAGGTGACTGGACTCTATCTGGTGTCTGCAACAGTGTTACCACATTTTGTGGCGGCACTCTTGTCCCCATAACCGGTGGAAATCTCAACAAACACACGTCTACTAATGACAGACAACTAGTTAAACTTTTATAAATTCTTGCATGGGGTTACTCTCTCGTCGGAACCAAAATATTACATGATTAATAGACTAGAACGTAGTTGGTGTATAAAAAAAACATTTAATAGGCACTATGAAAATAAAATTACTGCATTTTCGTCCACGACACATGCGTTACATTACACCCAAGCCGCGTCTGGGTGAATGAAGGTTCAATGAACTGACTGAATGTCATTCCAGCAAAGTACTCTCATGCTCAGTGTAATAACTTAAAAGAAGGTTCGAAAAAAAATTATGCTTTCTAAAAAATTATCGTTTTATAGCGAGCAATAATTCCTATGACGATGAGCAGACAACAGTACAAGTTCCCCAATGGTGTTCCTGGAGCAGACTTCGTATTGTCGCAAGTACAGCACGGCCGGCGGGGGCGCTCTGCGCTCTTGGCAACCCTGCACGGTCGCCATGAGGGGCGACAATGGCGGAGTGTGGAGACCTGACCATTTTTCTCACTGCAGGAGACCGGAGTGGGCATTGTGGCGTGCTGGAACACTGTTGGCCCGCTTCCGCTAGTGGCCTCCAGTTGCTCTTTCGTGATGCGAGTCACAATACCGAATGACTCAAAAAGGTCCCCCTCGGTCCCTGCCGTGACAAGTATTGCAATGGTAATTTATCGAAACATATTTAAATGCGTCGGTAAATATAAAAGATTGTCTCTGTCTCCTCCTTCAAGGTGTGGGAGCGAAGGTCAGGATCCTGGGACTGACAGAAATAATCGCTGTCGAGACCCACAGTGACAGGCTGGCAAAAACTATTTAGTCTGTCAGCCCTACTGTGACGTGCATTTGTCATCCTGGTCCAGCCCCGGAGTAGAGAGTAGATGGCAACAGCTCCTGACTGCTTAGAGATGTGATGGTGATTCTTTATATTATATATATATATATAATATATATATATAATATATTATATATATATATATAGATATATATATATATATATATATAAAAGTTTGTGAGGGTACCACCTCGGTGCCAATGTGGGGACCAAGCCTCGGAGAAGAAATAAAACGATTAGAGGAACCGTAGTTCCACTGACAATTTTTTTCCCCACAATTCTTTTGTATGTACACATATATATTTGCTTTATTTGACTGTTACAAAATTTAATATATAAATATTAAACTCACCCCAAGTGACTGACCATACTCCCAGGGAACGTATGTATTAAAACCCTTAACCACTGCCATCAGACGGACAAAGAGGTGATACCGAAGCTATTGAACCACCTCACGCCGCACTCGGATGTTATTTGGGCATAGCATTTACCAAATCACCTCATTCTTTGGGCACATGAGGATACACAAATGCGAACAAGCCTGAATGGTCCCCAGGATATATGAATGAAAACTCACACCCCAGAAGTGACTCGAACCCATACTCCCAGGAGCAACGCAACTGGTATGTACAGAGCCTTAAACCACTTGACCATCACGACCGGACAAAATGAGGTGATAGCCGAAGCTATTGAACACGCGGTGAGGGTTCAAATAGTCGGCTATCACATTTGTCCGCGGAGCAAGTGGTTTAAGGCTCGTACATACCAGTTGCGTTGCTCCTGGGAGTATGGTTCGAGTCACTTCTGGGTGTGAGTTTTCATTGCATATAGTCCTGGGGACCATTCAGGCTTGTTGCATTTGTGTTCCTCACGTGTGCCCCAAAAAGAGGAGGGATTTGGTAAAATGCTATGCCCAAGATAACCATCCGAGTGCCGGCGGTGAGGTGGTTTAATAGCTCGGCTATCACCTCTTTTGTCCGGTCGTGATGGTCAAGTGGTTTAAGGCGTCTGTACATACCAGTTGCGTTGCTCCTGGAGTATGGGTGTCGAGTCACTTCTGGGTGTGAGTTTTCATTGATATAGTCCTGGGGACCATTCAGGCTTGTTTCGCATTTTGTTCCTCACGTGTGCCCCAAAGAATGAGGGTTTTGGTAAAATGCTATGCCCAAGATAACCATCCGGTGCCGGCGGGAGGTGGTTCAAATAGCTTCGGCTATCACTTTTTTGTCCGGTCGGATGGTCAAGTGGTTTAGGCGTCTTGTACATACCAGTTGCGTTCTCCTGGGGTATGGGTTCGAGTCACTTCTGGGACTGGCTTTGTTTGCATTTTAATATTTAATTAATATATAAATATAATATAAAGTTTGAGTACCACTCTGTCCTGGGGGACCATACCTCAAAAATAAACGTATTCGAGAGACTGAGTTCAGAACTAATTTTTTCCCACCACCTTCTGTATTACTAATGTTTGACTTTGTTACGCATATATATATATATATATATATAATAGTATATATTACTATATATATATATATATATATACTATATTATATATTACTATATAGTATAGAGTTGTGAGGGTACCACCTCTGGTGCAAATGTGGGGACCCATAACCTCGGAGAAGAAAATAAGGAGTATTCAGAGAAGACTTTAGGGATTCTCACTAAATACTTTAATATTTTCTTCTCCTACCACCTCCCATTTTTTGTATATATATATA
>WNGS01004511.1:21098660-21110311 GCA_020271785.1 Procambarus virginalis | reverse complement strand
TTTTGTGATGAGTAATCATATTTGTGGTTATTAGTCAAATATTATCATAAGTCACAGTTTGATCAGAAGTCATATTTGGGATAAGTCACATTTGTACTTATGACTCACATTTGTGATCAGTAGTCACATTTGTGTGTCAGTAGTCACATATGTATCAGAAGTCACATTTGTCTGTGTCTATATGTGAGCATTGTGTTCAAGAGCATCACTGTGTTCAGTGAGTATTTAACTTATATATTTATGTATTATTTATTTATTTAACGAGGCATTTAACTACAGATACAATTGAACATTTAATTTTATTTTAACAATGTTTATTAATTCTGTTTATATATTTGATTAGTTTTTACTGACTGCTTATTGTCTTATTAATGTTTATTAATACTTTGAAACTTTCTCAGTTTTAACTGCGATGAGTAAATGTTGAGGCAGTACTAGAGGCTCGAACCCGCGCCCCTAGACTTCTTACGACCACGCACAACAACCAACTCAACCACGATGAGCTGGAAAGTACCTCAACACAAAGTGGTGATTTATTGCAATGTTTATGAGACGTCAAACACTAATATGCACGTGACACTAAACTCTGATCAAACATCAAACATAAATGGCAAGTGTTGAAGAAAATGCAATTATTCAATATAATTTTTTTACCATTAACTGTCCAAATTGTTATTGCAAACTCGAATTTGGAATAAGCATTAGTAGTTTCTCTTAGGCGACGCGGCTGGGCAGAGTGTATATTGGCTACGGGGACGCGTCTGATGACTAGGTCTACACTATGCCTTCTGCTGGCGCACACAGTTTACGACATCAAGATATATATATATATACAATGTAAAGTTTCATACTATTAATATCATGTCTGATAAGTTACATGCGGTGGAGATATTATCTTGTGACACATAATTTCTTATAATCTGTGTACATTCTCCTTCCTACAGTCTGTGCACATGTTTCTTGATACAGTCTGTGCACGTGTTTCTTGATACAGTCTGTGCACGTGTTTCTTGATACAGTCTGTGCACGTGTTTCTTGATACAGTCTGTGCACGTGTTTCTTGATACAGTCTGTGCACGTGTTTCTTGATACAGTCTGTGCACGTGTTTCTTGATCCAGTCTGTGCACGTGTTTCTTGATACAGTCTGTGCACGTGTTTCTTGATACAGTCTGTGCACGTGTTTCTTGATACAGTCTGTGCACGTGTTTCTTGATACAGTCTGTGCACGTGTTTCTTGATACAGTCTGTGCACGTGTTTCTTGATACAGTCTGTGCACGTGTTTCTTGATACAGTCTGTGCACGTGTTTCTTGATACAGTCTGTGCACGTGTTTCTTGATACAGTCTGTGCACGTGTTTCTTGATACAGTCTGTGCACATGTTTATTGATACAGTCTGTGCACGTGTTTCTTGATACAGTCTGTGCACGTGCTTCTTGATACAGTCTGTGCACGTGTTTCTTGATACAGTCTGTGCACGTGTTTCTTGATACAGTCTGTGCACATGTTTCTTGATACAGTCTGTGCACGTGTTAATTGTTGCAGACACATTTCACCCTAGATTTCGCAGGTTGAAAGCATAAATGAAAATAATATATTATAATATATAGAATACTATATTATAACGCAACGCGGACTTGGTATTGTCTGATAAATATACTGATGTAAAATGTAAAAAAAAAATATATTTACATCAATAATCTCAAGCCGTTCTGTGAAACAGATGAATTTTTAACATTGAGTTAGTTAATAAACATCTTACCTGCATGGATTGAATGCAGTTGGACTACCTTTAATTCACTTACATTAATGAACACAGATCTCTGCTGGATAAGAGCAATCTACTGGACTAAGATTTTCCAATTCCCCATCTTCCTTTCAATTGTCAAAGCCGCAGGTTAGCGAGGCTGTGGTTGCTCCATCCAAGAGGGTTCTCGAGTGGGTGAAAGCAAGACTGTTATCATAATTGTAGATATCAACACTCATTAGTTGTTATCTCGAATTGTGGTTCACATCCCGGCCTTTGGCTGGTTCAGCTTGCAACGATTGATCGTGCAAGCTGGATCGTGCAAGCAACGATTGATCGTACATGGGAAGAATGACCTCAACAACCTGTCCTTCGATGCTGTCACAGCACAGGGCAAGCTGACGGAAGAATGTGCTATCCCACTCAAACTTGTCAGGATAGACAGTGATGGGTAAATATTTAGCCGACTTGGTTCTTGAGGTTATCTTGAGATGATTTCGGAGCTTAGTGTCCCCGCGGCCCGGTCCTCGACCAGCCCTCCACCCCCATGAAGCAGCCCGTGACAACTGACTAACTCCCAGGTACATATTTACGGCTAGGTAACAGGAGTATCAGGGTGAAAAAAAACTCTGCCCATTGTTTCTCGCCGGCGCCCGGGATCGAACCCGGGACCACAGGATCACGCGTACAGTGTTCTGTCCGCTCAGCCACCGACTCCATCCTGACCTGACTTGAATGATAAATTAATCCTAATTTTTAGGATTTTTTTTCATATTTTGTTTTTGTTTTTTAGAGAATGTATATAACTGGAAAGAATGTTGGCTAGTTAGAATTAGACGATTCTTGTGAATGAAATATTGTACCATAAAGCTATTACATAAATGTACGGAATTGTTATTACACAAATATACAGAGCTGCTGTTATACAAATTAACTGACTTTACACTTCCAAAGTGCAGGCTTCTGCACAAAGGTATTTCCCACCTTCACTATCATCACCTTCCTGATGATAGTGACAATGACCAGCTGGCGAGGACATTGCATGGTGGCAGCCCAACCCTTGTCCTCCTAAGGTTTCCTAACGTCAAGAAACTGTCAAGAAACCGTCAAGACGCACTGTGATCAACTGCTGGGAACATAGGTATATCCCCATGTACCCACAAGTACGTTTATGGAACAATCATGTTATATGTTTACACCCAGAAATCACAATAGCGTGATATATCATATAAGCAAATCCACAAGGGCCGTGATGAGGGTTCGAATCCCGGGCGTAGGTTCGTACCCCCCCCCCCCATCATCACGGCCCGTGTGGATCTGTCCATATTGTATGTTTATTATTGCACTATTTTAGAAATGCGGTCACATTTCCACTTCTTGTTAGGCCATTGGAGAAATCTGATCACGTTTTCTCTGGACGAAAGATTTCTTTTAAAACTATTTAAGAGGATAAACTTTTGTTAGCTTCCCCAGTACGATTTGGCAGGTGTTTTGTACCTTGTTACACTGCCGGAAAATTATTACTTAATAATTACTTTGGCAGATAAGCTTAAAGCATTTGCTTCGAATTGGATCGTCCATTATTGCTGCCTATTAACTCTGTCCACTTGCGTTGACATTGCAGTGCTTCAACTTCTTTCACTGAGAATCGAACCCTGCAGGATAACGACTGGTATCG
Organism: Procambarus virginalis; assembly: GCA_020271785.1. Classification (NCBI taxonomy): domain Eukaryota; kingdom Metazoa; phylum Arthropoda; class Malacostraca; order Decapoda; family Cambaridae; genus Procambarus; species Procambarus virginalis. Next base: position 21,106,887 of record WNGS01004511.1, on the reverse strand, counting down.
AGCCCTCGAGCGAGACCTGTATATTGTATAATATTAATGGATCATACAAAGACCATCGTCTTGGCGGACTGAGCTTAAAGGTACTTAAGCTGTTTATAGTTAAGCTTAGAGCAGGTGTGGTTGTGGATAGGTGTAAAGGGCCCTGGTGTGGAGGAGGAAGGCAGGTGTGCAGGAGGAAGGCAGGTGTGCAGGAGGAAGGCAGGTGTGCAGGAGGAAGGCAGGTGTGCAAGAGGAAGACAGGTGTGCAGGAGGAAGGCAAGTATACAGGGCCAATAACCCATCAACTTACGAACCTGTACATCTTCTCTCAATCTCTGGCGGCTTTGTTTATACTTAGTAAACAGTTTACCAGCATCGAAACCTCTCAATCCAATGTTATTATTGTTATCAAGAGCCTCCTGGAGCTTCCAAACTCACAAACTGTGTAATATATGTAAACAAAGACTAAGGAAAGGCGTACAGGTTTGTATAAATACTTGCGTACCTGCTTGTTGGCTCCAGGTGTAGAGGGCACGTGTGAATAACTGCAGGGGGACGAGGAAGGCAGGTGTAGAGGGCACGTGTGAATAAGGGCAGGGGGACGAGGAAGGCAGGTGTAGAGGGGTCAAGTGTGTGGGGAGGACCGGGGGGGCTCCCGCTCACCACACACTATTCAATTAGTTCCCACTTATCCCAGCTGGGGGCAGCACCGCGCACAATGGCGGGCTCTGAGGGCCCCAAGACACGTCCTCCGTAGTTCACTAACATCAAGCCGCCAACATCACTAACATCAAGCCGCCAACAGCCGCGCTGACCCTCAGAGCCGCACCTGACTACTTGAACGGTTACCAGATGATGTGATGAATGCAAAACAAAGCCGTAATCTTTGTTAAGGGAGAATGAACACGCATGGGGTTGTAAGCCTCGCTCGGTGTATATACGTCCAGATCACTCTACCAATACATTGTTGGGTGGATTCTTTGGCCAGCTGCATTCTCTCATGTTTATGTGTATTGGAATATGAGACTGTAGAGAACGCGTAAGACTGTCCCTGGTGGCGTAGTGGTAACACCCTCACCACGGGGAGTTGATGTGGTTTAGGTTCGAACCCCGGCCAGGGTGGATTGACTGTTTATCTCTGTTCACCCAACAGTAAATGGTTAAGTGGTCGTTAACTAGTTACCCAATTGCTGTTGGGTAACTAATCGTGTTCAAGGGAAAACTAGTGGGTAAGGCTTACCATGAGCTATGGGTAGAGAATCTTAGCCTGCTAGCAGGAGTTAGAAGTCGTCTACCCACCTGTGGGGAAAAAATGAGTTAGGTTAGGGTTAGGTTCGTTGAAAAGCAGCGATAATGAAGCCGATTTAAAATTACCCAACAGCTCTACTCGTCTCGGAGGCATTAACCACGGTAATCTAGAAAGACAGACACGGAATAACGCTGGGTCAACGTTATTCAAGCATTGGATCAACGTTACTCTAGCTGTTACAAGTTCCCAATGGACAAAACATGTGCGAGTAACGTTATTTCATTGTTATTTGTTATTTCGACGTTATTTGACCAGCTTTGGCTTGTCCTCCGTTACCCACTGTTACTTTGTAATTAACAAGAGAAAATATATATCCCCCCACCACCACCCCGTGCCAGACTTAGCCCAGCGGACATCTATACGAGCTCATCCCCAAGGGCTTCCATCGCCTCCAGCCCCACCCCCTACCCCCATCCCTGGACGACCAGGATAGTATCAGGTCGTCCATCCAGTCTCCGGCGTGTGACATCAACCCAGCTTCCTCATCCTCCTCCTTGCTGATCTGGTCACGTCTCTGGCGGGCCCCAACCAGCATACAGACCGCCTCTGATTGGCAAGCCTCGACCCATCTGAAGCACATCACCAATAAAACATTCCTGACTGTAATTACTGTACTTCGGTGACCCGGGAACATAAATTCAGATACGGGCGCCATGTATCATAATGGGCGGGGAGATGGGGATGGGGGGGGGGAGAGAGATGGGTGGGGAGGCGTTGGAGCAGCCAGGTGAGTGAGTCACCTGTTTGCTTCATGACCACCCAAAATCACCCCCTCACCCCATCTCTCCCATCCTCCCTGCCCCCCTAACCCCATACATTATTCCCGGCCCCTCCACCCCCCATTATTCACGCCCGCTCTCCCTCTTCCCCCACACCTTGTCTACCATGTGTAGCTCCCGGGGATCAACGGCCCCGCGGCCCGGTCCCCGTCCAGGCCTCCTGGTTGGTCGTCTGATCAACCAGACTGTTGGAACGCGGCTGCTCGCAGCCTGTCGTATGATTCACAGCCCTGAATAAACCAAAAGTCTTGAGGATGAGGTATTTAAGATGATCTCTTTCGGCGCCCCCAGCAGCAGTCAACTCATCAACTTGATCATTTCCATAGATTCCAACCTGAGAGAGACTCCACAGTTACTTGTTCACCTTTAAATTATTAAGTAGCAATTTCAGAGCTTTCTTTATTTCAGAGATCGCCCCTTTGTTCTCTTATTTTTTATTTTTTTTTTGGGAGGCTATAAGGCTCATTAGTGCGGCTTTTGAGTCAGAGCAGATTGCTACCCCTCTAGACTTTCTGTCTACGTATATTTTTGTCATAACAATGACCGTGAACAATGCTTGATTTGTAAAGGCGCAGTTCTTAATCTGTACTTTTTCTTTATTTCCGATTTCAGTCATTATTCCGACACACACAGACATCCAGACACCCACTTCAAAGTAGACAACATCACCCACTCCAAGACACAGCACCACACCAACACCCACTACAAGACCTCAAAAGCATTTCCTTCGAGCTTTCTTAAGATGCCTTTACGGTTTTAACCCCGTCCTCTGATCGGAGACGTAGAATTTTGTGACATTTTGTGACATGGCATTTTAATTAACACTACTGGGTTTATTACCTCCCAGCAGCACTTGTAACCAAGTCTGAGTCTGTGTATGGCTACTGCAATGTCTCTGGATATCTTTTTGCCAGGCTTGAAAGAGGAGTAACCAGTGGCTTGTTCGTACCACATCGCAGCGGATCTTCCTTCCGCTACTTTGGCTCTGTGGCGACTTTTGATAGTTGTGAGTATTTTCGTCTTGATTTGCTCCTTAATCTGTGCTTAAGGTGTCATACGATCAATTTAATATATAAAATGGGGGTGACCTGGCTCTCTATCTCACAGACTAAACTATCTAACACGCGCGTGGCATTATGTAAAACAAGCGAGAATTTATTATGTTCAACTTTGAAATTTATGTATTATAGTTATATTTAACCTCACTTCCCGTCCTGTGGCTGCCTGCGGACTCCCTCCCCTCCCTCCCACGACACAAATCTCAGAAAATTATAATTGAAGCGATACAAAAAAATAAAAACCTGTACCAGAGTTTATCTTCAGTTACTAAACATCATCAACAACAACAAATAATGAATTGCACTCACTATATACAGATGAGATATCTCATCTGATAACTATATATAGATATAGATATTCCCCCCTGCCCCCCAATCCCCCAGGGAGTGTCCGCAAGGGTTACTCAGCCCGCCTGCTCCCACAATTTGACGAGTGGCCAAAGGTTTAGCCTAACTAGAAGCAAAGGAACACAGGCACATAAATCTACCTAATCACTTGAGGCTACGGTCATGCTCATATTAGTCCGATGTATCGTCGATATTGCGGGACATTATATATGGTTATCATAAGATGATTTCGGGGCTTAGCGTCCCCGAGGCCCGGTCCTCGACCAAGCCTCCTTCTTTGTGGTACGCACAAGGTGTACGACACCATCATTTTATTCCGACTCTCTAGTTTTGAATCCTACTGCTTTTTTTTAGTACAATGGTAACCACCAGTTCAAAAGTGTACCCAAAATGTGAAGCAAACCCTACAATTAACAAGAGAAAGAGACATACGCACCTTCACATACAATGCGTAAGAAAACCTTTGCATACAGTATTTGAGAAAGGCGTATAAGCAATGCTAAATGCTTAGTTAATTATGTACATATATAATGAAAAGTGAACCATTAGGGAAATTATGGTCATAAAGGCCTAAATTGACCGAAAATTTCCATTAGGGATTTTTAATCACTTCGGCAACGCTGTTTTGGAGATTTTTTTTTATTTAATCAATATTACCTTCAAAATTCTTCTAATTCCAAATCAAGGTTATAAAGAAAATGAGAAAATCCGCTAGAGCTATACGTGTTTACATGTGTTGACCAGACCACACACTAGAAGTTGAAGGGACGACGACGTTTCGGTCCGTCCTGGACCATTCTCAAGTCACAAGCGGCTTGAGAATGGTCCAGGACGGACCGAAACGTCGTCGTCCCTTCAACTTCTAGTGTGTGGTCTGGTCAACATACTTCAGCCACGTTATTGTGACTCTTCGCCTGCACGTGTTTACATGTGTTTTAATCAAGATTATAGTTATTACCAGAATAAATTAATTCAATACCAGATTATAGAACATACACGAGATATGAAAATTAAAACACAAACTCGCCATACTAGATTTTCCTGATGAATTAATAGGTTTATTCGAGAACATTATATTATGTTAACAATACCGTTTTGAACTGCGTCGATGTGCAATCCGTCCTCTTCCAGATGATGTTGTTTCTCGCTCGTATGCATTACGGCCAAAAAAAAAGTCCGTATTTTGAAAGTTAAAAATAATGGAATATAAATTTTGGATTTTTGTTTTCCAAAACAGCAAGTTAGGGGTCCTCTGGTAGGTTATGAGGGCAGGAAGTTCTCCTAAGGTTTCAAAACGTCATGAAAACCGTTAATTGAAAGTTTCCTGTCCTAACCTAACAGCTTAAGCTAGAGGATCCAAAACAGAAAACGGGACAGTTCGTCACTTTCGTGAGCCGATTTCATTTTTAATTACGTCCTTTTTTTTAAGCCTGAGTGCGCATAAGAGCGAAAAGCAACGTAATTTGTAAGAGGAAGGTTTGCGATTGGTTGGTGTTGGGTGAAAGGCCTATTAACCTCTGGAGGGCTATTAAGACCACTTCAATAGCTTACTGACCAACCAGCAAGTTTGGTTTTAGACTTAAGGCCTATCAACCTCTGGAGGGGTATTATTAAGACCACCACAATAGCTTGCTGATCAATCAGCAAGTTTGTTGACCAAACCACACACTAGAAAGTGAAGGGACGACGACGTTTCGGTCCGTCCTGGACCATTCTCAAGTCGATTGATCAAGTCGACTCCTCGTCTGCATATGGGCAACCAGCAAGTTTGGTTTTGGACTTTAGGCCTATCAACCTGACCACTCAGCAAGTATGACTTTAGTCCTGCGCATATTTTTGTATTTTTTTTGTATTTATATATATATATATTTCCGCCCCGAAAGTGGTTTTAGAAAACGTCACAAGGGTGTATAATGGGCTCAAGAACCGAACCCCAAAATTCGTTTAAACATAATTCATAACTTTTGATTTTTTTATCTTTATTTAGAAAATACAATATAAATCACATATACATAAGTTTTACAAGGCAATTATACATTAATTTGCACTCATTATATATATATATATATATATATATATATATATATATATATATATATATATATATATATATTCATATATATATATATATATATATATATATATATATATATATATATATATATATTAGTATATTTTGGTAGCAGTCTTTCCTGTAGACATATGTTATTAAATATGACCGAAAAAGTAAGATTAATAATTCTAACACGAATTTTCTCAATTTTCCTTATGTTTGTTTTTACTGATGACGGTAAATGAAAAATCAATTCTCCAAAATTCATTCTTTATTTCTTAGTCTGACGCGACACTTGAGCGCGTTTCGTAAAACTTATTACATTTTCAAAGACTTTAGTTACACACACACAGAACAACTATAACTGAACAGAGTTTAAACAGCTTTTCTTTTTTATACCTGCATTTGGGTGAGGTGACATGTTACAATGTTTTGGGGTGAGGTGAGAACAAACACAGAACACGAAACAATGGGTATAAGCTAAAGGGAAGAATAGATCTGTAACTGCAGAAGGCCTATTGGCCCGTATTTCTTGATGTTTCTATATTGGAGCGGAGTCTTGAAGTGGGTAGAATATAGTTGTGCGTTAATTGGCTGTTGATTGCTGGTGTTGACTTCTTGATGTGTAGTGCCTCGCAGATGTCAAGCCGCCTGTTGTCGCTGTATCTATCAATGATTTCTGTGTTGTTTAGTTAACAAACAACATTGTTTAGTTAACAAACAACACAGAAATCATTGATAGATACAGCGACAACAGGCGGCTTGACATCTGCGAGGCACTACACATCAAGAAGTCAACACCAGCAATCAACAGCCAATTAACGCACAACTATATTCTACCCACTTCAAGACTCCGCTCCAATATAGAAACATCAAGAAATACGGGCCAATAGGCCTTCTGCAGTTACAGATCTATTCTTCCCTTTAGCTTATACCCATTGTTTCGTGTTCTGTGTTTGTTCTCACCTCACCCCAAACATTGTAACATGTCACCTCACCCAAATGCAGGTATAAAAAAGAAAAGCTGTTTAAACTCTGTTCAGTTATAGTTGTTCTGTGTGTGTGTAACTAAAGTCTTTGAAAATGTAATAAGTTTTACGAAACGCGCTCAAGTGTCGCGTCAGACTAAGAAATAAAGAATGAATTTTGGAGAATTGATTTTTCATTTACCGTCATCAGTAAAAACAAACATAAGGAAAATTGAGAAAATTCGTGTTAGAATTATTAATCTTACTTTTTCGGTCATATTTAATAACATATATATATATATATATATATATATATATAATATATATATATATTATATATATATATATATATATATATATATACTGATAAGCAGGATACACCTCCGTGTATATGCACCAAGAAGCGGGATATACATACCTCTGTATATATACACCTAGAAGCGGGATGCACTTTTTCCTGTATATACAAAACCCGTATGTCGTTGCGCAATGTTGGAGTCAACTTGTTTACAGGACGCGTTATCAGTGAACCCCGACGTCGTACAGTTAATGAGTTATTGACACACTTAAGAGGGAATTTTACACACTAGTTGTACATGTGCGTCGTCGTCGTCGTCGTCCCTTCACCTTGTAGCTGTACATGTACTCACACTGTAAGTCATTAGCCAAAGGCGTCGTTCCTCCCAGAGAGTTGAATAAGGCAAAGTACTCATCGAACATGACAACCATTTAGAAGATACTTGTCAAGTCATTTTCTGTTTGCCCCTCACACAACCCCCCCGACGCACACACTACAAAAAAAAGTTAGACAGAACCGCTTGCAATACCACGTATAGGGAGGGTAGAGCCACGCAGAACCAGAGACTGCAACTCAGTATTCACCTATAGACATCCAAATATGTTGACATGACACAAACCGAACACTTGCAGTTCTCTGACATAAGAGACCAAGCTTAGCACTGCTACCAAGATTACACACTTAGTGTTAGCAAGGCGGGACAGCCCGTCTTGTCATAACATCGTGTCAGCGAAGCGGACAGCCTGCATTCTGTCAGACCATCATGTCAGCTAGGCGGACAGCCCGCCTGCTATCATAACATCGTGTCAGCAAGGCGGATAGCCCGCCTTCTGTCATAACTCACTCTATATTCCATATTTCCAAAACCTATTCCATCGCCTGCACTTCACCTTCTTTACCCCATCAACCCCCACTCCCAACCCCCCATCAAAAAAACCTCGCAACACCGCGTAAGATAGGTAGGACCTGTCGCAACAATTCCTACCTACCCATAGGGCAGGTAGGACCACTCACAGCACTGCAGGGGGGTAAAATACGGTAACTAGGATCATTAAACACATCAGGTGGGGTAGGTATAACTGTGCACAACCACCGTGTAAGAAGAACTGCTCGCCCTACAATGTAGGTTAGATTATATTAAATTACATTAGCAAACCTTTCTTACGACGCCGACGTATGTGCACAAATATATAGATCTTCAAGTGGAAATGTCTGTCTCTCTACCTGTCTGTCCGAGGTCGAAGGTCAGACGCTTGGGGTTTATTATTCACATAATTTTTTTCCCAGTAATTGCTGTTAGGTGCGTGCACAACATGGACGAGTGGGAATTGGTGTCAAAGAAAACAGCACCAAGTGACATTGTGGCAATATCCACCACCCCGATGAGAAATCTTGCAACACTGCATGACTCGACTTTGAATTGTTATTACTGTAA
>WNGS01004511.1:21076152-21092562 GCA_020271785.1 Procambarus virginalis | reverse complement strand
TGCAGTGGTAGAAACCCAGCTGCAGTGTAGAAAACCAGCTGCAGTGGTAGAAACCCAGCTGCAGTGGTAGAAACTCAGCTGCAGTGGTAGAAACCCAGCTGCGCAGTAGAACCCAGCTGCAGTGGTAGAAACCCAGCTGCAGTGGTAGAAACCCAGCTGCAGTGGTAGAAACCCAGCTGGAGGTAGAAACCCAGCTGCAGTGGTAGAAACCCAGCTGCAGTGGTAGAAACCCAGCTGCAGTGGTAGAAACCCAGCTGCAGAGGTAGAAACCCAGCTGCGGTAGTAGAAACCCAGCTGCAGTGGTAGAAACCCAGCTGCAGCAGTAGAAACCCAGCTGCAGAGTAGAAACCCAGCTGCGGTAGTAGAAACCCAGCTGCAGTGGTAGAAACCCAGCTGCAGCAGTAGAAACCCAGCTGCAGTGGTAGAAACCCAGCTGCAGTGGTAGAAACCCAGCTGCAGCAGTAGAAACCCAGCTGCAGTGGTAGAAACCCAGCTGCAGCAGTAGAAACCCAGCTGCAGCAGTAGAAACCCAGCTGCAGTGGTAGAAACCCAGCTGCAGCAGTAGAAACCCAGCTGCAGAGGTAGAAACCCAGCTGCGGTAGTAGAAACCCAGCTGCAGTGGTAGAAACCCAGCTGCAGTGGTAGAAACCCAGCTGCAGTGGTAGAAACCCAGCTGGAGGTAGAAACCCAGCTGCAGTGGTAGAAACCCAGCTGCAGTGGTAGAAACCCAGCTGCAGTGGTAGAAACCCAGCTGCAGTGGTAGAAACCCAGCTGCGGTAGTAGAAACCCAGCTGCAGTGGTAGAAACCCAGCTGCAGTGGTAGAAACCCCGCTGCAGTGGAAACCCAGCTGCAGCAGTAGAAACCCACTGCGGTAGTAGAAACCCAGCTGCAGTGGTAGAAACCCACCTGCGTAGTAGAAACCCAGCTGCAGTGGTAGAAACCCAGCTGCAGTGGTAGAAACCCAGCTGCAGTGGTAGAAACCCAGCTGCAGTAGTAGAAACCCAGCTGCAGTAGTAGAAACCCAGCTGCAGCAGTAGAAACCCAGCTGCAGTAGTAGAAACCCAGCTGCAGTGGTAGAAACCCAGCTGCAGTGGTAGAAACCCAGCTGCAGTGGTAGAAACCCAGCTGCAGTGGTAGAAACCCAGCTGCAGTGGTAGAAACCCAGCTGCAGTGGTAGAAACCCAGCTGCAGCAGTAGAAACCCAGCTGCAGTGGTAGAAACCCAGCTGCAGTGGTAGAAACCCAGCTGCAGCAGTAGAAACCCAGCTGCAGTGGTAGAAACCCAGCTGCAGTGGTAGAAACCCAGCTGCAGCAGTAGAAACCCAGCTGCAGCAGTAGAAACCCAGCTGCAGTAGTAGAAACCCAGCTGCAGTAGTAGAAACCCAGCTGCAGTGGTAGAAACCCAGCTGCAGCAGTAGAAACCCAGCTGCAGCAGTAGAAACCCAGCTGCAGTAGTAGAAACCCAGCTGCAGTGGTAGAAACCCAGCTGCAGTGGTAGAAACCCAGCTGCAGTGGTAGAAACCCAGCTGCAGCAGTAGAAACCCAGCTGCAGTAGTAGAAACCCAGCTGCAGTAGTAGAAACCCAGCTGCAGTAGTAGAAACCCAGCTGCAGCAGTAGAAACCCAGCTGCAGTAGTAGAAACCCAGCTGCAGTGGTAGAAACCCAGCTGCAGTGGTAGAAACCCAGCTGCAGTGGTAGAAACCCAGCTGCAGCAGTAGAAACCCAGCTGCAGCAGTAGAAACCCAGCTGCAGTAGTAGAAACCCAGCTGCAGTGGTAGAAACCCAGCTGCAGTAGTAGAAACCCAGCTGCAGCAGTAGAAACCCAGCTGCAGTGGTAGAAACCCAGCTGCAGCAGTAGAAACCCAGCTGCAGTGGTAGAAACCCAGCTGCAGTAGTAGAAACCCAGCTGCAGTAGTAGAAACCCAGCTGCAGCAGTAGAAACCCAGCTGCAGTGGTAGAAACCCAGCTGCAGTGGTAGAAACCCAGCTGCAGTGGTAGAAACCCAGCTGCAGTGGTAGAAACCCAGCTGCAGTAGTAGAAACCCAGCTGCAGCAGTAGAAACCCAGCTGCAGTGGTAGAAACCCAGCTGCAGTAGTAGAAACCCAGCTGCAGTGGTAGAAACCCAGCTGCAGTAGTAGAAACCCAGCTGCAGTGGTAGAAACCCAACTGCAGCCTTAGAAACCCAACACTCGTAGCAGCGGTAGAGCAGCAGGCCTCAGGACCCCCCCCCCCCCTGGTGCCCAGTGGTTGCTCAGGCCTGAAGAAGTGGGAGTCTCTGGGCAACTGATTAACAAGAGCTGTCTGCGGGGTTCTTGTTTATGAACTACGCCTCCTTGTAGCGCGGCCATTGTTTGACCTGAGTGATGCCTCGGATTTATCAAGCAGATTGATGTTATCGATGTGACTTGGAGAGGAACACCGTCAACCCGAGACGGGGTTAAAAATTTGGGAAAATAATAACCGTGTTTATCTCCCTCTAACATCTGCTCACAGAGCCGAGATTTATATAGACGGAATGTGATGTGTGGGCCTAATATATGAAACATATAGAGGGAGGGAGATTTCTGTCTTATACGAATGCGGTCTGAATGTGCAACACGGATTGACTCTCTTTGTATTCTCCCGAAGCTCTATTCTTTTGTAGTCACCGCCGTTATTGAAGTTTATCATCTGATATTTCAAGCTAATTACACGAGGGCGGGATTGTTTATCACGTGAATGGGATTAGCTTGACGATCAAACCCCGTTATTGAGCACTCCTTCCTTACGTCGCTTCCCTTCTTAGCGCAGAGGATTTGGTATGACTATCCATGATAAGGAGGGCTGTCGTTAAACAAGGATGTTCCATTGTATCGTTTAAGGGATAACTTAGATAAGGATCGGACTGTTAAAGGGTCTTTATTGTCTCTAGAGAGAACAGCACGTTATATAAACACTTAAACGGTGAAAAATACTCTCATCTGTTCTTTTCATTCACAACACAACCTTCAATAAATGGCTTCTCACCGCCGTGAGGTGAGACGAATGACCTCACTCAACACTAAATGTTTTCAGGAAGAATTAACACAAAGAGTGAATAACCTTACATGAGTCGGCATAAGTTCCAAATACTTGCTAATTACCCATAATAAAACAAATCTTCATTAGTTAAACTTGATCTAATCTCTGGAAGGACCCGCCCAATATAATTACAGGTATTCTTTGCTGTCTCCTTGTAATGGATATTCTTCTGAAAAACTCCCATTCTATTCTCGCTATCCCCAAGAGGAATAGCGCTTGCGCAACAGAAAAATCACACCTCAGTCGTGCTTTTACATGATATAATGCGTGCCATCATGTTATTTCTCGAAATCTAACGCCATTTTAGTTCTTATCATCGAAATTAAATCACGTTGGGAAATTACTGAATGGACTGGTATATATTTAAACACGCCTCGCGTAGCCTCCTTAGAGCTCTTATAGCGGCAATTAATGCTGGCTGGCCGGCTCCGGTGCTCGACACTAAATTGCAAAACCCTCTCTTTACATATGATTTATTTCGGGTCGTCAGCTGGGAAGGCCGAGGCGGACCACTTTCTCAAGGTACTCTATTGTCACCGCGACCAGCTTGCTGGTACGATGGTGTGTGACGCCCGCTGCAGGCAAGGAGGGGCGTCAAGTACTTGCCCGTTCCGTCTGTCTGGGGTGGGGTGAGTGCATAATTGATTCTAGCTGGAGGGAGAACACACACATATCATTAAAATTGAAGCAGGATGGGGACGCAGACGCAAGACGCGGATGTAGGATGGGGCGCAGACGCAGGTCGGGGGACACAGACGCAGGACGGGGGACACAGACGCAGGATGGGGGCTACAGACGCAGATGCAGGACGCGGATGCAGGACTGTGATCTATCCTACATCTGAGGTGAGCCAGGACGACGATCTTCGCGAAGGTAATGTAAATCGCATTATTGCGATTTCCTGGTGCATGGCAATAGGACACTCTGGCTACTGCTCTTCTCCGCCCCCGCTAACCTTCGGAGGAATCTCTTACGGTGAGGCGGGACCCACATTTTCGCTAGCATTCTGCAGCACGGCGTGGATTATGCCAGTGTCCCGCGGACAAATAATACCGCAGTTTATTCATCAATGTTTAGTGTTGTTTTGACATTTGGTGTAATGTTGGATACAGGGGATGATAATGTCTACTTGAGAATGCCATGTCGTTTGGCTCGGAATATAATGTAGTCTAAAGACTAATGTTGCGCTTATATGAACATTATTTGTTGCAGTTATGTTGCTTAGCATAGGTTACTACGTACTTACCTAGTTGTGCTTGCGGGGGGTTGAGCTCTGGCTCTTTGGTCCCGCCGAAAGACCAAACACAGACGCACATGTGTGTGTAGTCACCTATATGTGTCTGCAGAATCGAGCATTGACTCTTGGATCCCGCGTTTCGAGCATCAGTTGTTTACAGCAATGACTCCTGTCCCATTTCCCTATCATACCTGGTTTTAAAATTATGAATAGTATTTGCTTCCACAACCTTCCACATCTGCAAACATCGACATGTAGGACTCTACACCCGTAAACATGTCGTTAACATATACAAGAAATAGAATTGGTCCCAGCACCGATCCTTGTGGTACGCCACTTGTTACTGTTCGCCAGTCCGACTTCTCGCCTTCTGTGTGTGTGTGTGTGTGTGTGTGTGTGTGTGTGTGTGTGTGTGTGTGTGTGTGTGTGTGTGTGTGTGTGTGTGTGTGTGTTTTAATATATTAGCTATGATAGAGAAAGTAGTAGGTCTAAAGTCAGTACATTAGACGAGCGATTGTTGGAAAGGTAAGATCCAAGAGCTAACAGCTCGATACCGCAGGCAGACACACACACACACACACACACACACACACACACACACACACACACACACACACACACACACACACACACACACACACACACACACACACACAAGGATAAATAGACAAGGATTGATTATTTAACACGGGTGGTACACGCACTAGGGGACACAGGTGGAAGCTGAGTGCCCAAATGAGCCACAGAGACATTAGAAAGAACTTTTTCAGTGTCAGAGTAGTTAGTAAATGGAATGCATTAGGAAGTGATGTGGTGGAGGCTGACTCCATACACAGTTTCAAATGTAGATATGATAGAAAGAGAAACTCGGGAAGCTGTACTCCAGTAGATTGATGGTTGAGAGGCGGGACCAAAGAGCCAAAGCTCAACTAGGCGAGTTCACACACACACACACACACACACACACACACACACACACACACACACACACACACACACACACACACACACACACATACACACACACACACACACGTACGAAAGAAACAGTAAAACAAAAGGACATAATTAGAAAGTGAACCTTTTCAGAGTCGTAAATAAGTGAACCGGACGAGATGTTGAAGTTGTCGAAGCCAGTTCGATACACAACTTTAAACGTAAATATGATAAGAAAAGCAAATGAAAAAAGGGTCACTACATCTGAAGTAATTATGGCCAAATGCTGGGCTTAAGAGACAGATGTTCGACCCTGTCTTACGCTTAAGACAGAGGTACCAGTAGGTATCATAACTATCCAACCCTCAACCCTTCACAGTTCATCAGAATGAACCGATAATACACTCTTAGTTTAGGGAAGCTTGATTTCCAACCTGCCGTTCAGATTGCATAGCCTCGAGAGAGTGGTTTGTATATCTAAGAATGCCATTACGTAAATCAGCCAATTCCCAATAGACTCGAGAGATATATATAATCGTCGTGGAACAGTTGGCTGCAAATCTTTTCACAGGTGAATACCAGGTGATGGATGGCCACCTTCCCTTTGTCCACCACAGGGCATGCTTCGTAGTCTTAGCAGGTTATATAAAGAGGCTATTTTTTTAAAGATTTATTACGGGTTTACACTGCCGGAGGATAGTGTTATGTATACATGCTCGAAGGCTGAAACCTCTCAACCTATGGACCAAGCTGGTATAATGTTTGTTTAAATGTTTGGGTAAAAATAAGACAACTTTGGGGATTTTTTTCTTTCAAGTATTCTTGTGATACAGCCAAGAGATACCTGAGTAAACAACACAATAGAGGATTCTACTTAAACGTTCTAAATATTATAACAAAAGTGGTTCACAAAATGCACCTGTGTGTGCATGAAAATTATAGATGTTAATGCGGTCTCCGAAACATTGGTGTTGTGTCAGGAACCTGTTAGCAGAATACCAAATTAAATAACATAAATTGTTACACACTAACAAATTATATGAGAAATGGGTTACTTTCTTGCCAGAGAATACTAACAATGTTGTATCAAAAAGGAAATCATGCTTACAAAAACAATTTCGATTGAGCTGAATGAAGCTAATGATATCCTGCGTATTCAAGCTACACACCAGACGCCAAACCTGGACAGTTTCTAAAGGAGGTATATTTTGAAAGAAATATCAAAGACATTTAGGTGTAATATATCAACAGCGTTGAAGGTGACTTATATTGAGTTATTAACTGGTCTAATAAAACTGAAGATACGGAGGCTGTGCCAAAAGGGGTAAATAAAATATGGAATCTTGTTCTACCAAGTAGTCGCCAAACTCTGTAATAAGGAGTGAGTTTGGCTAAAACAATTAATCAATAAAGCAGCTTCGACATAAAATAGAGAAATTGTGTAAGTCAGAAAACATTGTAAATTAGGGCTTCAAAATTTCATAAATCTTGTTATGAGGATGAAGGCAGGAGCATGGTAAGGTAATTATGAGAAGGTGCTAAGCCATTATGACTATATATCTCTTGGAGGGTTGTGAGGACAAGGAGCTGGGATAGGACAGAAGGAAGGAATGGACGCCAACCACTTGAACTATCGGGGATCGAACGCCGACCTGAAAGAAGCGACGCCGTCGCTGTACCGCCCAGTCCAAGTAGTCAAATATTTGACAAGCTTAAACAAAGATAGTGGTCAGTTCTCGGGAGATGTCCAGAAGTCAACAACAGGTGACCAGACATTGGGTTACTTTCTTGATGAACATAACAAACCATTTAAGGATATTCTGTTTAAATCTCAGTCATAATATTCCATATAAATATGTAATGTTGACAAATAATGACCCTAAATGGTTTACCATGAGATAGAAAGCTCTATAATGGATGAAGAAATGCATGTATGAAAGAATTTATGACGAGGGAGATTCTCTAAACAAAATTCTTTAACAAACTAGCAAGGAAAATAAAATAAAAAAGTGAGGTCAAAAAAGAATTATGAAGTACTGTAGTGAATCGAGGCTATTGTGTGTGTGTGTGTGTGTGTGTGTGTGTGTGTGTGTGTGTGTGTGTGTGTGTGTGTGTGTGTGTGTGTGTGTGTGTGTGTGTGTCTCAGCCATTATTGTGCAGTCAGTCATGCACTGGGCTGCACATGCCATGTATGGCTCATGCATGTGTGGACATGAGTGAGAACTTAACATGTATTATTCCTGTGTGATTACATCAGCCACAGCACCTGGACACCACACCACATCACACTGTGTGGTTACATTACACGGCCACCACATTACACCGGAGAAATATTACATCGTATATTGTACACTTGAAAGTCAACATTAGACACATAAGAGAAAGTAACTAAAACGTTCTCTGGTACTATATATATATATATATATATATATATATATATATATATATATATATATATATATATATATATATATATATATAAACTGAGTTATACTGAGTTAAACTATACGGTTATACTGTGTTGTATAACACATGTATAACCACATGTCCATTAAATAGACACGGCAAATAGCAACAAATGTAGTAATGTACCAAAATTTAATTTAATTGTAAATAATATAATTGAAATTTGTACATTTTAAAAAGAAAGTGACAAATATTACGAAATAATAAATATTTAGACTTTAGTAAGACTTTCGTATTCTTTCACTCAAGAGATTGTGAAACAAGGCATGATATCAGAGGGGCCCCTAATACTGCATCAGGGCATGATATCAGAGGGGACCCTTATACTGCATCAGGGCATGATATCAGAGGAACCCCTTATACCGCATCAGGGCATGATATCAGAGGAACCCCTTATACCGCATCAGGGCATGATATCAGAGGGAACCCCTAATACCGGATCACGGCATGATATCAGAAGGAACCCGCCCCTCATACCGGATCAAGAAAATACCTATCGCACAGCACAAAGTCAGACTGGGAAACTGTCGCGAACGAAGAGCTCCGAAGTCCCCCCTTGTGACGTGCAATATTGCTAACATAACACCCGGTGCAATTATTAATTATGCAGAGTTATCGTGTTAACTCGTCTTCCTCGAGTTAATAAAGATAATTATGATAACTTAGTGTTCAATCCTGCCGCCAGTGGCCGTGATGATGATCATTATCTCAGGCGTCGGTAAGATCACTTGGGCATGTGTTGCGAGGCTCATTTGTTTTGCTTCGTCGCCATCTTGGTCTCAACACTGAATGGTTTCTTTCTTTCTTTGTCTTCTTTCATTGTATGGCTTCTTTCTTTCTTTGTCTTCTTTCATTGTATGGCTTCTTTCTTTGTATGTCTTCTTTCATTGTATGGCTTCTTTCTTTGTTGTCTTCTTTCTTTGTTTGTCTTTCATTGTATGTCTTGTTTCTTTCTTTGTCTTCTTTCTTTGTGTGACTTTCTTTGTATGTCTTTTTTGTTTGTTTGTCTTCTTTCTTTGTATATCTTCTTTCTTTGTATGTCTTCTTTCATTTTCTGTCCTCTTTCTTTGTATAGAAAGATAGAGAAAATATCTTTCTTTGCATAGAAAGATCATTCAGAACCTTGTATACAAAGTTCTGAATGATTCCTTACACAAATTTCTAAAGGCCGTTCTTATGNACTCGAACCCATACTCCCAGGAGCAACGCAACTGGTATGTACAGGGACGCCTTAAACAACTTGACCATCACGACCGGACAAAAGGAAGTGATAGCCGAGGCTATATGAACCACTTCCCCGCCGGCACTCGGATGGTAATCTTGGGCATAGCATTTTATCAAATCACCTCATTTCTTTTGCCCCCAAAAATGAGGTGATTTGATAAAATGCTATGCCCAAGATTACCATCCGAGTGCCGGCGGGGAAGTGGTTCATATAGCCTCGGCTATCACTTCCTTTTGTCCGGTCGTGATGGTCAAGTTGTTTAAGGCGTCCCTGTACATACCAGTTGCGTTGCTCCTGGGAGTATGGGTTCGAGTCACTTCTGGGGTGTGAGTTTTCAGATATATATATATATGGTCCCCAGGACTAGATACAACTGAAAACTCACACCACAGAAGTGACTCGAACCCATACTCCCAGGAGCAACGCAACTGGTATGTACAGGGACGCCTTAAACCACTTGACCATCACGACCAGACATAAGGAAGTGATAGCCGAGGCTATATGAACCACTTCCCCGCCGGCACTCGGATGATAATCTTGGGCATAGCATTTTATCAAATCACCTCATTTATTTTGCCCCCAAAAATGAGGTGATTTGATAAAATGCTATGCCCAAGATTACCATCCGAGTGCCGGCGGGGAAGTGGTTCATATAGCCTCGGCTATCACTTCCTTTTGTCCGGTCGTGATGGTCAAGTTGTTTAAGGCGTCCCTGTACATACCAGTTGCGTTGCTCCTGGGAGTATGGGTTCGAGTCACTTCTGGGGTGTGAGTTTTCAGATATATATATATATGGTCCCCAGGACTAGATACAACTGAAAACTCACACCACAGAAGTGACTCGAACCCATACTCCCAGGAGCAACGCAACTGGTATGTACAGGGACGCCTTAAACCACTTGACCATCACGACCAGACATAAGGAAGTGATAGCCGAGGCTATATGAACCACTTCCCCGCCGGCACTCGGATGATAATCTTGGGCATAGCATTTTATCAAATCACCTCATTTATTTTGCCCCCAAAAATGAGGTGATTTGATAAAATGCTATGCCCAAGATTACCATCCGAGTGCCGGCGGGGAAGTGGTTCATATAGCCTCGGCTATCACTTCCTTATGTCCGGTCGTGATGGTCAAGTGGTTTAAGGCGTCCCTGTACATACCAGTTGCGTTGCTCCTGGGAGTATGGGTTCGAGTCACTTCTGTGGTGTGAGTTTTCAGTTGTATCTAGTCCTGGGGACTATTCAGGCTTGTTTGCATATATATATATATATATATATATATATATATATGTGTGTGTGTGTGTGTGTGTGTGTGTGGTGTGTGTGTGTGTGTGTGTGTGTGTGTGTGTGTGTGTGTGTGTGTGTGTGTGTCCTCACCCTCATCTCATCATTGTTGAAGGCTGATGTTTTTTGTATTATTTTTAAAAGTAAAAAAAAAATGTTGATAGGCATAATGAAAACACTTCCCCACTATAATATACCACTTTGCTTACAAATATATGGCACAAATATACACACACACATAAATCACACGTAGAGTACAAAACCACCATCACAGCTACAGATTTAACATAACCAATTATTTATTAAAGCTAATATTCACAATAATATCACTATGAAAAGCATGTTTTGATGTCTTTAAAGGTAAATTTTCCTTATAAACGTACTTTTTCCTTAAATCTCCTCATACGGTATCAAATAATTCGGAAATTCACACTAATGTTCACTTTATAATAACTGTTATTCCCTATATTTTTTGTTCTCCATACATACTTGTCTTAAAAATGCAATCCTTCAGTTTCTATTCATATAATGATCAAATATCCTTAAAGATTTTTTCTATTTGCATGAATATTTATCCAAAAAATCTTACTCTCCCAATATATCTCTTGACATAAGTGAGTATCGCTTCATGCAGGTCAGCGTTCAATCCCCGACCGTCCAAGTGGTTGGACATCTCCGTTCCCACATCCCCCGTCCCATCCTAAAATCCTTTATCCTGACCCCCCCCCCCTCCTTCCAAGTGCTATATAGTCGTAATGGCTTGGCGCTTTTCCCCGCTGAAACCTTTCATAATTACCTATTTCCCACAAATCCCTTGAAATAACTATTGCCATACCTCGCATTTTTCAGTATATCATACATATATTAAAATGTATATCCTGGTATATATTCTGTTTACATTTAGATATAATAATGTCGTAAAGTCCCACAAACGACGCAGACTGCACAAAATCGTTCGCGGTTAATTAGCTTATTTTCCTGAATTTAAAAGAGCATTACAACAGATTAAGTTACCGAATTTAGATGTCAAAATTTCCTCTCTTAAGCGACACAAGACTCAATTCGAGCAAGAGTTGCAGCAGCTGTTGCTCGGTTGATTTCTTGGTGATTTCTTGCTGTTATTTTTTAATGTTCCGAGAATTTGTGAGAATTTACTTATGGTCTCGAAGGGCTTTGCGGGCGATGAATGATGCGAAATTGGGGGGAATTACGCCAGTTAGATCGCCTGAAGCCATGCTGTGCTGAAGCCCAGCCTTCAGTGACATCACGCTGTACTGAAAGTATAGTTTCAATGCCTTAATACAATACTGATGGACAGACTTCAGTAACTTCAGGCTGTATTCAAGGCCAGACGAAAATGAGGCCATACTGTACTCATGGCTTTGCTGTTTTGTAGTTATTCTGTACTGGTGGCTTTGTTGTTTTGTAGTTATTCTGTACTGGTGGCTTTGCTGTTTTGTAGTTATTCTGTACTGGTGGCTTTGCTGTTTTGTAGTTATTCTGTACTGGTGGCTTTGCTGTTTTGTAGTTATTCTGCACTGGTGGCTTTGCTGTTTTGTAGTTATTCTGTACTGGAGGCTTTGCTGTTTTGTAGTTATTCTGTACTGGAGGCTTTGCTGTTTTGTAGTTATTCTGTACTGGTGGCTTTGTTGTTTTGTAGTTATTCTGTACTGGTGGCTTTGCTGTTTTGTAGTTATTCTGTACTGGTGGCTTTGCTGTTTTGTAGTTATTCTGCACTGGTGGCTTTGTTGTTTTGTGGCCTTTGAGCCCTTGTTATTTTGTGTTATATCGTGTACTGGAGGCCTTGTACTGTGTGGTCATTAAGTTGGAAATTTAATCGGATTTGTCTTTCCTGTGAGCAGGTAACTTTTGTTGCATGCTGCTTGTTACATATAGGGATATGTACTGTCATCGTACATGCACAGCTTCCTCACACACACACACACACACACACACACACCACACACACACACACACACACACACACACACACACACACACACACACACACACACACACACACCTGTTGGAACTTCCGAAATAACAGAACACCAGAAAGCAGAGAGAGAGATACCAGAGAACCAGAAATGAGTATGTTAATGTGAGAAGGGAAGCAGAGAAAAATTATGAAAATGATATAGCAAGAAAAGCCAAGACCGATCCAAAGCTACTCCACAGTCACATCAGGAGGGAAAACAACAGTGAAAGAACAGGTAATGAAACTTAAAACAGGCGAGGACAGGTATACAGAGAATAACAAAGAGGTGTGTGAGGAACTCAGCAGGAGGTTCCAGGAGGTCTTCACAATAGAACATGGTGAGGTCACTGCGCTAGGAGAGGGGGCAGTAAACCAGGCGGCCTTAGAAGGGTTCGAAATTACGAGAGATGAGGTCAAGAGACACCTGTTGGATCTGGATATGAGAAAGGCTGTTGGTCCAGACAGGATCTCACCGTGGGTATTGAAAGAGTGTGCAGAGGCACTCTGCTTGCCACTCTCCATAGTGTATAGTAAGTCACTGGAAACGGGGGACCTACTAGAAATATGGAAGACTGCTAATGTAGTACCAATATACAAAAAAGGTGACAGGCAAGAGGCACTGAACTACAGGCCAGTGTCCTTAACTTGTATATCATGCAAAGTGATGGAGAAGATCGTGAGAAAAAACCTAGTAACACATCTGAAGAGACGGGACTTCGTGACAAATAGCCAACATGGGTTCAGGGAGGGTAAATCTTGCCTTATTGGCTTAATAGAATTCTACGATCAGGTGACAAAGATTAAGCAAGAAAGAGAGGGCTGGGCGGACTGCATTTTTTTTTTATTATCGGAAAGCCTTTGACACAGTCCCTCATAAGAGGCTGGTACATAAGCTAGAGAGAAAGGCAGGAGTAACTGGTAAAGTGCTCCAGTGGATAAGGGAATACCTGAGCAATAGGAAGCAAAGAGTTACAGTGAGGGGTGAGACCTAAGATTGGCGTGAAGTCACCAGTGGAGTCCCACAGGGATCTGTACTCGGCCCTATCCTGTTTCTGATATACGTAAATGATCTCCCGGACGGTATAGACTCATTTCTCTCAATGTTTGCTGACGATGCCAAAATTATGAGAAGGATTAACACGGAGGAGGACTGCTTGAGGCTTCAAGAAGACCTAGACAAACTAAAGGAATGGTCGAACAAATGGTTGTTAGGGTTTAACCCAAGCAAATGTAGTGTAATGAAGATAGGTGTAGGGAGCAGGAGGCCAGTTGCAAGGTATCATTTAGGAGATGAAATTCTTTAAGAGTCAGAGAGAGAGAAAGACTTGGGGGTTGATATCACGCCAGACCTGTCCCCTGAAGCCCATATCAAGAGGATAACATCAGCTGCATATGCCAGATTGGCTAACATAAGAACGGCATTTAGACATTTGTGCAAGGAATCATTCAGAACTTTGTATACCACCTATATCAGACCAATCCTGGAGTATGCAGCCCCAGCATGGAGTCCATATTTAGTCAAACGTAAGACTAAACTGGAAGAAGTTCAAAGGTTTGCCACCAGACTAGTACCCGGGCTGAGAGGTATGAGCTACGAGAAGAGACTACGGGAATTAAACCTCACGTCGCTAGAAGACAGAAGAGTTAGGGGGGATATGATCACCACGTACAAGATTCTCAGAAGAATTGACAGGGTAGATAAAGACAGGCTATTTAACACATGGGGCACACTCTCTAGGGGACACAGGTGGAAACTGAGTGCCCAAATGAGCCACAGAGATATTAGAAAGAATTTTGTTAGTGTCAGAGTAGTTGAAAAATGGAATGCATTAGGAAGTGATGTGGTGGAGGCTGACTCCATATACAGTTTCAAGTGTAGATATGATAGAGCCCAGTAGGCTCAGGAACCTGTACACCTGTTGATTGACGGTTGAGAGGCGGGACCAAAGATCCAGAGCTCAACCCCCGCAAGCACAATTAGGTGAATACACACACACACAGCTTCCTCACCATGTCCATCCCACTTTCTTCTGGCCTTCCTCTTATTCCCTCAAGTATCCTCAAATGCACTCTCTACGTCAGTGCTCCATCGTCCATTCCATTAACATGTCCACAAACCCTCTCAGTAAGTTCTCCTCAATCTAATATATATATATATATATATATATATATATATATATATATATATATATATATATATATATATATTTATATATATATATATATATATATATATATATATATATATATGTGTGTGTGTGTGTGTGTATGTGTATGTGTGTGTGTGTGTGTGTGTGTGTGTGTGTGTGTGTGTGTGTGTGTGTGTGTGTGTGTGTGTGTGTGTGTGTGTGTGCGAACGGCTGCAGGACCGCGCAAGCCATAGATGACTAAGAACTCTAAATGAGTTCTTGCTGTACTCTATATGTTTGAGTACAGCAAGTACAGTCATCTACCCATGATTCGAACAATGGGTATGATAATGAACCCATGGATTCGAACCCCTGACGAATTTAAATGGAACAGTCGAATATATAACCTAAACTGAGGTGAAGTGTCGCGTGGACCAATAGGCTGGCTGCAGCTTCCCGCCTCCCTCTACCATCTCTCGGAGCAGTGTGCTGGATGTTCTGTCTTGTTCGAGCTGTCTGTTGATAGTTGGCTGAGTTCGTTTGATATGCAGTGCTTCACTGATGTCTAATCGTTATTAGGATATCTCTGGAGATGATCTGGTTGTGTGTAGAGATTATATGTTCTTAGATGGGGTCTTGTTATTTATGCATTGTCTAACGCCTTGAAAGAAATGCTGTTGTCATGCCTATATATTAAGATCGTTGGGGCTGACAGTCCCCAAGTGGGTATGTGAAGACATAGACCACATTCTACTCTTTCAAGACGTTTCGTTTGGTGTCGGTAGAGTTCTCCATGAGCAAGTTGGTGGTCTTCTTGATCATATAGTTTATTATTAACTCGAACTTCTGCTCGGTGCCGGCCGGAGTCACCAACACATAGAGAGGATTCAGAGGTATGCCACCAGACTAGTCCCAGAACTGAGAGGTATGATCTACGAGGAGAGGCTAAGGGGTGCTAAACCTCACTTTTCTAGAAGTCAGAAAAGTAATGGGAGACATGATCACCACCTACAAAATTCTAAGAGAAATTGATAGGGTGGACGAAGACAAACTATTTAGCACGGGTGGAACATGAACACGGGGACACCGGTGGAAACTTGGTACCCAAATGAGCCACAGAGACATTGAAAATGTTTTTTTCAGTATCAGAGTAGTTAACAAATGGAATGCAATAATCAGTGATGTGGTGGAGGCTGACTCCATACACAGTTTAAAATGTGGATATAATAGAGCCCAATAGGTTCAGGAATCTGTACACCATTTTATTGTCAGTTGAGAGGCGGGACCAAACAGCCAAAAAAGTAGTGAGTGCACAAGACCAGGAGCAGCACCTGGAACCACACAAAGACGCAACACCAGGCCACCCCCACGGACGCAACACCAGGCCACCCCACACTGGACGCAACACCTGGACGCAACACCAGGCCCACCCGCACTGGGACGCAGCACCTGGACGCAACACCAGCCACCCCACACTGGACGAAACACCTGACGCAACACCAGGCCACCCCACACTGGACGCAGCACCATCCCAGATGGTGGGGCCTGCCTTACCCCACATACCGGGTATCTCTTGCCTCACCTCCATAATCGTCTTTGCTTTAATTAATGAATCATTCGGACAAGCCAGTGCAGTTCGGATGTTCCGTAACGTGATGAAGTAGCAGCCGGCGTCATTAAACGAATAAATACTATGGCAGGCCGTGGAGCATCGCAGCTGCCATACTAATGGGTGTTTTCCTATTTATTCCTTGCAAGGACCACTAATCTTGTCATGGCAATCTGCCTCGCCCGTCATCCAATATACATGCATACACGTCCTCTAAAAGAGTTCAGCGTCTCATTATGGTCTATTCAGGATGTCTCGGTATTCTCCTCGAGACAAAAGCAACATGATGTTTACAGCCTTGGTAGTAAAGGTAGGAGAGGAACAGGATTATATATATTCATTGAGAGGTGTACCTATATATTTGGTGTATATATATATATATATATATATATATATATATATATATATATATATATATATATATATATACTTTAGTCCTGAACTATATTCAGGTTATAGCATATTTGCTGGTTGGTAAGCTAT
>WNGS01004511.1:21022438-21036782 GCA_020271785.1 Procambarus virginalis | reverse complement strand
AGCGTTATCGGGCAAATCTCTTAATCCTAATATTCCTGGATACGGACCCGCCAAATCGCTTTAACAACCAGTACCCATTTACTGCTGGGTAAGACAGAGGTTACAGTTAACGATTGACGCCCAGTAAAACCTCCCCCGGTCCAGGCAGGATACGAACCCCGGACAAAGCGCTCACGAAATGTCAGGTGAGTGTCTTACCACAACACCATACGACGGGGTGGAGTGATTGCTTTCTAATACTTGCTAATGTGTTATTTTCACGATGGATCACTTTCAAACATATTTACAAACACGATTTTTAAGCTCAAACATATATCGATACAAACATTTAGTTTTGCATTTACAGGGGGTCAGCCACCGAATATTCCAGGGGGTCAGCCCCCGAATACTAGCAGCAGAAGCTAGCAACTAACCATAGGACCTGGTAAAAGGTAAAATTATTGATTTTCTTTATCTCCATTGAACTGTAATAATATCTTTTTTAATCATTAATTTTCATTTAATAGTATTGAATTTGTGAACAATTACTAGTTATTAAAGCTATGATTGTGGGTAGACTGTGTAAAAATCGTTCATAGTTGTGAATTCTATGGCTGGTTATCGCGCGATTACTCTTCATATTAATAGATGACCCCCCCCCCCCCCATACAACAATATGGCTGAGAGTGAAATTTAGCTGTCGTGTGCTACAATCCAGGCGGATGGAGCCCTCTGGTGGAGCATTCTAGACGCACTTAAACAGTTACTGGGATATAAAGTCACATCAATATGTGAGCACTTGATCTTCCAGAGGGAGAGAGATGGGGGAATGAGGGAGGGAAAGAGATAGGGATGATACTGGAGTAAAGAAAAATGCGGGCAGGAGTACTGGGAAGGATGGAATGGCGGAGGGAGGGAGAAACAAAGGAGGGCCACCGGGAGGCATCTCCGGTCACGCAGGGTGCGGTCGCATTTCCACAGATCTCCAGTATCACTTCTTGATACTGGTAATGGCACATAAGGGCCACCAATTACTCAGCTAATTCATGTCCGTGCCACCTTTGGGTGGCTTAATCTTCAGCATCAATCAATCAAAAGGAGGGAGGTATAAGAAGTTAGGCTTCCATTATGCGTCATTAAAACAACACGACCACATCACGAAATTGCACATTAATTCTTTTCCGTGTTTGTCTTTCAGGAAGCGACTGCAGGCGAAGGAAAATGACCAAGAAAGGAATTGAGAAACAACAGACTAGGTCGAGGATCCTTGAGTGCAGGCACGAGAGCGCGGGAAGGTAAAAAAGCAATTAAGACAGTGAGGACAATATTCGCGATATCGTTTCACATAAACGATGTAAAAGACGAGAAAATTCGCAAAATTAGAAACCACGAAAAAGCAGTTATTGCTCACATGGGAAATGTTTCTTGATGGCCGTAGGTATGATGAGGGTTGATACGAAAGCTAAGAGCAGTCTTCGGTTCTTTCGGCAAGTGAAAAGTCGTTAGAGATATAATCTAATCGCCTCCAAACAATTTTCCACCACCGTTGTTTTTGTCTACCAGAAATCTAAGGATCACTGAGTATCAGTGGTCTGTCATTTAACAAAAAGATCTTGTAATCATGAGAATTATGACTTATAAATTGTATTGAGTGGGATGATTGAAGAGGGCTCACGTGACGACGCTCTGGGCATAACTCCTCACGAATGTGGCGAAGAGAGCCCCCTTACATGGACAAAAGTTACACACAGAAAGCAAAGTTACAGAAAAACCCTTTCTCTCTGATGAATATTATCGGACGGAAAAAAGTATTCCACCTGCGTACTATGACGCATTTACCAGTTTAAAAAAAGGGAAATATAGCTGTAACGAGGTGAGCTTACTACTCTCCCCTTCCTTCAGCCCACAGTTCGGACAGGAAAAGCAGGGATCTTCAACTTGTACCTGTGACTTCCCAATACCATACACGTACCGATGGCTCTGCTAAAAAGTGATAGGGGAAAACGTTCCTCGCAACCTCACTATCAACCATTCACTATCAATACCACTTTGTATAAGGACCATGTTTTGTATTTGATCCGACACCAAATATGCAGAGGGGGCTTACTTAGACAGTATACCAGTATTGGCATTAGAATGGTTCTCATCTGATGCACACGTGAGGTTGCTATAATAAAATCTTTTAAAGCAACTCTTTTATCCTTCATGTCCCGCTGGTCGAGTTTAAGATTAATAAAATCGAGTTTTGTATATAGTTAATATTTATTTTTAAATACACAAAATATTTGCAGAAATAGCAGGTTGATTACTAATTATAATTGTTTAGGTCTTCATTATGATTAATTAGCTCTACTGCTAATTGTGGGCTTATGATCATATTTTGTGAGTTGTTATGATTGGTGTCTTTGCAAATTATCGTTTTCTAGAATTCTTTGCTAAATGTCACTCACTTTGTGCTAAAAATTAGTTTTTTTATTAGGATCGCTATGTATTGATTATCCCTTTGAGGTCTGGGACAGCACTGAAATGATGTGTACAAGTATTGCTCCCAGTGATTAAGTCTTGTGGAGTTGATAGTGCAATGTCTACTGACCAGTCGTTATGTGACTATTCATTAATTAATGTACTGTACATTTTATGTAAACTTTCCCTATTATATAAGTACTACCATTTATGAATAAAGATATGTGTTTGAATATATAGTTATTTCTGGTTCAGGTGCGGTCATTCCACATTATTCTTGGGTTCGGTGCTTGTTCGTTTTGTCCTGATCCTATGTCAGATATTTTTCGATCATATCTTGTTTCCAGGTATCTTCCGATCTTTTATTCCTTTGTTTCCCAGGGATCATCTTTCCATATTATTCCATTTCATACATCATTTCATCATACTTACATTGAGGTGCTTCCGGGGCTCAGTGTGTGAGCGGCGTCCTGCGGAGACTGTAGTCGACAGGTCATCGGTCGAAGTCCCTATTCATGAGTCCTATTTCCATGGCAATCATGTTCCAGTATGTAATTCTGTTCTTGAGATATTCATTTTAATTTATATAAAGTTGGTTGAGGGTGTGTGATGAGGAACAGCCGGCCACTGACCCCTGTCAGCAGGTATGAGGAGAGACTTTCCCATGTCCATTAAGTCTTCATGGTAAGTTTTACCCACTAGTTTCCCTGGAATACGATCCGCCAGTCGTTTAACAACCAGGGTTCCGATCACTGTTGGTTGTGAAATCAATGGGCATACAGTTAAGGATAATTGGCGCCTAGTCAATTCCTTCCCGGCCAAATACGAATATGGGCCAAAATCGATCGGGAAAGCGGGGGGCGTGAGTGGGAGTGTACCAGTGAGCCTCTTCACTGTTCCAGATTCTAGCATCTTTGTTTAATTGCTATAGTTCCAGGGTCCTTGTGCTTAAACTTGGCGGGTTGGCCATTCCAGTTTCAGGGCATCTTCTCTCATTGTTTAAGATCCTAAGCATCTCTCCTTTAATACAATTTGTAAGATTGTTATACATCATGATTAATTTAAAATTTGATGAGTGTACACTATATTGATTATTTACATAATGTCGATCTCGATAGGTGATTATCATGCCTTGCATCTAAGTAACTCCTCCGCCTCTGTTTTAAACAAACGAGAAGTAGTACAGAATGAAGCCATGCGTATTAATTCTTGGCGCCCCAAGATGCACAAGATCTTACACATTGCGGGGAGAGAAAGACGAGCTTCAAGTACCATACTAGGAGATCATGCAAGGTCAACACGACCTTGGTGCCTTAAAATCATAATAGACCCTATATCTCTAAGGCATTGCTCGCAGAGACAAATTATTTAGTTATGTTAACACCCAATTGACTAATGCCAAACACTACTCACTTATATATGATAGATGCATGTCTGAGTAAAATGCCTATAAATCTCATTCAGCTAAAAATCTTTTAAATGCCTTTTTACCGTCACTGATATTCCTTCCTTATCTGTACCCACCATCAATGATCATACCCACCGTCACCAAGAAAGGTAAGGAGAATCTTGCTCTTCTCAAAGTTGTCACACTCGAAACAATTGCTTCCTCCATCGAAAATTTAAGATCTTACAAGCACTGTGTCTACACGGACCGTCATTCAATCGTCTACTGGACGACTGCAGCAGCATGTAGGTGTTATAGAAATAATATTTGCATACAGACTGTCAGTGTCAGGTGTGTAAACAACTGGCTGACCTCCACGCAGACAGAACTAGCGGAATACAATACTAGCATAACCAGTACATTAAAAACCCAAAGGGGAAGATAATATTTTGTGATTCGAAGTTTGCTCTTCAAGCAATTGCAAACTTCTCCTGCTAGATCGACAGCAAGAACCTCGTACTAGTAATTATAAATGACCTGATCGCTGCACAGAATAAAGGGTTTAGAATCTGTCTTTTATATGGTTACCAGTCCACACATAAAAACCCATCTCTGAAGACAGACATTGCAGCAAAATTATCGTGTAAACAAGTTGAAGGTGAAATTAGACTAGGTATTCACCATCTGTGTTGGCAAAAAAGACTATATTTGTGCCAACAAAGCGTTCCAATAGGACAGGATAGTGGTGGTGTGTGGTACTGTCAGGGGTGAGGAGAACAGGAGGGTACAGGTGCGGGGAAATTAAAGTACGTACACAAAAGCTTGAAAGTACTAGTATAAAAAGGTATGATTGTTCAGATCTGAAACCTTATATTATTGGGCAGAACAAAACTTCCATCCAGACTGGGCGACACGCAGTTGTCTTACCAATACAACAACGGGAGGCGGCAATTATTCACATGCCTTCCAATGGACACAGCCATCTGTTGAGATGGCATCATCATCGAAGGAATCTTTATCTTGTTATATGTTATGTGGTGGATTTATATGTTGCACTGGTAGCGAGCGATGACCTGCGTTCTCGCAGGTCGGCGCGTTCGATCTCGACGCTCAGGTGAAAGGTGGTTTGGAACCGTCCATTCCTTTCAGGTCCTTAACCGATGAGAGATATAAGCATGAATCCATTTAGTATTCTTATACTTTGGTTACAAATCGTAATTCGTGGAGCAGATTCCTACACATACACGTCTTCACATATATATTAAAAGGCACTCCTTCGTAACAATCTATTGTTTGGTGTAAGACCCCGCTGTTCGTACTTATTTTCAGGACTTACAATTTTGCGGGATCATTTTAGAGTTTGGATGTAGGGAGGGTGGGCAAGGATACGCGCGGTTAAGGAGATGTTGCATGCCTGTCTTGTTGTGAGTAGTGAGAGTTGGGTAGTGTGGTGGCTGCTAGTCGACTCAAGGGGTTGTGTGAGGAGGGATGGGGGGGGGGGGGGATCTGGAACGTTGTTGGTAGAGAGGAGGGGTGAAGGCATGTTGTGGTGGTGGGGGGGCGGGGGGCTGAGATTGTGAGGAGGTGGGGGGGGTTTTTTGGTGTGGTTGGGGGGTGGTGAGGGAAGGATGGTGGGGACAAGTGTGTTATGTAAATGGGGACTTAGTATGCAGGCTAATTATAAACCACCTTAGAACCCTTAGAATGTAGACATCAAATGAAGACAGATAAGCTGTACTATAAGACCTAACCAGAGAGAGCAGCGCTATGTTAATCTTGTACCCTTAATAACAGACAAAAATTAAGGGTCGTTGATAACCCTTGCAACAAGTTAGCAGCTGAAGCCCCATTTGTCCTGAATCAACACGTGTAATAGGAAGCATTCGAATATTAATTGCATAAATTAGTGTGTAAACATTGACGACTCTTACTACGCAAATACTTATGTCGCTAGATGGCGTAAATCACCAACGCCTCACGTCTAGCTAGGTCAGTAGATAAAGAAGTCCGAGAGAAAGAGAGAGAAGGAGAGAGATGCGTATTTACCGAATTAAACAATTTTCTCTCTTGTTATACGATATTTATAACAAACGTCCAATACTTCTGCCTGGCGATTTAATGTAAGAAGTCATTGTGCGCAGCTGAGTTTCGCGCAGCAAAGATCAAAACTGCTGTATATACAAAGCCTCCATAATGAAAGCATCCTATATTATTTGCTACTTTAACCAAAAAGTATTACATTTACCGTCGTTTTCTTTGAATTCGTGCAGGGCCCTACCTGTTGTTCATTACTTGGTGTGTTTTTCAAAGAATGGAATAGTTTAGTATCCTTTCTGCCTCTCGCCCACTAACGATGGGGTACAGTCTTATAATAAACTAATTAAAACTAAATTCGCGATAACTGTTCTTTTTTGATAAAAAACTCGTGGAGTTGAGTAGGTTGTTCATGCATAAGTGATGGTAGTCTGGAGGTGAGTTGAACGATATATTGGGGTTTCGGGTCCTGAGCTAATTATTGCCTCGTTATAAACTTTTTCTCAGAGTATCCACTCACAGGATGTTATGGAATGTGCTTACCACTAATATGATGGATATGGGGGGCGTTCTATCACTCACATGATGGATATGGGGGGCGTTCTATCACTCACATGATGGATATGGAGGGCGTTCTACCACTCACATGATGTATATGGAGGGCCGTTTACCACTCACATGATAGTATATTGGGGGGGGCGTTTCTACATCCAATTCATCCATTGAGGATATGGGGGGGCGTTCTATACACTAACATGGACGATATGGGGGGGGCGTCTACCACCACAGGACTGGAATTAGTTCGTGCACAGTCCCGCTCACAAAATGGATCTGAGGACTCCATTATCACTCAACAGAAGGTGATAACTGGTTGATGGGGTTATGGGAGTGCTTCTACTCCCCAAACTCGGCCCTGAGGGCTAGGCTTGACTTCGTGAGGAGATTGTTCCACCAGGCTGTTGCTTGGAGCGACGTCACGCAGGCCCTCATTCCACAACGCCCGGTTTGTCCAGCACTCAGACGCAAAATAAATTAGCTAATCTAAAATTTGAACACTGCGCAACCACAGATTCAAGAAGGCTCGTTCCGTCAGACCGAAGCATTTATATCATTTAGAAAAACTGTCATATTTAATAATATATATATAATATATATTAGTATAATTTTGGTAGCAGTCTTTCCTGTATACATATGTTATTAAATATGACCGAAAAAGTAAGATTAATAATTCTAACACGAATTTTCTCAATTTTCCTTATGTTTGTTTTTACTGATGACGGTAAATGAAAAATCAATTCTCCAAAATTCATTCTTTATTTCTTAGTCTGACGCGACACTTGAACGCGTTTCGTAATAACTAATTACATTTTCAAAGACTTTTAGTTTTCACACACACTATAACCTAAAGCACTAAACAGTTCTTTACTATGCTATGATTTAAACAGCTTTCATCTTTCATTTTATACCCGCGTTTGGGTGAGGTGATATGTTACAACAGTTTTTAATGAGGTGAACAAAACTTTCAACAAAGGACAGAACACGAAAACAATGGATATTAACTGGATATTAACTGGGTAAATTGAAGTATGAATGGAAGTAACTGCGGAAGGGCCTATTGGCCCATATTTCTTGATGCTTCTATATTGGAGCGGGGTCTTGAAGTGGGTAGAATATAGTTGTGCATTAATTGACTGTTGATTGCTGGTGTTGACTTCTTGATGTGTAGTGCCTCGCAGACGTCAAGCCGCCTGCTATCGCTGTACCTATCGATGATTTCTGTGTTATTTGTTAAGATTTCTCTGGTGATGGTTTGGTTGTGGGAAGAGAGTATATGTTCCTTAATGGAGCCCTGTTGCTTATGCATCGTTAAACGCCTGGAAAGAGATGTTGTTGTCTTGCCTATATACTGAGTTTTTTGGGGCTTACAGTCCCCAAGTGGACATTTAAAGGCATAGACGACGTTTGTCTCTTTTAGGGCGTTCTGCTCCGTGTCTGGAGAGTTTTTCATTAGTAGGCTGGCTGTTTTTTTGGTTTTATAGTAAATCGTTAGTTGTATCTTCTGATTTTTGTCTGTAGGGATAACATTTCTATTAACAATATCTTTCAGGACCCTTTCCTCCGTTTTATGAGCGGTGGAGAAGAAGTTCCTGTAAAATAGTCTAATAGGGGGTATAGGTGTTGTATTAGTTGTTTCTTCAGAGGTTGCATGGCGTTCTACTTTCCTTCTTATGATGTCTTCAATGAAACCATTGGAGAAGCCGTTGTTGACTAGGACCTGCCTTACCCTACAGAGTTCTTCGTCGACTTGCTTCCATTCTGAGCTGTGGCTGAGAGCACGGTCGACATAAGCGTTAACAACACTCCTCTTGTACCTATCTGGGCAGTCACTGTGGCATTTAGGCACATTCCTATGTTTGTTTCCTTAGTGTAGACTGCAGTGTGGAAACCTCCGCTCCTTTCCATGACTGTTACATCTAGAAAGGGCAGCTTCCCATCCTTCTCCATCTCGTAAGTGAAACGTAACACAGAATTCTGCTCAAACGCTTCTTTCAGCTCCTGCAGATGTCTGACATCAGGTACCTGTGTAAAAATGTCGTCAACATACCTGCAGTATATGGCCGGTTTCAAGTTTAAGTCGACTAAGACTTTTTCCTCGATAGTACCCATGTAGAAGTTTGCAAACAGGACGCCTAGGGGAGAACCCATGGCGACCCCATCTACTTGCTTATACATGTGCCCATCCGGGCTCAAGAAGGGTGCCTCCTTAGTACAAGCTTGGAGTAGTTTCCTCAGGATATTTTCTGGCATGTCAAGGGGAGTACAGGCCGGGTCTCGATACACTCGGTCCACTATCATCCCGATTGTTTCATCCACAGGTACGTTGGTGAACAGTGATTCTACGTCCAACGAGGCTCTTATCCCTGTAGCCCGTGTTCCCGCAGTAAGTCAACAAATTCCTTCGGGGATTTCAGGCTGAAGTTGCACGGGACATAAGGAGTCAGTAAGCCGTTGAGTCGTTTCGCCAGTCTGTACGTGGGTGTGGGTATCTGGCTGATAATTGGCCGAAGTGGGTTTCCAGGCTTATGCGTCTTGACGTTTCCATACGCATATCCAGGTTTATATTCTCCAATAATCTTTGGCAGGTGGAGTCCGGATTTCTTGGCATTCACAGTTTCAATCAACTTGTTGACCTTTGTTTTCAATTCGGCTGTAGTGTCCTTCGTTACCCTTTGGAATTTAGTTTGGTCAGAGAGTATGCTGTTCATTTTCGCCAGATATTCGTCTTTCTTAAGGATGACGTATATTGGCGACTTGTCGCCTCTCCTGACAACTATCTCCTTGTTCTCACGAAGGCTCTTGGCTGCCGCTTTGAGCTCGGGGGTCAGTATGGTACTTCTGTAGTTGCCTCGATTCTTTCCTCCTTCTGCAATAAGTTCAGCTTGTAAGGTGTCTTTGGTGGTGACCTTCTTTTGTGCTTCGAGGTCAAATATGTCGTCCAACAGGATCTCCAACTCCACTTTCCGGGCCAACGCACTTGGTCTGGACATAACGTGACAGTTTATACCCAGATTTAGGAGAGTGACTTGGTCCTCAGTGAGGTTGATACCTGCAAGGTTCAGGAAGCCGTCTCTGGTCGTGGAATTGCCATGGGTCCTCCATATAATATATATATATTATATATAATATATATATATTATATATATAATATATATATATATATATATATATATATATATATATTATTAAATATCGCCGAAAAAGTAAGATTAATAATTCTAACACGAATTTTCTCGATTTTCCTTATGTTTCTTTTTACTGGTGACGGTAAATGAAAAATCAATTCTCCAAAATTCATTTTTTATTTCTAGTCTGACGCGACACTTGAGCGCGTTTCGTAAAACTTATTACATTTTCAAAGACTTCAGTTTATCCACACACAACTTTATGACTGAAACAGCATTTTGGCTCTTATACCTGCATTTGGGTGAGGTGATGTAATACAATAGTGGGGTGAAAAAACAAACTTTCAACAAAACATAGAACACGAAACAATGGGTAGTTGGGTAACAGATAGAAGTTGGGTAACAGAACTGCAGAAGGCCTATTATCCCATATTTCCTGATGTTTCTATATTGGAGCGGAGTCTTGAAGTGACTCCGTGAAGTGAAACACTTCAAGACTCCGCTCCAATATAGAAACATCAGGAAATATGGGATAATAGGCCTTCTGCAGTTCTGTTACCCAACTTCTATCTGTTACCAACTACCCATTGTTTCGTGTTCTATGTTTTGTTGAAAGTTTGTTTTTTCACCCCACTATTGTATTACATCACCTCACCCAAATGCAGGTATAAGAGCCAATGCTGTTTCAGTCATAAAGTTGTGTGTGGATAAACTGAAGTCTTTGAAAATGTAATAAGTTTTACGAAACGCGCTCAAGTGTCGCGTCAGACTAGAAATAAAAAAGAATTTTCGAGAATTGATTTTCATTTACGGTCACCAGTAAAAAGAAACATAAGGAAAATCGAGAAAATTCGTGTTAGAATTATTAATCTTACTTTTTCGGTCATATTTAATAACATATGTCTACAGGAAAGACTGCTACCAAAATATACTAATATATATATATATATATATATATATATATATATATATATAAAATAAATATATATATATATATATAAATAAATTATATATATTATATATATATATATATATATATATATAATATTATTATATATATATATATATATATATATATATATATATAATATATAATATATATAATATAACCACAAAAATATGTTACCACAAAATCCACAGTGACTTAATACCATTTTCTAGCTGTCAAGCTGTAAAGTTTAAAATAAAGCTTAGCACACCCTCCTCTACCTGCTCACACTCCCGCACCTCCCTCATCTGCTATCATTCACGAGTTCAACATTGCACTAGTGTCTTCCTTAACTCTACAATGCCTTTTAAAATTACATGGAGATCATCACTATTGCATTTGTGCATCTACTTCGTTAATGCACCGTAGAAGCCACCAAAGATCCAACCAGTTTTAAAGTGTATAAAATATAACAATACCATACAGTAAGTGGCACCCCTTTATTCCATTCACTTATTAAATATTCAATGTGAAATTTCATTATTTCTTGCACCGAGAGTTTGCGAGCCTCAGATATTGACTTAGTTATACTTCAAATATTTCTCAAGTTGTTCTAACACGAGTTAGATTGCCCTTACCATTTCCTGAACACGCGGGTTCATCCTGGGTCCAGTGTTGTAGGTGTCCGGTGCGAGTTTGGCTTCACAAGTGACGTCTGTCCTTGCAGAGTTGGTTGCTTAAGTTGCAGGAGAAGGGGTGATCTACTACAAAAAGTTTAGCAGAGCACCAACTTGCACTCTGCAATGGTCTGAGGGTTAATGGACATATTTTTGGCTCCCCAGGATCTTAAATACACGAGGTTGACGTCAGATCATTTTTACCGGATGACTGCTGGACACACTAAAAATGACTCAGGCTGGGGTACGCAGGGAGAGCCCTCTGGTGAGGAAAATGTGTGTGTGTAGCACTCTCTGCTCTCTGATTTTGTATTTGGTTTAGAACCAGGAAAGAAACTATTTAAACCCGAAATGAGTGTTTGGCCCGATTACATTTGTAGAACTTTGCTGTGAGGATCAATTGTTGATTTAACTTGAATTTGGCAATGTGTTAAATGCGTATCAGTACATAAAGTTTTAAGATATCCCCAATTCCCTCCACTTTAATCGCTTACATCAGCAATACCACCACCCGAACCACAGACTACAGTACCCATACCACCATTGCCAGCAAGATAATCTCTTGAAGATTTCCACCCAAACACGACTACCACTGAACACAGGTGGAAACAGAGTACCGAAATGAGCCATAGGGACGTTAGAAAGAACTTTTTTTGTGTCAGAGTAATTAACAGGTGGACTGCATTAGGCAGTGATGTGGTGGAGGCTGACTCCATACACAGTTTCAAGTGTAGATATGATAGAGCCCAATAGGCTCCAGAATCTGTACACCAGTTGATTGACAGTCGAGAGACGGGACCAAGGAGTCAAAGCTCAACCTCCGCAAGCACAACTAGATGAGTACAACTAGGTGAGTACTACCATCTGTACCATCACAACCCTCCCCTCCCTCTTCACCATCAACCCTACTCATCTTCCAATAGTACCACCACCATCATCACACTCCAGTCATCACTAACAACATCATTTACCATAATCACCCTTACCACCATTTTCACCCCCACCATCACCACCATCACCACCATCACCACCATCATCACCACCACCATCACCACCACCATCACCACCACCATCACCACCACCATTATCACCCCCCACCTATAGGTCTGTCTTCCCACCATCACCACCATCACCACCATCACCACCATCGTCACCACCACCACCACCACCACCACCACCATCACCACCACCACCATCACCACCACCATCACCACCACCATTATCACCCCCCCACCTATAGGTCTGTCTTCCCACCATCACCACCTTCATCGTCACCACCATTATCTGCTATTGTTACCTGCTACTATTGTAGTCACCATTACTAACATCACTATCACTATAAAACCCTTCAGTTTCATCACCATTAATATCACCATTACCCGTATCATCACCACGTCACCATCGCTGGGCACGTCTACGAAGGCCGGACCAAGTGGTCAGTCCTTCAATCACTATTGACTCAACTGAATAAGTTCCAACAGTTAAGGAATCCTGTTCAAAATGACATTATAGCAGTGACAGATAACACTGTATCGGTGACAGATGACCTTGTAGCAGTGACAGGTGACAGATGTAGCCCATTTCCTGCTTCATTAGGACTGGCTAATCCAAACCCCATTAATTTCCATTAAATAAATACACAATAAAACAATTGAAGTAACAAATAAAGGATTATAAAACAAGACAAACTTCTGTACGGTTAAAATACAGGATATACAAAAAAAAAACTCCGAAGGTTTAATCTCTGTAATTTATGAACTTCCTCTCCGCGTTGTGCTTTTATATTGTCCGATCTTAATCTAAACATTGTACTGTAATTATTAAAAAAAACTGTTTATTTAAAAACAAGATTTAACAACACGATCAAATTCCCCCCCCCCCCCACCCTCCATAAAACTTTACTGTATTATACTGTGATAATTTTCAGTGAACTGGAACCGATTTATTTAAGTTATATCGAGTCAATATTATAATTATATATATATATATATATATATATATATATATATATATATATATATATATATATATATATATATATATATATATTTTAAATGCTTAGGTCATAATGAAAATTATCGGAAAGCTTTGCTATGCATTTTGCTATGCCTCCTTATCGTGTCTTAATTCACCCTGAAATAAATAGACATGTCAATTAGTTGGAAACATTAGGTTCAATATTTATCATTAATAACAGGTTTTGGAGATTAAGTTGATTTTTTTTGCAGACATTCGAGTCATTTTCACGTTCTCAGAACTTTGCAGTAAGTTTCGTCCCTCAGAATTCTGGAATAAGTTCTGTCCCTTAGAGATGCAATGTAGATATGCAAGCCCTGTGCAGCTGTTCACCGTTGCAGCGGCTGCTGTACTCCACATCCAAGGTCACCCAAGATATTAATTGTTATCTAGTGTTAATATATTCAAATTCAAATGTTTATTCAGGTAAAGTACATACATACAAGGTGTGATACATACATTGATGGTTTTATAGATAGAGCTAGTACATACAATGCCTATAGCCACTATTACGCGAAGCGTTTCAGTCACATATATCCTCTCTCCGTGTATTGAGACGGAGAACTTTAATTGTGGCCATTTAAATAAGGTTTTAAAACGTCTAATATGCATGTTAAGAAAGCAGCTCTCTTGTTTCCCATTTGATCATCTGTATAAATAAAAATTGTGGGGAGGGGGGGGGGTGGTACCTAGGTCTCTCTTCACAGAATGTGGGGGGTGTGGGAAGGAGGGGGGGGGAGGTCAAAAACTGGTGCCCAGTAAGTTAATCTCTCTTTCCGGAGGCAAAAGCACATGCTTAAGGAACCGGAAGATACTCTTGTGTCTTGAATAAAGTTGCAAGACCAAAACACACGCCAACAGGAAATGAGGAAATCCAACAGCGCCCGTCTTTACGCGGTATCAAGAATCCGCGCTGACGAAACTTCAAGCATACACCAGGATGCTTAATGGATAGGACGTCCTTCCGACTACAACTGCCCTGTTTGGGAAGAGCAGGAAAGCAGACAGTATGAAGTTGGAAACACGTGAGCCTGTACTGCCCCCTCTCTGCTTGATGTAAGTTTCATAACCTGGATAGGCTGAATTGTTAACCTGAGATATGGCTACTGGAATTCAATACAAGTACATGTAATGTGATGAAAATGGACACAGGTGATAGGAACCCCAGCAAGAAGGT
>WNGS01004511.1:20975951-21000540 GCA_020271785.1 Procambarus virginalis | reverse complement strand
TGAACAGCATGTTAAAATTTATGAATGCGTCTGTGGGGGTCGACCGCTGGATGTAATGGACTTGAGTCGAGGACGGGTTGCTGTGGCCCTGATTGGCGGTGGATTTCCCGCCACTGTGTCTCAATCTGTGCTTCTAGGCCTCGACACCACTCGCCAACCACCGAACTACCCTCCGACATGTTCGCGGTGATTTTAACCCCTTTATGTTACACTACCTTTCGTGCAATAGTTTTATAAGATTAAATATACTTGGAAATAACAGTCATTCAACTCCATCGAGGTAGCGAAATTGTGACACTATGTAGTACTGATGCCTGTCATGTGTGGTTGGCGGACTATGACCTTGTTGGGTCTGTGTCACTCGTACACACTGCGGTTGATAAGATCCAGAAATGTTATAAAGAATTGCTGTTGAGTCATACCCTGGAGGTGGAGGGGGAGATGCCTCGATCTCTTTTAAACTAGTTTAGGTAATAATCTCACCGTCTCTGTGACAGTATCTCCAGATGAGAATTTATTTCAACCTTGACTCTGGCATATATAAGAAACATGCAATTCAGAGCTACACGTACGCCCTTCCAAGCGCATTATACTATTAAACACATTTTCCTATGAACACAAAAACAGCTGCATCGGATAGTGTAGAGCGTCATAGCTATACTTAGGGAGTTGCTCACACCCAAAAAAGATACTGTAATTGGTATAATTTGTGTATCGTTTTCGATTCTTATATAATTTCTGGGGGGGATAGGCATCGCGTCGCAGGGGAGATAAGCGGCTAGTGGGAAGCATGGAAGGTGTGCAGGGAGGCTTGTGGGCAGATATGGGCATGGGGGGAGTTATGCATGCATACCAGGAGCAAACCTGGAGAAGGTTTCGGGAGTTGTTCTACGCCCCGAGCCCGGGCTGGGGCCAGGGTTGATGGGTGGGGTAGCTTGGAGACCGGCTCCGTCCTCAGGATATGCGTCTCCTAGCAGTATATGTGGGTCCTAGGATCCTCCTACAATTGCAATGCTATAGATGGCAGTGTGGGTGTAGTACTGGGCTGTTAGTGCTTGATCCCCTGGCGGCCTAGGTTCGAATCCTTGATAGTTTTGTATTGTAGAAAACTGTATAAAAGTGTTGGTACTTTACCAATACTTTACTTACTTTGAGTAAGTAATACAATACTTTGAGTGGTGGCTGAGTGGTTACAGTACTGGACATGCCAAGGGGCATGGAGGACCTGGCTAACCAGGTTCGAATTCTTCATGCGTCAAGAGTTTTCTTATGCATGTTGGCTTGGGGACCATTGAGTCTTGATGCACACACACACACATTGATGTGTGTGTGTGTGTGTGTGTGTGTGTGTGTGTGTGTGTGTGTGTGTGTGTGTGTGTGTGTGTGTGTGTGTCAGTGTGTCAGTGTGTGTGTGTGTTCCTGCCCGCCATCTGAGGAGCTGGAGGAGCTCTACAACCTGAGACAAGTAGCCTTGTACCCCGCATCTAACCAATGTAACACTTTTTGTGTAATGAAAATTTAAAATAAAGTTAAATATATATACACACATACAAAAAAAATAGGGGTGGTAGGAGAAGAAAATATCAAAGTGTTCAGTGAGGATCCACAAGGTCTTCTCTGAGTACTCTTTATTTTCTTCTCCGAGGCCCTGGGTTCCTACACTTGCTCCAGAGGTGGTACCTCTTTTAGGTATATATATATATAGATATATATATATATATATATATATATATATATATATATATATATATATATATATATATATATATATATATATAATATATATATATATATATATATACATATATATATATATATATATATATATATATATATATATATATATATATATATATATATATATATATAACTGAAAACTCACACCCCAGAAGTGACTCGAACCCATACTCCCAGGAGCAACGCAACTGGTATGTACAGGGATGCCTTAAACCACTTGACCATCACGACCGGACATAAGGAAGTGATAGCCTAAGCTATATGAACCACTTCCCCGCCGGATATATATATATATTATATATATATATATATATATATATATTGTTTCATCGCTTCATAGGTGTAGAGTGGCATTGGTTTGATTTCAAAGGATTTTATGTTATCAAACATAACAAGTGTTTGCCTGATCTTTGTAATTTAGTGCTCATTTGATTTCCAATTCGTGTGTACAGCCAGTGTGTCCTAGTGGTACAATACTCGACACTCCTAAGGGCATGGCGCCCTGGCTGTCCGAGTTCGAATTCTTCAGGGGTAAAGAGTTTTCTGATATATATATATATATACCAGTTGCAAGTGCTCCTGGCAGTATGGGTTCGAGTCACTTC
Source organism: Procambarus virginalis (assembly GCA_020271785.1). Taxonomy (NCBI): domain Eukaryota; kingdom Metazoa; phylum Arthropoda; class Malacostraca; order Decapoda; family Cambaridae; genus Procambarus; species Procambarus virginalis. The sequence goes on along the minus strand of WNGS01004511.1, from coordinate 20,998,198 downwards.
TGGGGTGTGTTTTTCAGTTGCATGTATGCCTGGGGACCATTCAGGCTTGTTCGCATTATATATATATATATATATATATATATATATATATATATATATATATATATATATATATATATATATACAAAATGTTCTATACTAATATAAAAATTGCACCTCAATAATATACAACCTCAGTCACAACAACGCGTTCTTTCACCTGATACATCGCATTTATAACGGGATCGACCAAACCACACACACACGCACATGCACACAGACACACTCACATGCATTACACTTCCGATTGCTGGAAAGCCGGGGCCCAGGATTTGAAGCTCTACCTTTCAAAACTCTTCTAGGTAGAAACACTCATACATGCACGCCTCTTACCGCTGTCAAAATACACATCATTTCAACTTGCATCACCAATTTTTCAGTTTCAATAAAGGACGTAATATCCTTGCCTGATCGCCAAATCTAGTACCTCTCTCAGACAAATTAGGCTTTCGCGAGCCGTACGGCGGTGGGTCACGCGAACTGCTAGGCCAAACTCCATATACAAAAATCCGAGTTACACCGCGATAAAAATATGCATATTCGTTAGACACGTGATAATATATGGCTCAATCTTCCTTTCAAGCATAGGACAGAGCCCGGGATAATGGCTGCATTAATCCCCTCGTAAAACGTCATTTCATAGGCATGGGAGGCGATAAATCTTATCTTCGTGATTATAAATTTATCTCTGGCTGATATTACGAGCTTCATTGAACACTATTAAAGGGCCACTAACGCTTCGATTATTTTTGTTGAAGATCACACTTTATTACACCGCGTTTAGCGCTGAATATTGAGCAGGAACAATGTTGAGGGAAAACTCGTGTGACGCTTGTTTCTGCAGTAATGTTCATATTAGGTGAACGGCTGGGGTGTCGGGAGGGGTGTGGGGGAGGGTGGGTGTGTGAGTGAGGGCTGTGCTGGCGGCACGGGGGGAGGCTGGGACTCGTGTGTGGAGTTGCTGGGAGGTTTGAGAGGAGGCTGTGTGTTTGGGGGTTGAGTGTGTGTAGGAGGCTAAAGTGTGTGTGGAAGATTGGTCTTTGTGTGGGGGATGGCTTTGGAGGGGGGTGTGGGAGGCTGGGAGTGTACGGAAGGCTAAAGATGTTGAGCATCCTGATGCTGAAGGGACCTTGGGGAACGCGAGAGTCTTGGAGAGAATGACCTGGGGATTTATATCATACCGAACCTGTTTCCCGAAGCCCACATCAAACGGAAATCATGAATGATGTATGTGAGGCTTGCCAACAACAAAAGTTCCTTTTGAGTAAGGAATCATTCAGAACCTAATGTCTCACATATGTTAGAACAATCGTGGAATATGCAGCGACAGCGTATATCTCTTACAAAGATAAGAGCTATATACATCAGATAAAGTTGGAGAAAACTCAGAGGTATTCCGCCAAACTGGTTTCATAACTAAAGGGTATTAATTACGACGAAAGGAATTACACTTTATGTCACTGGAAGACAAGAGTGAGGGAAAACAGGATTGCCACAGACACAGTTCTTATGTGAATTCATAGGGCAGAAATTAGCAGACTATTTAGCAATACTGGTTCTCGAACAAGGGAACGGAGGTGCAAATTATCCAAATGAGCCACACAGACATTAGAAATAATTTCTTCACTGTCAGAATAGTGAACAAATGGATGAAGCAGACTACAGCATAGTTTCAAATGTAGATATGATAGTGCCTAATAATCTCAGAACTTGTATTCCAGTTGATTTGTAAAACTTCGAGGTGGGAACACAGAGCTAAAGGTTAATTTCCACAGGGTCAATCAAATGAGTACAGTTAGATAAGTACCATTGTCACAATTACACATCACTTTTCATTCTGACATTAAACCATCACATAAACATATCCCACACCACACAATTATGCATCACACACAACCCATACAATACCACATAAAACATCACAAAATACCCCATACAAACCCACACTATACCCAATACAACCCCACACGATATCCCATACAACCCCCCACACATTCCCGCACCCGGCAGAAACAAATGGGCAAAGTTTCTTTCACCCTGAATGCCCCTGTTACCTAGCAGTAAATAGGTACCTGGGAGTTAGTCAGCTGTCACGGGCCGCTTCCTAGGGTGTGTGTGTGTGGTGTGAAAAAAAAGTAGTTAGTGTAGTTAGTAAACAGTTGATTGACAGTTGAGAGGCGGGCCGAAAGAGCAAAGCTCAACCCCCGTAAAATACAACTAAGTGAATACACAATACGCCGTACAACCCCACCCATTACCTTGCTACATTGACTAGCAGTAACTCGGCCACTTCCTAGAAGCAAGAGGTTGAGCAGGTGGCCAGGTAATGACGCGCGACTTGATTACTTCCCGTGACAGTATGCAAAATGTGTTCTCTTCATCATGACTCCCCGGCTTCCGGTAGCAAGAGGGCCCCTCTGTGGCTCATTTGTTACATCAAACATACACAAACACATCCTCCTCCCTCTCTTCTACTTCTATTTTTCCCCGGTCTTTATCATTCTTTTCCATTTATTTTCTTCATTTCGTACTCTCTTCTTGTTTATCTTATCCTGCTCCAGTCTAAAAGGAAGTCCAAAAATAGCTTAAGTAACAAGAGCTTCGTGATCTGGTATACTAATGCTGTTGTTATCTCTAATCAATTGATTGAGCTCAAGGAACCTGTGAAACACTGATGATATTATAGTTGTAATGTCAGAGTTGGTATTTCCTGGAGTTGCCAGATCTTAAGAAAAGAAAGACAACAGATAAGTGGAGATAGCAAATTAATGGTGAAGGTAAGGTATTTATTAGAAAATAGCATTAAGGCAGTATAACCACATAGCAATTGCTGCTCATGTGAGAGTGAAAAATTTGAGTAAATCGCAGCCATACATACACAAGAAATCACGGGAACCATATCAACAGAAGTGACATGGTTATTATTAGGAGAAAGCAATAAGCCAGTATGACTACATAGCAAATGGAAGGGATATGAGGACAAATAGTTGGGATAAGAAGAATGTTTGAGGGAATGGTGCCCATCCACTTGGACCATTGGGTATCGAACACTGACCTTCAAGATGTGAGACCATTGCCCTGCTGACCAATCCCAGTAGATGGTGAAAGTAGTGAAAGCAAAGCATTTCTCCTACTATTGAATAAGAGGAGGCCCAGGCAGGAGTAAGAAGAGTATTTGAACATCATGCAATGAGCAACAACAATGGCTCATTAAACGAGGAAGACATCTTCGAATCATGGAAGATTACAACCATTGGGAGCCAACACACTACTCATTTCGACTTAATACACAGAGGTTGGTATATTGGAATTCTCGGAGAGGGTGCGGTGAGAGATATGAATGTACATGATATAATGAAATATACTCTCAATAAATACTTAGAAGCAGAGAACCGTATATAGCAAGCAAACTTCAAATACATTGGCAGTGAACACTATACATACTGTTAATTAACATTTAATACTGATAATATACCCCTAAAATTAAAAATGAAATAGAATACCACAAACATATGACAATAGAATACCTAAGCACTCTCCTAAGCGAGGAACGAACTGGTTCAGTAATATGCTATCAGATTAAGGTGATGGGCGCCACACTCAGACCCAGGCCCTGAGGGTCACCCTTCAAACTGGTCACTGTGATCGGCCCGCCAGAGGTGATCTGCTCTGTGACAAAACGGGAACGCACAAGGTAAATGTTCTCATCTTATCAAAGTAATTTTCATTTCATGAGAACTAATCTTATTATTTCATTTCATATTTTCAAATCACATTTCATATCATTTCTATTTTTATTTCAACCACCATCATATATTACTTCATGATATATGATGGTGGTTGGGCGTGGAGGCAGCGGTGGCGTGTGTCGGTGAAATGAAACACACACACACACACCACACACACACACACACACAATAGTCACATACACACACCACACACTCTCACACCATACACTCTCAGGCACCATACCATAGGCACCATACACTCTCAGGCACCATACACTCTCAGGCACCATACACTCTCAGGCACCATACACTCTCAGGCACCATACACTCAGGCACCATACACTCAGGCACCATACACACTCAGGCACCATACACACTCAGGCACCATACACTCAGGCACCATACACTCTCAGGCACCATACACTCTCAGGCACCATACACACTCAGGCACCATACACACTCAGGCACCATACACACTCAGGCACCATACACTCAGGCACCATACACTCAGGCACCATACACACTCAGGCACCATACACACTCAGGCACCATACACACTCAGGCACCATACACTCAGGCACCATACACTCAGGCACCATACACACTCAGGCACCATACACACTCAGGCACCATACACACTCAGGCACCATACACTCAGGCACCATACACACTCAGGCACCATACACTCAGGCACCATACACTCAGGCACCATACACACTCAGGCACCATACACACTCAGGCACCATACACACTCAGGCACCATACACACTCAGGCACCATACACTCAGGCACCATACACTCTCAGGCACCATACACACTCAGGCACCATACACACTCAGGCACCATACACACTCAGGCACCATACACATCAGGCACCATACACTCAGGCACCATACACTCAGGCACCATACACACTCAGGCACCATACACACTCAGGCACCATACACACTCAGGCACCATACACACTCAGGCACCATACACTCAGGCACCATACACTCAGGCACCATACACACTCAGGCACCATACACACTCAGGCACCATACACACTCAGGCACCATACACTCAGGCAGCATACACACTCAGGCACCATACACATTCAGGCACCATATACACTCAGGCACCGATGCAGCACAATTGTGAAGTGAATCTCATTCTGACCCACCACCGAAAAATCTTCAGACAAGAACGTATACATTTTATCAAAACTAGCGAATTGGTGGGGGTCTCGCCAGACGTACATAATAAGAGTAAGATGGAATAGAAATAACTCGTACATCTGAAAACAATGGGTGGCCACGTTTCGACCCGTGCCGGAGCATGATGAGGACGTGTCTTATAGTCCCTTACGTTACTTGATAATGGTTCAGAACAGACAGTAAGGTCGTCATTTCCATTATTTTCAGATGTTTCAGTTGGGTATCTAATTTACAGCAACGTTATTGTAACTTTCTGTGTGCAAACAGAAATTCTCTCCACCATTTTGTCCTGTGGATAAGATCGTCTAAATCTTGTTCAGTACGATTTATTTTCCTTGAATATTTTCTTTGTTTATATTAAATCCAAACAGTGGAATCTTGATATTTAAAAAGATATATATTTTTTCATTATTAGCATTCTACATGCTCTACCTCCATCTTTAAGTTTTATCACTATCCTTGTCTTCGTGGCATAGTGGACATCATTCTGATCTTCGTAGCGTGGGGCGCATCATCTTCATGGCGTTGTGGGGCTACGTTCACATCTTCGTGGCGTTGTTGTGATGTAACATTTGTTTTAAATATAAATAATTGACATTACCACCAAGTTTGTAATGATCATTTAAAATGACAGGATTGGGAGTTTCAAGACAGATCACTGAACAGACACTCTGAGACGTCCCGTTCGGCTCATGTCACAATGCATTTACAAGGGAAGAGGTTACTGAAACCAACTATAATTTTAATACAAACATATATTAAATATAACTCATTTACATTAATATCTATGTTACCCCTTCACAAGATTACAAATCCCTTAACCTGGCTGACTGCCATGCCCGGCTACTCTTGACCACATTCCTGCCAGCTGAGTACGACGGGATCACCATAGCCCGTGCTGCTTGGAACTTTTTGTTAAGAGTAAATGAATCTAAAACAACATCAAAATCTAATCTTCTTCACACACGATTTGACAATGGTCCATGACGCACCGAGACGTCGCCGCTTCTCCATCTTCTGACATGTGGTTTGGTCATCACATTTCTGGCCCATATCGGTCCACACCCTGGATTCTAACCGGTCCACACCTGGACCCAACCCGGTCCACACCATGGACCTTACCGGGTCCACGTAACTTAACACTATCCCTATCTCAAAATTGACTTAATTTGGTTAATTTACTTAATTTAAGACTTCGGATTAATCATTCAATACTCATCCATACTTACATAGTAAGGTAGATCGATGCGATTTAGATTTTTAGATTTACACCATCGAACGATGTGACCCATCTCAGCTCTGGGGACCTGGGGCCAGATTCACGAAAGCACTTACGCAAACACTTACGAACCTGTACATCTTTTCTCAATCTTTAGTGGCTTTGTTTACAATTATTAAACAGTTAATGAGCTCCGAAGCACCAGGAGGCTGTTTATAACAATACGAACAGTTGAATGGGAAGTTTTCATGCTTGTAAACTGTTTAATAAATGTAACCAAAGCCGTCAAAGATTGAGGAAAGATGTACACGTTCGTAAGTGTTTGCGTAAGTTCTTTCGTGAATCTGCCCTCTGGCCTCCCCACTGAGCACTTCCGTCCAGACTCGAGCCCCTGACTTCACTCCCAAGGTCTGGGCTATGACTCCTCCGAGGCTCCTGGCTTGACTCACCGCGAGTCACAGCGAATGTTTATCTCGTGACATTCCCAAACATGACAATTCCTTAACCTCCAGCCGTATGTCACGTGAATACTGCATGACTCGCTACCTGCCCTGTCCTGACAAAGGTCTTGACCTGATGCCGTCCACCTGTCAGCGGTCAAGTGCCAGCCTGGCGTGATACCACACTTCTAAGACCTTGCTTCTGTTAATCCCTTTGACCAACACTGCATCCACACAGTTGAACCATGAAATACTGGTCATTCACTCTATTAATATGCTGGAAAGACAATAAATTTCTAACTATATGCATATCTTTTAGTCACAATCAGGTTGTAATTCATCGTTCACATCTTCGTGGCGTCGTGGGCATCGTTCGTATCCTCCTCACATTTATCATTACCATATTTATTTCCTCAGCTAGAAGAGCGTAGCGTTAACTCAGACGTACGGCGAGTCACAGACAGGTGGCGGAAGAGTTGATGATCCACCCACACATCTGAAAATGAAGAACCGACGATGTTATTCCTCAGTGTGTTAATCTATCACGCATGTGAAACGTTTGGTCTGTCGGGCGCTGGACGCGTCTTGGTCGTCAAGTTCAGCCAGCCAATCAAATCGCAATAACCGTATTTTATTATTTATTAACTTCACGCCCCGGTCCCCTGGGGCTTATTGTTTGGCTTCCCACGCTACAAGGACCCAAGTACTGGGTGAAATATAACGATGGTCCGCGAGGCAAATAGGGAGACTGGCGGAATTATCACTTGAAACACCTCAAGATGCTCGTTTTCATCGCACTGTCTTCCCCCCGAGCTAGCAAGGTAGCCTTAAAACAAAGGTCCGGACACGAGAGGAATGAAGGTCCCTGCAGGCGTCTGGGTTTCTCACTCACATGATGGATTCATCGAACTGTTACTGTGCGGTCATTAGATACCAGATGGTTTCCCATGGAGGGCCTCGGTATTTGATATTCACACGAGCTCCAGCTCCCTTCCCCCCGCCCACCCAGGCTTCTTGGCATGACGGCTGTGGTACTAAGTGCTTCATTGGTAATATGAGTGTTTTTTGCAATGGCCGTCTCTGTGATTGATTGTATTGCTTCTGCACACCGCCCTGCAAGCTAAGTGCACATCACGCCAGCCACCACAGACAGCTGTATAAATATTTCCGCGTCGGACATTCACATCCACTGACACTCTTCAAGGTTGTGCTCAGTACTGGCAGTCTTCAGGGGCGCCGCTCAGTGCTGTCACTTCTCAGGGTTGTGCTCAGTACTGACAGTCTTCAGGGCGCCGCTCAGAGCTGACACGCCTCAAGGCTGTGCTCAGTACTGACAGTCTTCAGGGCGCCGGCGTCTCTTTTAACCGCTCCCGCTCCCACACACCAGCTACGCTCTCAAAATTGTCTCCCTACACACGCACTTCTCACACACCTTCCACACTCACCCCTCCCCCCACACACGCCCTCCCGCACACAAACGCCCTCCCGCACACACACACGCCGTCTCCACACATCCCCACTCCACACACGCCCTCCCCACACACGCCCACCCGCACACGACCAACCAACTCAGTCGAATATTATAAGTACGACCAGAGGAGTTTATTAAAAAAATAACACCTCATTTATGAAGGAGCAGATATTTTAGCTATTACGGGATAGCGAGGAGGAAAGAGATGATAGCGGGAGGGGAGAGAGAGGGGAACGAGACTAAGGGGAACAGGAAGGGTAGAAGACAGAAGAGAGAGGTAAGAGTGAATTAGGGAAATAAGTTGGAAGCAAAACAGGCCTATAGAAGGGAGTGGATATGAGTCGTAAAGTAAGGGATCTCTGGAGAGGGAGATACTAGAGAGGCAATAGAGAAAATAGTGGGAAGGTAGAAACAAAAATGAGAAAGAGGCGTAAAAGACGGGCAGACCGAGTGGGAGGAGATAAGGAAAGGCCACTTCAGTGCCAGTTGTAATATATATGTTTTATAACGGCGATTGTCCGCCGAAGAAGAGTGTTTACAACAATAGCTGGATGCCCCATTTCTCGATGGGCACTGATAGAATACCTTGTTACTGTGTTCAGGATTACGGTAGACTTGCTGGCTGGTCAGTAATCTTTTGTGGTGGACTAAATATTCCACCAGCGAATACACTATACACAGGACACTGCCAATACACACAGAACTCTGCCAATATACACAGAACTCTTTCAATACACACATAACTCTGCCAATATACACAGAACTCTGCCAATATACACAGAACTCTGCCAATATACACAGAACTCTGCCAATATACACAGAACTCTGCCAATATACACAGAACTCTGCCAATACACACAGAACTCTGCCAATATACACAGAACTCTGCCAATATACACAGAACTCTGCCAATATACACAGAACTCTGCCAATATACACAGAACTCTGCCAATACACACAGAACTCTGCCAATACACACAAAACTCTTCCAATATACACAGAACTCTGCCAATACACACAGAACTCTGCCAATACACACAGAACTCTGCCAATATACACAGAACTCTGCCAATACACACAGGACTCTGCCAATACACACAGGACTCTGCCAATACACACAGGACACTGCCAATACACACAGGACTCTGCTAATACACACAGGGCACTGCCAATACACACAGGACTCTACTAATACACACAGGACTCTGCCAATACACACAGGGCACTGCCAATACACACAAGACTGTCACACACCCAGGGATGGGCTAATACACAAAGGACTCTTTAAGTACTCTTTTTTTGTAAACAATCAGATATGTAACTGTATAACCTTGCATAATAAAGAGTACAACATAAAAAAAGGGTGGAACGAGAAGTGAACACTCATACGTATTCAGAGTTAAATGCCAAGTTTTTCTCTGAATGCTCTGTGTTCCCTTCTTCGAGGTTATGGGTCCCTACAATAATTGCACCAGAGGTGGTACCCGTTTATATATATATATATATATATATATATATATATATATATATATATATATATATATATATATATATATATATATAAATACTGTATGTACGCTACTATATATGGTACTGTAATTGTATTCTACTATACATCTATGCTACTGTACATGTATGCTTCTGAACATGTATGCTACTGTGCATGTATCCTACTGTACATCTGTGCTACTGTACATCTATGCTACTATACATGTATGCTGCTGTGCATGTATGCTACTGTGCATGTATGCTACTGTGCATGTATGCTACTGTGCATGTATCCTACTGTGCATGTATGCTACTGTGAATGTATGCTACTGTGCATGTATGCTACTGTGCATGTATGCTACTGTATATGAATTTGATGAGGTGTGTGGAGATGAGGAGCATGGGAGATTGTGTGAGCGGGCGGCGTGCGTATCAGGACGGATGCGCACCTGCGCTTTAATTGGACGTTAGCGTATGAGTAACTCTCGCGTGTGTTTGTGAGTGGTGTGTGTGTGTGTGTGTGTGTGTGTGTGTGTGTGTGTGTGTGTGTGTGTGTGTGTGTGTGTGTGTGTGTGTGTGTGTGTGTGTTACGTACGTGCGCGTATATAATGAGAGTGTTTGATACCTGTGAGTTAAAGTTTCGTGTCTTGCTTAACCAACGAGAGGTTTCAACCTAACCTAACCTAACCTAACCAACGAGAGGTTTCAACCTAACCTAACCTAACCTAACCAACGGGAGGTTTCAAACTTCGTTCCGTGTTCGGAGTTTTGTAATTAGTTTCCCTTCGTAGAATTCTTATTATGTGGGAGTGACTTTGTGTTGACAAATGTGTAAACGTGTGCTTACGCGCGCGTGTGTGTACTCACCTATTAGTACTCACCTATTTGTGCTTGCGGGGGTTGAGCTTTGGCTCTTTGGTCCCGCCTCTCAACTGTCAATCAACTGGTGTACAGATTCCTGAGCCTACTGGGCTCTATCATATCTACATTTAAAACTGTGTATGGAGTCAGCCTCCGACTCCATTTTCAAAGTGGAGTCAGCCTATAGGATCTATAGTTTAAAACTACCCTCTCCAGTGTCTCAAACAACCCTTGTCTTGACCCAAACTATTATTTTCCCAAAGCTGAACTACCCCCCTCAATAGTCCCAAACTATTATCTCCCCCTATCATTGTATTATCAGTAATGGCTGTATCATTGTATTGTCAGTAATGGATGCATCATTGTATTATTAGTAACGGTTGTATCCTAATATATCATCAACACGAGTAGCATCATATTGTATTGTCAATGTGAGGTGTAAAAGAGAAAGGCATTATATGTAAATGCATTTCTTGCGTCAAGGTACCGAGTCCTTCAGCTGGTATTGCATCATCGTCTCTTTGTTTTCCAGCTCTACAAAGCATGCAACACTCCCAACCCAACCCCCCTTATGGCACCGTATATGTGTTTAATATATATATATATATATATATATATATATATATTATATATATATATATATATATATATAATATATGTCGTACCTAGTAGCCAGAACGCACTTCTCAGCCTCTATGCAACGACCGATTGCATAATAAGCCAAGTTTTCATGAATTAATATATTTTCTCAATTTTTTTTCTTATGAAATGATAAACCTACCCATTTCATTGTGTATGAGGTCAATTTTTTTATTGGAGTTAAAATTAACATAGTTATATGGCCGAACCTAACCAACCCTACCTAACCTAACCTACCTATCTTTATAGGTTAGGTTAGGTTAGGTAGCCGAAAAAGTTAGGTTAGGTTTGGTTAGGTAGGTTAGGTAGTCGAAAACAATTAATTCATGAAAACTTGGCTTATTAGGCAAATCGGGCCTTGCATAGTAGGCTGAGAAGTGCGTTCTGTCTACTAGGTACGAAAATATATATATATATATTATATATATATAATATATATATATATATATATATATATATATATATATATATATATATATATCCAATTCGGCAAATCAAAGTTTCCTTTCCACAGCCTTTCTGTGGAACTGCAAAAATGTTTAGCTTGCTAAACTTTTCTGCGCAAAAATATTGTTTAGCAAAGGTGCTCCCGTCATGAAATGCGTTGCACGATTGTCTTCTCTGCATTCTCTTGCTTAAGTCACCACTAGAGATGATGCAATACTGTTTAATTGGTTGACTCCTGAGAGGATGATTGTCGGGGGGGTCAATAATGTGTAATAAAGTTAACAATTTATTTGTTCGTGCAGTTAAAAATCAGCTTTAAATTTATTGACTACTTTAAATGTTGGTTATACATATATGCAAGATTACCACTATATAACAATCGACATGCATACATACATACATACGTACGTACATACATACATACATACATACATACGTACATACATACATACATACATACATACATACATACATACATACATACATACAAGACAGAGGAGGACAGCTTGAGACTTCAAGAAGACCTGGACAAGCTGCAGGAATGGTCGAACAAATGGCTGTTAGAGTTTAACCCAAGCAAATGTAATGTAATGAAGATAGGGGTAGGAAGCAGGAGACCAGATACAAGGTATCATTTGGGAGATGAAATACTTCAAGAGTCAGAGAGAGAGAAAGACCTGGGGGTTGATATCACGCCAGACCTGTCCCCTGAAGCTCATATCAAGAGGATAACATCAGCAGCATATGCCAGGTTGGCTAACATAAGAACGGCCTTTAGAAACTTGTGTAAGGAATCTTTCAGAACATTATATACCACATATGTCAGACCAATCCTGGAGTATGCGGCTCCAGCATGGAGTCCCTATCTAGTCAAGCATAAGACTAAACTGGAAAAGGTTCAAAGGTTTGCCACCAGACTAGTACCCGAGCTGAGAGGTATGAGCTACGAGGAGCGACTGCAGGAATTAAACCTCACTTCGTTGGAAGACAGAAGAGTTAGGGGGGACATGATCACCACATTCAAGATTCTCAGGGGAATCGACAGGGTTGATAAAGACAGGCTGTTTAACACAAGGGGCACACGCACTAGGGGACACAGGTGGAAGCTGAGTGCCCAAATGAGCCACAGAGATATTAGAAAGAACTTTTTTAGTGTCAGAGTGGTTGACAAATGGAATGCATTAGGAAGCGATGTGGTGGAGGCTGACTCCATACACAGTTTCAAATGTAGATATGATAGAGCCCATTAGGCTCAGGAAACTGTACACCTGTTGATTGACGGTTGAGAGGCGGGACCAAAGAGCCAGAGCTCAACCCCCGCAAGCACAACTAGGTGAGTACAACTAGGTGAGTACATACATACATACATACATACATACGTACATACATACATACATACATACATACATGCATACATACATACGTACATACATATACATACATACATACATACATACATACATACATACATACATACATACATACATACATACATACATACATACATACATGCATACATACATACATACATACATACATACGTACATACATACATACATACATACATACATACATACATACCTCTTTTTTCTCTGGGCAGCCAACCTTTACCGTGGCAACCGTCAGCCATCCCTGTTACTGTCAGTAATCCCTGTTACTGTCAGCCACTCTTCTTAAACAGAGCTTTACTTATGTTTAGTGTTTGCAGGTTATAGTTGTGTGTGTGTAAACTAAAGTCTTTGAAAATGTAATAAGTTATTACGAAACGCGTTCAAGCGTCGCGTCAGACTAGAAATAAAAAGAATTTGGAGAATTGTTTTTTCAATTACCATCGACAGTAAATAGAAACATAAGAAATATTCAGAAAATTCGTGTTAGAATTATTAATCTTACTTTTTCGGTCAAATTTAACAACATATGTTTACAAGAAAGACTGCTACCAAAATATACTCATATATATATATATATATATATATATATATATATATATATATATATATATAATATATATATATATATATATATATATATAACTTTTTTTTTTAGATATATACAAGAGTTGTTACATTCTTGTACAGCCACTAGTACGCGTAGCGTTTCGGGCAGGTCCCTGGAATACGATCCCCGCCGCGAAGAATCGTTGTTACTACCTCAACGATGCGCTTTGGCCTGCTCTGGGGAACGACGCCCGCCACTGCCCCCCGAATGAGAAGGCAGGAGGCAAACCGGGAGTCCCCCTAATATTTGACATATAAAATTGTATATATATACAATTATATTTAAAATATAATACCCATTGTTCAGTCGATTGTTGATACTTTTAATACATACATTACTATTAATTCCCTATTAATATACCCTTTGCTGTTGAGTTAAACAGAGGCTACAGTTAAGGATTTGCGCCCAGTAAATCCTCCCCGGCCAGGATACGAACCCATGACAAAGCGCTCGCGGAACGCCAGGCGAGTGTCTTACCACTACACCACGGAGATATATATATATATATATATATATATATATATATATATATATATATATATATATATATATATATATATATATATATATATATATATATATATATATATATTAGCACTCGACTGCCCCCAACATTCGAGTGCTAGTGGCTTGGGGCTTAGGTGTTAGGTGCATGTAGGATTCAGTGACACTTCCCAACACGTTTGACAGTCGGTCGGTGGCTGAGTGGACTGCCATGCTGCATGGAGACTTGATGCTATACTTCTCTAACGATGATTATGTAACTAATCACCCGGCCCCCACCACCCCACCCAACATCACTTAATTGAAAGCTGGCATTGAGTTAATAACACTACTGGCACAAAAACTATAAGGTTAATTTGCAGATAAATAATCCTAAATATTCAGGTAAATTTGTACAACACAATTAACAACTCACCGTTGCATTACTTGGTGATTGACTGTAACTGACAGCTCGATCAGAAGGTAACGCAGGATCTGGAAAAATCAAACATTATTTATCAATGTTATATATATATATAAAAAACCCGCAAGCACAATTAGGTGAGTTCACATACACACACACACACTGTATGTTTAAACTGTTTAACACGGATGGTACGCGAACAAAGGGGTCAAGGGTGGAAACTAAGTACCCTAATGAGCCACAGGGACGTTAGAAAGAACTTTTTCAGTGTCAGAGTAGTTAAGAGGTGGAATGCATTAGGCAGTGATGAGGTGAAGGCTGACTCCATACACAGTTTCAAATGTAGATATGATAGAACCCAGTATGCTCAGGAATCGGTACATCAGTTGATTGACAGTTGAGAGGCGGGACCAAAAAGCCAAAGCTCAACCCCCCCCCCTCCCCGCAAGCGCAACTAGGTGAGCACACACACACACACAGACGGTAAGGTGGAAGGCCTCCTGGTTTAACCTTGACGACAAGCGGTCTTCTGGGCATCTGGGTTGTCTGGGGACCGCTGGAACACCTGACGCTATTTTAACCTTTGGGTCTCGACTGCCGTTTTCCGGTTGGATCTTGCTCGACGTTGTCCGACAGTAGCTCTACCAAAGTGTACCGGAAGCTGGCGGGTGTTGGCGGGCTGTTGGTGTTCCCTCGGTGGTGTGGTTGGAAGAAGACATTTTTGCCTGACTAGGCTCGAGTTTAGGAGGAGGCACCGCGATAGTCTTGCTTCATGCAGGTCGGCGTTCAATCCCCGAACCGTCCAAGTGAATGGGCACCATTCCTTCCCCCTGTCCCATCCCAAATTCTCACCGCTTCCAAGTGCTATATAGTCGTAATGACTTGGTGTTTTCCACTGATATTTTTTTCCTTCTTTCGATCATCTAAGTTCACAGGACGCCTGACGCATCATCATGTGTGTAAATGTGTAAATATGTGAAAAGAAAATCGTCATGTGTAAATAGCCGTAATGTTTTACGTTTTGCCCAGCTGAGGGCCGTCGGGCCACATCGTGCATGTGCGCGTTATGGTCGACACATGACATCAACATCCACACACTCACGCACGATATTCAAGGAAATGAGAATTCTCTCGCGTTTCTTGACCTTTAAGTGTATTACAAAATTGCATTTCAGTCATCCTGGAGAAAATAAATAAAAAACATTTGAATTAGTGTTCGTATCCCTTTAATTAAGTCGGGTAATAAAGCAAACTGACTAAATGACAGTTTAGAAATGATATAATGCTTTCGTCTTGAGGAACCAGAGCCTTCTTGAATTGTGGTTGACGCAGGTCAAATTTTAGATTAGCTAATTTATTTTGCGTCTGAGTGCTGGACCAACCGGGCTGTGGTGGATATGCGGGCCTGCGGGCCGCTCCAAGCAACAGCCTGGTGGACCAATCTCTCACAAGTCAAGCCTGGCCTCGGGCCGGGGTTTGGGAAGTAGAAGAACTCCCAGAACCCCATCAACCAGGTATCACCTATCTTGTGAGTGATAATGGATCCCATATCCATTTTGTGAGCGGCTGTGCACACCATATCCGTCATGTGAGTGGTAGAACGCCCCCCATATCTGTCATGTGAGTGATAGAACGCCCCCCATATCCATCATGTGAGTGGTAGAACGCCCCCCCCCATATCTATCATGTGAGTGGTAGAACGCCCTCCATATCCATCATGTGAGTGGTAGAACGCCCTCCATATCCATCATGTGAGTGATAGAACGCCCCCCATATCCATCATGTGAGTGATAGAACGCCCCCCATATCCATCATATTAGTGGTAAGGCATTCCATAAGCATCCTGTGAGTGGTACTGAGAAAAAGTTTACAGAGGCACATAATTAGCTCAGGAACCGACCCCAATATTCGTTCACCTCATACTTACCATCACTTATGCATGAACAACCTACTCACAGTTTATCAAACGTTATCGACTTTATTTTAATTAGTTTATTATAGACTGTACCCATCGTGTGGGCGAGAGGCAGAAAGGATAATATATTCATTCTTTGAAAAACACACCAAGTTAATGAACAACAGGTCTGGGCCCTTGCAAGAATGCAAAGAAAAACGACGGTAAATGTATACTTTTGTTAAAGGAGCAAATAAATAGATGCTTTCATTATGGAGGCTTTGTATATACATCAAGTTGTTGATGCTGCGCGAACTGAGCTGCGCACAATGACTCTTACATTATCGCCAGGAGAAGTATGGCGTTATAAATATCGTATAACAAGAGAGAAAATTGTTTATCTGTAAATACGCATCTCTCTCTCTCTCTCTTTCTCTCGGACTTCTTTATCTAGCTAGGACGGGAGGCGTTGGTGATTTACGCCACTACGAACAAAGTTTGCGTAGTAGGCGTCAAATTTACAACAATAATTTATAGCATTATATTCGAATGCTCCTGATTACCGTGTTGATGCAGGACAAATGGGGCTTCAGCTGCTAACTTGTTGCAAGGGTTATCAACGACCTTAATTTGTCTGTTAATAAGGGTCAAGATTAACATAGCGCTGCTCTCTCTGGTTAGGTCTTATAGTACAGCTTATCTGTCTTCATTTGATGTCTACATTCTAAGGGTTCTAAGGTGGGTTATAATTAGCCTGCATACTAAGTCCCCATTTACACTTAGTCCCCCCATCTTCTCACACTCAGTCCCCCCCCCCCACCTCCTCACACTCAGCCCCCCCCCCCCACCTCCTCACACTCAGTCCCCCCCCCCCACCTCCTCACACTCAGCCCCCCCCCCCACCTCCTCACACTCAGTCCCCCCCCCCACCTCCTCACACTCAGCCCCCCCCCCCCACCTCCTCACACTCACCAGCATGCACATCTCCTTAACGTTCCTTGCCTCATTCAACTCTAAAATGATCCCAAATTGTGTCTGAAAATAATACGACACGGGTCTTTACAAAAATATATAATGTACGAAGAGTTCTTATATATAAATGTGAGACGTGGATGTGTAGGATCTGCTCACATAACCATTTGTACAAAGTATAAGAGATATAATGGATTCTTATTTCTCAGCGTTAAGGACGCTGAGAAGGAATGGGGTCCAACCACTTGGAGCGTCGAGGATCGAACGCCGACCTGCGAGACGTGAGGTCATCGCTGCTCCAGGAACATATAATCCAACATAAATAAACAAGATAACAATTCCTAGTCGATGATGAATGCCCATCTCACAGGATGGCTTGTCATTGAGAGGCATGTGATCAGTGCCGCAGTCTCCGTGGTGTAGTGGTAAGACAACTGCTGTGTCGCACAGTCTGATGGACGTTTTGTGCTGCCCATAGATATAGGTTTCAGATCTGAACAAATCATAGCTTTTTATACTGGCGCTTTCAGGCTTTTGGGAGTCATTAATTTCTCTCCTATTGGACCTGATTGTTTGGAACAATATAGTCTTGACAACAGAGATGGGAATACCTAGGTCTAATTCAACTTCAACTTTGTTACACGCTAATTTGGCTGCAATGTCTGTCTCAGTATGATGGGTTATATTTATGTGTGATGGTAACCATATAAAAGAGATTCTAAACCCTTTATTCTGTGCAGCGATCAGGTAATTTATATTTACTAGTATGAGGTTCTTGCTGTCGATCTTAGAGAAGTTCTCAATTGCTTGAAGAGCAGACGTTGTATCACAAAATATTATTCTTCCTCCTTTGGTTTTTAATGTACTGGTAGCTAGTTGTAGTGCCGCTAGTTCTGTCTGCGTGGAGGTCAGCCAGTTGTTTAACCTGACACTGACAGTCTGTGTGCAAATATTATTTCTATAAAACGTACATGCTGCTGCAGTCCGTCCAGTAGACGATTGAAATGAGCCGTCCGTGTAGACACAGTGCTTGTAAGATGTTAGATTTTGAAGGAGGAGGCAATTGTTTCAAGTGTGACAGTTTTGAGAAGAGCAAGATTCTCCTTACCTTTCTTGGTGACAGGTGGGTATGATAATTGAATGGGCGGGTACAGATAAAGAGGAATATCAGTGACAGGTAAATAGCATTTAAAAAGAATGTTTAGCTGAATGAGATTATAGGCATTTTACTCAGGCATTTATCATATAAGAAGTGAGTTAGTGTGTTGGCATTAGTCAATTGGGTGTTAACATAACTAAATAATTTGTCTCTGAGCAATGCCTTAGAGATATAGGGTCTATTATGATTTTAAGGCAAAAGGTCGTGTTGACTTGCATGATTCTCTCTAGTATGGTTGGAAGCTCCAGTTCTTCCCTCATGTGTATGATTCTTGTGCATCTTGGGGCACCAAGAATTATCCGCATGGCTTCATTCTGTACTACTTCTCGTTTGTTTACACAGAGGCGGGGAAGTTAATTAGATGCAAGGCATGATAATCAAAACATTATGTAAAATAATCAAGTATAGTTGTACAGTCCATCAAGATTGTAAATTAATAATGATTGTATTAACAGGAGAAGAGTGCTTAGGAGCTGAAACAATGAAGAGAAGATGCCTTGAAACTGGAATAGTTAAGGAAAAGTACCCTGGAACTATAGCAATGAACAAAAGATGCTTAGAATCTGGAACAGTGAGAGGCTCACTGGTAACTCACTCACCCCACGCTTCCCGAGCGATTTGGCCCAGGTTCGTATCTTGGCCGGGAAGGATTGACTAGGCGCCAATCCTTAACTGTATGCCCTTGTTCACCCAACAGTGATCGGATACCTGGTTGTTAAACGACTGGCGGATCGTATTCCAAGGAAACTAGTGGGTAAAACTTACCTTGAGCTATATAATGGGAAAGCTCTCAGCCTGCTGACAGGGGTCAGTGGCCGGCTGTTCCTGCACCAACCTGGTTATAAAATTAAAAGGAAGATCTCAAGAAACAGAAATAATAATGGAAAGATGCCTGGAAATAGGACTCATGAAATAGGACGTCGACCAGGAGGCCTGGTCGACGACCGGGCCGCAGGGACGCTGAGCCCCGGAAGCACCTCAAGGTAAGGTATGATGAAATGATGTATGAAATGGAATAAATGATGGAAAGATGCCTGGGAAAAAGGAATAAAGAGGGAAAGATACCTGGAAAAAAGAATAATGCTCGAAAAATATCTGGAAATAGGAATAATGACAAAACGAAGCCTAAAAAAATGAATAATGATGGAATGACGCCTGGAAACAGAAATAACGATATAATTCAATACAATAAATTTATTCATAAATGGTAGTACTTATATAATAGGGAAAGTTTACATAAAATGTACAGTACGTTAATTATATAAGAGTCACAATAACAGAATGGTCAGTAGACATTGTCACTATCAACATCACAAACGTAATTGGAGCAATTAACTTGTACAAATCATTTCAGTGTTGTCCAGACTAAAGAGGTATGTAGCGATCTAAATAAAAAAAATAATTTTAGCATAAAGTGAGTGACATTAGCTAAGAATTAGAAAGATAATTTGCAAAGACACAATATAAATCACAAAATAAGGATGATAAGACAATTAGCAGTAGAGCTAATTAATCATAATGAAGACCTAAACAATTATAATTAGTAATCAACCTGCTATTTTGCAAATATTTGTAGGATTTAAAAATAAAATATTAACTTTAAACTCGATTTTAATTAATCTTTCGACCAAGCGGGACATAGAAGGTATAAAGAGTTGCTTTAAAGATTTTATTAATATCAATCACTGTGCATAGAATGAGAACATTTAATGCAAATATGGTATGTGTCTAGAGTAGCCTCTGATATTTGGTGTCGGATCAAATAACTGGTGCCTTAGTCAAGTGGTGTGGAGATGGTTGATGTGAGTTCGAGAACGTTTCCATCACTTTTAGCCATTCGGACGTGTATATGGTATTGGGAAGTACAGGTACAAGTTGAAGATCCAGTGCTTTTCCTGACCGAACTGTGGGCTGAAGGAAGGGGAGAGTATTTCCTCGTTACAGCTATATTTTCCCTCTTTTTAAAAATGTAAAATTCGTAATAGTAGCGCAGGTAATAATTTTTTCGCCGATAATATTTCATCATAGAGAAAGGTTTTCTGTAATGTGCTTTCTGTGTGTAACCATGTTGTCCCATGTAGGGCTCTTCGCTCGAAGTTAGCCCAGCGCTCACAGCCCTCTCGCACATAATTATAAAGTCAATTCTCTGATTAACAAAGATCCTTCTTTGTTAATGAGACTCACTGAGACTCAGTGAGTCTCTAGATTCTGGTAGACAAGAAAACGTGGTGGAAAATGGTTTGGAGAGCGATTAGATTATTCTCTACGACTTTTCACTTGCCAGAAAGAACCGTAAGACTGCTCTTGCTTCGTTATCTCCATCTACGCCATCAAGAAACATTTCCATGTGATCAATAATATGCTTTTTCGTGGTTTCTAATTTGCGAATTTCCTCGTCTTTTACATCGTTGAGGTGAACGATATCGCGAATATTGTCCTGCACTGTCTTAATTGACGTTTTTAACTCCCGCGCTCTCGTGCCTGCACTCAGGATCTCAGACGCTAGTCTGTGGTTCTCAAGTCTTTCTTGGTCATATTTCGCCTGCAGTCGCTTCCTGAAAGAGCAAACACGGAAAAGAATTAATGTGCAATTTCGTGATGTGGTCGTGTGTTGATGAACAGCAATATTGGAAGCCTAACTTCTTATACCTCCCTCCTTTTGATTGATTGATTGATGAAGATTAAGCCACCCAAAAGGTGGCACGGACATGAATAGCCCGTAAGTGGTGGTGCCCTTTTGAGCCATTACCAGTATCAAGAGCTGATACTGGAGATCTGTGGAGGTGCGACTGCACCCTGCGTGACGGGAGATGTCTCCCGTGTCCCTCCTTTTGTTCTCCCTCCCTCCGCCATTCCATCCTTCCCATACTCCTGCCCGCATTTCTTTACTCCAGTATTCCCTATCTTCTTTCCCTCCCTCATTCCCCATCTCTCTCCCTCTGGAAGATCAAGTGCTCACATATTGATGTGACTTTATATCCCAGTAACTGTTTAATGCGTCTAGAATGCTCCACCAGAGGGCTCCATAGCCTGATTGTAGCACGAAGCTAAATTTCACTCTCAAGCATAATTGTTGTATGTTCATAATTAATAGGAAGAGTATCACGTGATAACCAGCCATAGAATTCACAACTATGAACGATTTTTACACAGGTCTAACCCCAATCATAGCTTAATAACTAGTAATTGTTCACAAATTCAAACTAATTTAAATGAAAATTAATGATTAAAAAAGATATTATTACAGTTCAATGGAGATAAAGAAAATCAATAATTTTACCTTTTAAGTCTATGGTTACTTCTAGCTTCTGCTCTATTTTTCGGGGGCTGACCCCCCTGGAAATATTCGGTGGCTGACCCCTGTAAATGCAAAAATAAATGTTTGTATCGATATATGTTTGAGCTTAAAAATCGTGTTTGTAAATATGTTTGAAAGTGATCATCGTGAAAATAACACATTAGCAAGTATTAGAAAGCAATCACCCGTCGTGGTGTTGTGGTAAGACACTCACCTGACATTTCGTGAGCGCTTTGTCCTGGGTCGTATCCTGACCGGGGGAGGATTTACTGGGGCGTCAATCGTTAACTGTAGCCTCTGCTTACCCAGCAGTAAATGGGTACTTGGTTGTAAACGATTTGGCGGGGTCGTATTCCAGGGATATTAGGTATTAAAGATTGCCCGAAACGCTATATATATAATATATATTAGTATATGTTGGGTAGCAGTCTTCCTGTAGGACATAGGTTGTTTATAAATATGACCGAAAAAAGTAAGATTAATATTCAACC